>LPNX010902774.1:132639-225707 GCA_001517045.1 Pseudotsuga menziesii | reverse complement strand
ACTTGAAAAAATGTATATTCTGTGCACCATTTGGTATCTTGTTGGGTCACATTGTCTGCAGACAAGGCTTGATGGTAGACCCCGCCAAGATCGTTATCATTGTAAACCTTCCAGCACCTAATTCAGTCAAGAAACTAAGGACAGTACTTGGTCATACCGGGTACTACATAAAGTTCATCAAGGGCTACACAAAGATTACAGCGCCGATGGAGAAATTGCTAAAAAAATATGTAAAATTCCTATGGAACAAGGAATGCCAGCAGAGCCTAGACATACTTAAGGAGAAGATGGTTACAGCGCCTATCCTAGTATTTCCGGATTGGAATAAGCCTTTCCATGTACATGTGGATGCATCCGGCATCGCATTAGGAGTCGTCTTAACCCAGCCAGGAGAAGGGGATCTTGACCATCCCATCGCATATTCCAGCAGAAAGTTATCAACAACAGAAAAGAACTACACCACAACAGAAAGGGAGGGTTTAGCTATGGTATATGCATTGCAGAAGTTCAGGCACTATCTATTGGGCGCCTCGTTTAAAATGTTTACTGATCATTCCACATTGAAGTACCTAGTCAATAAACCAGTGTTAGGGGGGAGAATCTGCAGATGGTTACTCCTCTTCTAGGAGTATGATTTTGAAATCATTGTGAAACCAGGAAGACTGAATGCAGGACCAGATCATCTGTCGCGGATAGACTCAGGAGAAGAGCCCAGTAACCTAGAAGACAATCTGCCAGATGCGCCATTGTTTTCCATACAGATTGCAGATGAATACTATGCCGACATTATTCAATTCCTCACCACAGGATTAGCACCTGATGACTTTACTAAACAGCAAAAGAAGCAGTTGGTTGTTAAGGCAGCAGACTTCACCCTCATTGCAGGATACCTATACAAGTTAGGTCCGGATTAAGTTTTGCGCAGATGCGTGATGCCACACGAGAAAGACACTATTATCAAAGAGGCCCATTCAGGAATCGCAGGAGGACATTTTGCAGGAAAACCGACTGCGCAGAAAATTCTAGACGCAGGCTTGTGGTGGCCTACACTGCATAAAGACACAAAGGACTTTTGTAGATGCTGCGATATCTGCCAAAGGGTCAGAAAACCCTCGCGCCGCGATGAAATGCCACTGCGACCGTAGGTCACACTGCGCGCATTCGACAAATGGGCTATCGATTTTGTGGGTCCAATCAACCCACCCGGGAAGCGCACTGGTGCGAGATACATCATCACTGGAACAGAATACCTCACCAGATGGGCGGAGGCCAAGGCAGTAAGAAATTGTGATGCTACTACAGCTACACAGTTCCTTTTTGAAAACATCATCAGTAGGTTTGGATGCCCAGTAATTTTGATGAGTGATCAAGGCACACACTTCCTGAACAGCACTATTGAGGCATTGATAGAAGAATTCCAGATTCAGCACTATAAGAGCACTCCCTACCACCCACAAGCTAATGGTACGGTCGAGGCCTTCAATAAGATTTTAGAAAATGCTCTCACCAAGATCTGTAATAGCCAGAGGAACGACTGGGATCTCAGAGTTAACGTTGTGCTGTGGGCATACAGAACCACATGCAAGAAACTTACAGGACACACACCTTTTAGCTTGGTATATGGTCAGGAGGCTGTTATGCCTATGGAGTATATTCTTCCTAGCTTAAGAGTCGCTCAGATTACTGGGATGACTGATATAGCCACGGTAGAGGAACGATTAACACAGCTGCTTACCTTGGAAGAAGACAGATTTATCGCCGGATTCCATCAGAAAGTGCAGAAGGCACGAGAAAAAGCCTGGCATGATAGACACATTAAGAATAAGACTTTCCAGATCGGAGACCTAGTGCTCCTGTATGACAGCAAATTCCTGAAGTTTCCAGGGAAGTTCAAAACACATTGGCTGGGGCCATATCAGATACAGCAAGTCACAGAAGGAGGTGCTGTCCAACTCAGTCAGTTGAACGGGGAGCTTCTTCCCACATGGATTAATGGCAGTAGGCTTAAGCTCTACAGTGACACCCTCCCCACCTCTCCGTCCTAGCATGAACAGTTTATAGAGGTGCAGATGCCCAGTGTAGTTGAAAGGAGGCATCGCAACAGGAACTAGTCTACACCGGCAGACAACCTAGTCAGGAGGAATCGCACCAGCGCGATAAAAAAAAATAAAAAAATAAAAAAATAAAAAATAAAAAAAAATAAAAAAATTTTGACATCGTTTGGTTGCGCAGGTGACAAGGAGGCTACATCACAGCAATGCGACGTGTCAGTGTCCAGTCTGGCAACTAATAGTGGACCGTCAAGTCACGGTCTGACAGGCAGTTAATGAGGAAATGACCAGTATCCCTTACCGTATATTTGGCGGCAGGCCTCATTAAGTTTCTAGATTTGGCAACATCTTTGACAAGACCGGCACCTGAGCACGCACAATTCGAGTAGCATGTGAGCAGATTTCCGCATTAATTGAGGATCGGAATGGCGGGCATGGCATCATCCAGGCAATAATTAAGTCTGACGGGTTTTACCGGGATGACCGCTCCATCCGGGAGCGTTGACTCGTCATAAATATAGGAACTACCCAGGTACGAGAGTCACATTTGCAAACATCCGAGAGCCATATAGAGCAGTCCTGAGTATCCCCTTTGCAGTATTAGCCAATCCAGTTACAGAGTACAGTGACTTCCAGAGTTCAAAGCCACTGCACGCCCAGAGTATTGAGCCAAGCCGATTCTGACTAAAAGCTAACCTCTAGAAGGCATGTTGAGACGTTTTGACCCTGGTCCTGGTGACCGTAGATCCTCCATGACGACGTCGCCCAGGGTTGTGAAACTAAGTACAGCACAAGTTAGACAGTCGCTAGGGATGAAGAGTCAAGCGCCAGAAGTAGAAGTTGTCACTAAAGGCTCCGATAAGGAGAAGAAGAACGCCGAGCCGACCACTGAAGATAAGAAAGCAGAGCAGAAGACTGATGAGAAGAAATCTCCCGCTACAAGGAAGGTAAAAATCAGAAAAAGAAAGCAACGGGAGAAGGTCACCGACCCATCTGATCATCTAACCGAAGACCAAAAGATTCCTAAGGTAAAGAAACAACATATGGTTGTCATAGATCAGAGGAAACGTGCATGCTTGGAGAGGGTTGCTGAGCAAGAAAAGGAAAAACAACACCCTGAGGATCCAAGGCAGCCTATGGACCTGGACCACTTCGAAGAGAAGAGAAGTGGAAGACGACTGCAAACCCAGTGGAGGGGAGACTTCCAAAACGAGGACAAAGGATTGTCCTCGGAGCGGAGTTCATGGGTTGCTTCTTCTCCGTCCACGAGGCTCTAGATGGAAGGAAAGGTTTGAGGAGGCTGGAAGATACAGATTTTCCTTGTGATAAAAGTTCTAACCCAGATAAAGAGGAAAGGATATCTGTGGAACACTTCTCAAACACTAGAGCGCTCATAAAGAAGAAAGAGCGAAGGGAGCGACACCGTGACTATGGGCAGAAAGCATAAGAAATCCCACCGAGCTAAGTTACCGAAACTCCAGAAAGAGCATGCCGAGGTAATGAAGAATGAAGTTGCAGAACTTCAGGGTAAGTTACAGAAAACTTCGCAGGAGGCGAAGGAGAAGCTGCAACAGGATACACCTGCTGGTAGTGGCTCGGGGCAAGCCACAAGTAAGTGTTAGGGGACTGTTGGAGCAGGATCCCGCAGCTACAGAAGAAGCTGCTAATTTTGGCAGAAAGAGAGAAGTTTTGGCAGAAAAAGGACAGGGTAGAGCTACGACGACGTAGCACGTTTCCAGCTGGAGAGCAGAGCCGGAAACCATGACTTTTGGGATATAAAAGTCAAGAAGGCAACGGTACCTGAGCGGCCGAGAGAAGAAAGCTCAACCACTGCATTGAAGGCAGCGGCGGAAGACAGGACGGCTCAGCGACCCTCATAAAGAAGAAGGAGCAACGAGGCTCAAGCATTGAAGATGAAGGACAGAAAGAGAAGCGGTGCATAGTACCCATGGTCAGTGCCGGGAAGCATGGAAGACTGCAGAGAGCTGCAGTGTGACGGGAAGCGGCTACCTCAAGGACAGAGAGGACCGACTGTCACTATTTAGGGTATGGGTTTACTGTTGGGACAGGCCCACAGTGTTGTAATGGCACGACCTTTGGGCTGCCTATAAAAGCTTGCATTTTTGTATTGTAAAGGGTTAGCTAATCAGCCAGTTAGATAGTTGGTCAGTTGATAGTTTTGTAGACTCAGGAATCAGACAGACAGACTGCGTTGTAACGATCCAGACACCTAGTTGTCTGTGAGTCATTTGAGTCTGTATGTAACCATTCACAGAGAAAATAGAGAGGGAAGGATATATTGAAAGAAAGGCAACATAGAGATAGACCTGAGGTCTAGAAGAGACCTCGCGCTGCATATGTAGTGCAACAAACTGTGCTAACTTCCCTCAAGATATATAATAGAAGCACAGTTTGGTGGACGTAGCTCCCATCCCGGGGGTGAACCACGTTAAATCTGCGTGTTATGTGTTATATGAATGTGATCGTATTTGCTTATGTTTACTGGTTATTATGCATGTAATGTTAGTTGCAGTAGGTGAATGTATGTATTGATCAGCTCATGATAATACAAGAAGATAAAGATAAGTTGAAGCATTTTAGTAGGTTGTTTAAAGACTCCTTTACGTCTGTCTCTAATGACTAGTTACTCACAATATACTTCTGAGAAGTAGGGTTTCGCACATCGGCACAGTCAACGTTAAGAGCACAAAGTCGTAGTGGTAAGATATCGCAGAGAGGCGGTATCGCATTGGCAGAGGAGCTGCGGTGCGCGATACTGCGAGCTGAGGGCTTAGCGTTGAGGAAAGGATGGGTGTTCCGCGGTGCGCAGAGATGCGGTAAGGTTGGGAATATTTTGAGTAAGTGGAAGTTGTACGACGCGAGAGGAAATCATGCGACTTGCGCGGGGTTAAGCATCGCACGGGTAAGAAGTCCTGTGAGCAGAAGGGGACGTGCGATGCGCGGAGCTAGTTGATCTAGTGGCGCACAGGAGTAAGAAAGAGGAAGTAGGATGCGTAGAACCTGGTCCAAGACACTTGAGTCTTGGCGAACCCATGAGATTCACTTCGGGTGAGACTTCAGATCGCTTCGCGGTCTGTCGCCGAAAGGGCCAGTGAGTTTTGGGTGTTGTTGATTAATTATAGTAAACCCGGGTCTGCCCATGCAATCAACAGAATATTTACCTTTAAGGTCCGCTGAAAACATTTTAGGTTCATTGTCATCCTTCAAAGGTTCTAGTGCTTCCTCCAGCTTAACCTCTTTCTTGTCTTCAGATTTCACCTTTTGACCTAATTTTCTCACTAGTAGTTTCCCTTTGTCTGCCTGCTTTTTGGTTTGCTCATCCTCTTGGTTAACCTGAAAGCCAGACCAGAAGAGGAAGAAATCCCAGGTTTTCCCTTCTTTCTGCAGGACAGTACTAATGATCAATTTAATCAGTCCATGGTGGAAAATAGATTGGGAAGTATGATCTTGATGATCTTTTACTCTACTAGACATCTTCTGGTGACTTTTGAGCAAGAATAAGGGAAGGCTCATTTTAGATACACCAACCATATGCTGTAGAAACCTAAAGTGGTACTTGAAAACATATGCATATCTGCCTTCATAGGTGATATAGCTTTGCAAGATTCTAATAGGTTCTACCCACTCACTTCTAAAATTTTGGATCAGTATGCCTTTACTCCAGTATGGGGTAACATTAGGTAACAGATACCTCTGAGCATCAAAAGTGAAGGGCAACTTTTTAAACCACATCTCTCCTTCATTTTTGATTCCTATGGATTCTGCAACTAAATCCATTGTCAACCTAAACTTTAGAGTGTCAAAAACCACCATGTACTGTTTGTACCATTGTGCAAATTTACAGGAAACCTCAGTGTTATAACCATCTATTCTTTTAAAAAAATCCAGCCACCCAGCCTGTTGGAAAAGTTCTACACAACCTGGGAATTTCTCAATCCAGCTTGCATCAGTAGGATCAGCCCTATTAACTTTTCCAATTTTACCCATTCTCTTCAATGGCTGAGACTCTGTGTATTTCTAGGGTTCTGTTAATGACCTAGTAGTTGCTTTTCTGCCCCCCAAGCCTTTTAATTTTTCAATAACCAACTCTCCTCAATCTTCTTCGACTACTCCCTTTTTTTTCTAATGCAGGATAAGTCTCACCACAGGGGTGAACTGATTTAGGTCACATAGGATTCAATATTCTTCACTAAGACTGTGGGTGAAATTTAGCTATCATTCAGTCTGTCATGAAAACAGCTGACCGCTGACCATCTCCAGAATGTACTAGACAACCTGTGTATTGAGACTCGGTACCAAAAATAACCCTTAAATCCTTCTAGTGCCAACTATGAGCAATCTCTGTATAGAAAATCTTTGTATAACTGCTCTCAACTGCTAAATGTTTAGATCAACTTGTGGTTTCTAGGATAAGATGGAGATTGTTTATATAGCAGAGGAAAATATATAAGAGTAATCCTAGGTTTGCTCACTTCTTGCTCCCAGTAGTTTTTTAAGCACTAAAAATGAGCTAGTTTAGCACTTAATGAGATCAGGTCTTCATGTAATCTAGGATGTTTAGCTCCTTCATTGCATTGTGTACAGGTAGTAGACCAATTTTTGAAGTTTAGACACCATAAAATGCACAGCCCTTCACATCACCACACTTTCCAACTTTGACAGGGTCATGCTCAAATAAAAACTGATATTTTTCAGCTAGTCACTCACCAACACTTTAAATCTCCTTATCTCTTCGACCAGAACATTTTTTAAGCATATATTAACGTTCTGCTTAAGCAATTTTGATAAAACAAAATTCACCGAGAAAACCCCAAATTATCAGTCACAAATAGCTTATCACGGAATACCTCTTTAATGTTCAACTGCAGTCGCTTTAAACCATTCCTCGTGCTATTTGATTGCTGAATTGAAGTATACAGGTGTCTTCAAATGCTCAATTTAACTTCAGGTGGCGAGACCAGGAAGCCCTAATTTCCTGTATAACTGTGCGAACCCCAACTTTGCTCTGTAACAGCAATTCCGGTTTTTTTGGTAGATGTCATCTCTCCACTAAGTCTTTCATCTTCGAAATGCATATAAGGAATAACTTTCATCTCATCAGAGTCGGTCTATACCACTATGTGTCATGATGTGTTGTATTCTGGCTAGTGATTACCACGATCTCTCTCCCAACACGAATCAGACCTGCTTTCATAATGATTACTAACACAACACGTAGCAACATCCTTCAATCATGTAATTAGTCACCCAGGAATTGGACTCGTGCAAAAATTTGGCTTAAAAATCAGAGAAATTAACATGCATGATATTCTTGTAGCGCCACTGTGTTATTTTTTCACACTTGCGCTACAAGAATAAATTTAAATCACTTTTGGCGCTATTTTAGCTGTTTTTTCCATTTTGAATGCAGGTTAGGTGATAAAATACGCTCTTTGAATGTATTTGTGACATCCTAAATCAACATAATGACATTTAAACCCTTCAAAAACTAAAGGAGGAAAAACAATAATAAATCTAAAGGCAAAAAACTTGAAAATTTCACTAAATACCAAAAACAAATTCTACAGTAATTGAAAGGATAAACTCAAGAAAATAGGCAAACTAGAATAAAAAATGACAATCAAACATAAAAGAATAAGAAACAAGTTCCTGAATTAACATCTGGCTCCAGCTGCGGGATGAAGTCCTCCCTGTGAGGCTTCAAGAACCTGTAGACTAGTGCCTTATGTCTGCTACCCTGCCTATCTGTCTGCAAAACTTCCATTGGGATATGGAGTCTTTATTATCCTTCACTCACACTGGTATGTACAATGAAAAGTTAAAATCCCCTTATAGACTATAAAAATGCTTGAGGAATCGCCCGTTAACAGGACTGGACAACTCCTCACCTTCCAAAGACTGCAGAATAAAGATATTATTCTCCAAAACTTTAGACACTAGGAAAGGGCCAAACCAGAGATTATCATACTTACCATGCTTACCCTTTTGCTCTTTCCTTGCATCCCACCTTAGAACCATATCACCAACTGAGAAATTATTTTCTTTGATGTTCCTGTCAAATCTGCTTTTGATCTTGGATCTGTACAACTGTGCCTTTTCATCCACCTTCTCCCTGTTCTGCTGCAACTCTATCATTTCAAAAATTCTTCTCTACATATCATTTAGCTCCTCCTGAAAATTCTGGAGAAACTTCATCACTGGGATTCCCAATTGAACAGGGAAAACTGCCTCGGTACCATAAACTAACTGAAAAGGAGAACTTCCAATGGCTTGTTTCATTGTGATCCTATCAGCCCATAATGCATACTTCAGCATTGAATCCCATGATCTTTTGTTATGTTTGAGCAACTTTTTAAGACTCTAAATAATGTTCTTATTAGAGGATTCAGCCAAACCATTGCCCTGAGGATAATAGGGAGTTGAATGCTTCAGTGGGATACCATTTCTTTCACAAAAGGCCTGCATTGCATTGGATTTGAAAGCCTTTGCATTGTCTGTTACTAATTTCTGAGGAAAGCCAAATCTACTAAGAATATTCTCTTCAATGAAATCCATGATTACCTTGTCTGTGGCATTCCTAGTAGGGATGGATTCCACCCATTTGTTAAAGAAGTCTGTTGCAGTTAGAATCGAATGATGCTGCCCTGAGGAAGCTGGATTTATTTCTCCAATAAAATCCAGACCCCATTGCTGGAAAGGGGCACTTACTGCAATAGGTTTCAGGGGAAAAGATAGCAATTTCTGTTTGCCAACAAATTTCTGACAAGGGATGCAGGCTCTTACCTGCTGATAAACATCTACAAACAAGGAGGGCCAATAATATCCAGCTCTTAAAATTCTGTATGATGTTGTCTTCCAGTACTTGTGCCCTCCACAAGCACCCTCATGAGATTCGGAAATCACTCTTTCAATCTCAGATTTGTCCAAACATCTGAGCAGAATACCTCCTGGGTCCTTCCAGAATAGTTTCTCTTCCACTAAACAGTACTTAGTAGCTTTAAGCTTTAAATATCTAGCAACCTTCCTATCCAAATGCTTAGGACATTGCAAAAACAACAGAAAATACACTATGTATGCATACCAGGTAGATGCTGAGTAATAATCCATGATCTTGTCCTTTTCCAGTATTGCTTGATCTTCTTCTTGAGCTATTTCTTTAGCCATAACATGCAATCCCAGAGCCTGACAATTTGATTTAGCCAGCAGCTTGGATAAACCTTGTCCTTTGACCAGCTTAGTAGGTCTGATTTCTACCTCATATTCCATAATTTTAGCAATCCATTTGCCTCTCTTCCCTTCACTACCAGGCTATGTTAAGACATCTTTAACAGCAGCATTAGGTACAAATGAAATAACTTTTGAATGCAGAACATAAATTTTGAAAAATTTCAAAGCCTTTACCAGAGCATAAGCCTGATTTTCCAGTATATTGTACTTCAGTTCAGAATCCCTGAGAGTTTTGCTGAAAAATGCAATGGGCTGCTCCAATCCTTCCTTATTCTTCTGACGTAAAACAACTGCAATTGTATCCTCTGATGCAAATGAGAATGTGAGGAATTCTTTAGTAAAATCTTGGTTTACTAACACAGGAGCTTCAGTAAGAGCCAGTTTAATTTTCTCAAATGCACTCTTAGCTTCAGTGGTCCATTTGACTTCCTGATCCTTCTTGAGCATGGTTGTGATCTGTTTGATAGTTTCAGCAAAGTTTGGTATAAACCAACGTAAAAAATTGATATTACCAATGAATGATTGAACATCCTTTTTACTCCTTGGTAAGCTTATCTTCAAAATTGCTTTTACCCTCTCAGGATCAATTCTTATACCATCAGCAGACACTAAATGACCAATAAATTTACCTTCCTGTATAACAAAGTGTGATTTCTTTGGATTCAATGACAGGCCAAATTTTCTACACTTCAAGAAAGTCTGCTTCAAGCGCTTCAAATGTTCATCATCTGACTGTGAGAAAACAGTAATATCATCCAGATAGATTACCACAAATTTATCCTTTTCTCCAACAAAAGCAATATCCATTGCTCTCTGAAAGGTAGCTCCAGCGTTCATCAGACCAAAGGGAATCTTATCATACATGAAGGTTCCCCAAGGAGTTGTAAAAGCTGTTTTCTCCTTATCATCAAGGTGCATAGCAATCTGATTGTACCCTGAGAAACCATCTACCATTGAAATCCTCTATGCACCAGCCACTTGCTGCAATACTTGTTCAATATTAGGCAGAGGATAGTTATCTTTTAATGAAGATCTGTTCAAGTTTCTGAAGTCAACACATAACCTGATTTATCCATTCTTTTTTCTGATAGGAACCAGGTTTTCCACCCATGAAGAATACCTAAGAGGCACTATGATCTTTGCATCCAACAACTTCTTCACTTCTTTTTCAATGACAGGAAACAAAGCTGGATTAATCCTCCTTATCTTCTGATGAAAAGGTTTGACATTTGGTTTTAAAGGAACCTTATGCTGTATGATTCCTGTATCATAAGTTCTCAATTCCTCATAAGACCATGTAAAAATATCAACATGCTCCTTTAACAACTTGATATACCTATTTCTCTGTTCATCTGTAAGTGATTTAGAAATTTTTACCATTTTAGGATGTTCAGCTGAACCAATATTGCAGTCTATCACATTTTCTTCTGAATACTGAACAACAGGCTTTGAAGGTGTATCATCCTTTTTAAATATTCTTTCTAGAGGTACCAAACCCTTTGGGATAAAGTTGCTCTTAAGTTCGATAATTTTATGACCTGCTATCTCATCTTCAGCAAACTCATCCACCTGTCCCTCTTCTTCATCCTCATCTTGATCAATTAAGGAATTTGAAAACTCATCTGTAAGCTCTAGGAACCTTTTAATCTTAGTGTCATATTCGAACACCTTCCACTGCTTTACATTATCAGGTACAGAAGGTGTGTACCTCACCTCAATTGGATACCTCAACTGAGTGGTCTTAGGGATTCTGAAGTGTGTGGCAGCCAAGGACAATGAATCTGCAGTCTAATTATAATCTCTTGGAATATAGGTAATATTAAAATATACAAAATAGTTTTCAAGCATGTCCCATACCTCATTTAGATAGAGTTTCAGCAAACCCTACTGAACAACTAATTCGGAGTCGCCAAATGCCGCAATCTGCTGAATGCCCAAATCTTTAGTAGCTTTTAATCCCAAAAGCAGAGCTTCATACTTAGTAGTATTATTTGTAGTAACAAATTCCAACTTATACATGAGATTTATTGTTTCCCCTTTAGGGGATACGAGAAGAACCCTTGCACCTGCTCCCTCTTTGCAAGAGGAACCATCAAAATATAATTTCCATAGTTCATCTTCTTCCTTTCTGCTGTGTTTTACTAGCTGTTCCTTTTCAACCTGTAACAGTCCAACAGTATTGTCTTCGTCACTGAAATGTAGCATGCAGGTTCCCAAGTCTTTGTCAACAACATATAGTGGGTGATTGGTTGGGTTTTTATCATTTGTCACAATGTAAGCAAACTGCATCTCTCTGTACAACCTTCTGTTTTCTCCACCAAACATGGGAATGGTAGCATAAGAGAGGTCCATTTGTAAGGTTCCTCCAACCTTCTTTGCCCATTACCTAGAAAGAAGTAAGCCAGACTTTGGTATAATGTCAGCTACCACAACATCCATTATCACACTTTTCATGGGAAACTGAGCCAAGCTGACAACCATGTCTTTTATTACTCCTAAACACTTCACTGCTTGGGAATCAAAGGAATACAAATCATGATATGGTTTGGTAATACTCAGGCCCAAAGCTTCCATAACAGCCTTTGGCATCAAATTGTGGGATGCTCCTGAATCTAACAAACAATTGTGTATCATCTGTTCATGGACTGTCAAAGTGATATAGAATGGAGGTGAGGCTCCTGCTTCATTTTCAGTCCTCTCAGCCAAGGCTGATCCAATGAAAATCTTAGGACTCTCCTCTTGCAAATTAACTGTGTCAGAGACAGGCTGATTGCTTGTTGGATTAAGCATTTTAAGGACTGATTCCTTATATGAAGGATTTATTATCAGTTCAATTAAAGGTACATGAATCTTTAACTTACCTAATTCATTCTCTAAACTGAAATTCTGGACAGTCTTATTTACCTCTTCAACCTCTGTATTTTTCTTCTGTTTTTCTGAACTTTGTTTCTTTTCTGCTGCAGGATCAGATGCTTGTTTAGCAGGAACATTTGCAGCAGGAACAGTTGCTTTCTTCTTCGGGGCTTGTACCACCTGTTTTGGACTTGATCTCAGGTTCACAGTTTTCTTAAGCTCTGTTGGCCTCCCAACAAATCCCTTTCCCAACTACAAGCGAAAGGGAACCCACTAGAGAAAAATTTTGAAATCTGTAGCTACCGTTTTCATTTCAGTAGTTTTTAGTTGCAGATTTTCTGTAATTGAATTCCACGAGTGTGAAATTCCTCTGGATTCCAAGCTGATACGTCCACAAATTTTCTCAATTCCAAGCCTTTATTACTTTATTGATCACATGATTATATCAACAAATTCAGATTAATTATCGAAATACTCAATTCGATATACATCTTTAAAGATACACTGAAGGTTTAGAAATGAGCATACTTTTCCTTTTTACATTTGGCAAGGCAGGTCTAAAGTACATATTTGCGTTTTCACTTGAACTTGCATACTACTACAACCTCTTCTCATTAAAATTTTCATGATTGGTCCTTTGTATATGAAGATCTTCTCTAAATTATTTCTTTTTATACATTCATGATGGTCACATTTTATAAGTTGGTTTAAATTACCTATGTGAAACTATTCCTTATAATTCAAAGTAATTTTTGTTTTCATTAATTATTTATGTTTCCAAAAATTAACTTTTTCAAGGGATATGTATTCATGCCATATATGGAGCCAAAGTGTGTACATTTTTACAATATGAAAATTCCAACTCTTGAGTTTGTTTTACCTTCACGACAACCTCATAATTATAATAATATGATAATGATTTTTATAAACAAAATTTTATGCATTTTGGTTGTTTAGGTTTAAAGGTGACCATTGATATTGAAATGATTATGTAATGATTATTTTGCAATATTTTCCTCTATCAACATGTAGCACGAGAAGCCAGCTCAACGATTTCAATAAAATCAGGATGCCACATGCTAAACATAGATTACAATCAACCAATGCATTAAAGGAGATTTCCATTGAATCTTCAGCAAAATCAGAAATTCAGCATAAAAATGTGGTTATTTTGACAGTTGTTATCTTACCGTGAGAAGATTGATGCGTTACTGTCAGTGCAAAATTGCAAAACATTATGGGCATACCGATTTAAAGATTTCCAAGATGATACAGGATACCGGATTGTTTGGGATCATTCCATTAATTTGCAGATTTTACTGAGGGCATGATATTACCATGGATTGGTGAAAAAATATTTGTTACCAAAGATTTGTTCATGCCCCAGACAATGAAACTATTTATGTTAAATATCGGTTTGTAAAGAAAGGTAAAATCTTGTTTTCTTAATTTGATTTCTGTTTAATTTCTCTTTTGTTTACGTACAGGTTCCGAGGAAGATGATGGAACACACCGGATTACAGTCAGGTTTTTCCTAATACCTGTTTTACCAATGTCTCAAGACTGCATTTTCAGATCTAAAAATCTCATTCTTTGCCAAAATAAAGGGAGCCACGTTGCTCAAATTTGCAAATTACCGAGAACAATATGGCTGGGAGATAATAGAAAGGGTCATGTTATTCAGTTTGTTGGGGAAATTACATGCATTGGTGATTATGCCACCTGCGTTGTTTAGTTTCTCCACTTTCTTAAACCTAGGGATCAGGATTTCTTGAGTTCAAATATTTCGAACACAGATTGTGGAGAAAATAAAGGGTTGTAACTTATCAGTTCCAACGAAAATATGATAGACCGAAATGTTTTTAAAAGCTGAGTTAATTCAAGTGTAGGGGGGTGAGAGCTGGGCATCGCTGGAGGGATTTTCTTTTCACAGTTCGAGAGCAGACTTGGGGGCTGTCCAAGCATAAAAGATTTTTCTTTTGAAAGCTCTGAAAACGTTGTTACCATAGAGGCTACGCTGAACAAAACTTGAAATTTCTTTTAATGTTCTGTAAACACTGCTGCCAAGAGGTTCAGGAATCGAAGAATGCGCTGCACTGAGGCTGTTGGATGGAGGAATGTTTTTTCTTCATACTTAGTTTTTCTTTCTGCAAATGATTTTGAAGAAGGAGGCTGGTGGATTGAGTACGTGCAGGAGCTGATTTTCAAAGAGATCCAAGTTTCAAGATTAAGATTGTTAGAAGTTTTATGTAATTTATACACTTTCCCATTTCTGGAGAATTTTTGTGGAACTGAAGCATTGAATTATTTTGGTAACTGTGTATTTATTTTTACCAATAATATAAACTTTGAATGTTTTCAAGTTTCTATTATTTATATTTAAATACAAACTCTTCTTTCAATTTTTATTGTTTCCAACATTGTTTTGATTATTAGTTTTTCATTATAATGATTTATAATTTAAAAATTATGTTATCTTTTACATATGAAAGGAATTACTTTACTTTTGTATGTTAATGATAGTTAATCAGAAATGCTAGAAATGTTTTATTTATTTTTCCTGTAAATGTTTTTACTTTTCCCGGAAATGTTTTATTTACTTTTCCTTCTTTGAATATTTCACAATAACGGAATGGTTGTAAAAGAATGTACTGTTGAATTATTTCATGTGTTACGTTATTTTTAATTAAAATACACGAAAAAGAAGTAAAAGTTCTTTTTGATCAAGAAATATTTTAGGTTAGATATACTTTAAATAGTTTATTTAGTTTTATTTTTCGATTGATTAAAGTGTTAGTGGATTTTTCCATTATACTTAATTCAATTATATTTACTTTATTTTAGAGCTTATCATTTTCTTGGAAAATTAAAAAGATAATTCACAAAAAAAATAGTAATTGGGTTTCCTATTGTTTCAATTTTGTAAATGTTATTACATATCTGTAAATATATAAATAAATAGATTAGATTTTTATAATATTTTGTTTATTTTAGATTAGTTATTAGTTTTCCTGTACATTTTATTTAGTTCTATCTTTTAGTTTTCTTTTAGATTAATTCTTTGGCTAATGGAGCCATAAAACTAGTCGGGAACAACCATCCCCAATAGCTTGGAACCTGCTTTAAGGATCCCCGTCTGGGTTGTCTCCTCTTGTTGCGAGCAAGTCACATTTGCCTATCAACAAGCTCATTTTGACAAACAGCAGCAGTTACAACAGTCTTTTCTAGACCTAGATCATTCTCTCTCTCAAACATGTCAGCATCATAATATTCTGCATTTAGAAATTCTTCCTCAGTGACAAAACCTGCAGATAATCCTTCTCCAAAATGATTCATATCTTGATCAGTCTCTTCAAAGAGAAGCTCTTCATCAACTTCTTCCTCATCAGCTACATTGTTCTGAAGCGGAGGTGACACTCTTTGGTCCTCATTCTCTCTCCTTTCTCGCTAGATATCATTATTCCTTCGTTCTCTAGGCATAAAACGGGGAGCAAATTGCCTTCTGAACTAATTCTGATTATTAGGATTTCGTTCACCTTCTGGAGCAGGCTTGTTGGAATTTTTCTCAAGCTCTAATTTTTTTAGTTTTGCAGTTAGAATCTTTACCAACTTAGCTATTTCATCTATCTTCCCTTCAGCAGAAAGTGAAGATGAACCACCTGGAGCCGCTTCCTTCTTTCCTTTTCTTTCATACAGTTGCTGAGTTGTTTCCTTCTTTAGTCTATTTGAAGCTAGTATGTTCGATTCTACCTCCAATGCTGCATCCTGCATATTCAACAAAGATATAGGTCTCCTCTCCCTCAGTAACAAAGAGAATTCATGATCGAAAGCATTTGCATATGTCAATTTAGCTGATGTTTCTGTAGGCTTTATCTTAGCAGGAATTCTACTGTACATCTTGTTGAACCTCTTTGAAAAATATGCAATTATTTCATCTTTCTTCCTCCTAAGAGCTCCAAATTCAGTTATGTAGTAGGTGTGGTCTTTGGTATCACCCCATTGTCTCATGAAGAGATCACGGAGTTCTTCAATAATAGTAATGGAGTTAGCAGGAAACTCTCTAAACCACTTCCTCACATCTCCATCAAGGCTCTGAACAAACATCCTTAGCCTCAATGTTTTGATTGTCAGCATAGCTAAGGAATGCTTCCCAATGTTCCTCAGCAGTGGTTTCCCCCTGTCCATTGAACCTAGGAAGATATTTCTGATAATCACCCCCAGGTAATGCATTTAAAGGGTGAGGCAGAACCAATGGTGCATATCTGGCTGCAACCATCCAGTCCATCATGTCTATGGGCTGGTTTTGGGATGCCATTTTAGGATTGACTGATTTAGATGATGAAGAGGTTTGGCTAGAACTTAGCTGAAAAGGTTTTTTCCTACTTTCAATTTAAATAGAGGTATTTTTCCAGGAGAGGCAGTTTTGGCTTTTATAAAAGATTGAGGATTGGTAAATATTTGGAAACTGCTATCAGGAATGGTTGGTTTTACCCAAGGTGAAGTTTCTTCTTCTTTCTTTGACACAAATGAAGCTAATGACTCATTTAACTACTCAGGATCAGATAAAGAGGGTAATGACTGTGATCTTCTAACTTTCCTTCCTATCCTCAATATCTGTTCAAGGTCTGTTACACCCAACTGCAACGGTGAAGTAGGTCTATTTCTAGTTCTCACTCCTCTAAAAGCCACTGTGACAACTTTGGTGAAAAATATCCTTGTAAAATTTTGGTTTAAGTCCACCTCTTAAAACCAGTAAAACTGATAAGTATCCCTGGGAAAATATATCTTCAAATTTGTCCCCGGCAACGGCTCCAAAGATGTTTGTGCCAGAAATTGTTTCCAAGGCTATGAAGAAACAAGCCAACACAATCTCAAAAAACTCAATAAAGTAAACTAGGTTTAAGGTTTCTGGAATGTTTTCTTGGTTGTAAATTTGGTGACCAACAGGGAATACACTCATGAGCAAAACAAGAACTGAATCATAAGCAAGTAAAGACAAAGATGCATAACATAAACAACAAGTATCAATCAGAATATAGTCTTAAAGTTCATTCAGAACTGAGAAGCATCACAAGTAAAGAAACCATGAACTAGCAATGAATATATCAGTCAAGTAGTTAAACAAACTCAAAATGAAGCTAAAACATATACTGAAGGGTAAAAAGTGTCATATATTTCATAGTTTGTCATCAAATGCATATAAGAGTTATGATACTTAGCTCACAAATAAGTCTGACAGACCTCCTAAAGTTCTCCCAAAAATCGAACCCCCATTCTGTCTTTCTCATCTATCTAAATAGTATTCCTCAACAAAAATCAGTTAGGGTAAAAACCCTAACTGCTCTTAGCTAACTACTCGATGAGATAAAGCTAAATTACAATTTACAAAATATGATATTTTCCAAAAATAGTAAACAACTAACTAAAGTGTTTTTCAAAAAGAGATAACAAATAACTGATTCAATAACTAACTTCAAGGTCCTTTGCAGCCTCAGCTAGCAAAGCTATTCCATCCAATGCCTGAGATTTCTTCCTATCTCGCCTCTGCTCCTCTTCCATGCCTGCTAGTCTTCTTGTTAGCTCTTCATTTTTCTTCTGAAGGCTTTCAACATTAAACTTTAAATCTGCACAGTGCAAATCAGTAGTTCTCTTCCTCTTCAAGGCTTCCTTGGACACTGCTATTAACTCTTGATAATGTTCATTGACTTCCTATAAATCTTCCCTCAACCTTTTATTGGCTAGGATGAGGCCATCATTAGTCTCCTGTAGGTAATCCATCTAGTATCTGTACTGTTTAATAGCTCTTTGCATGTTTTCTCTGTCTGAATCAATGAATTTTCCTGTTGTGGTCTCTTGTGCATCACTGGGCATCCATGGTATGTCAAGTTTCCTGAAAATGTTTGCATCTTCATCTAGCAGATCTGTGGAAATATCAGGAATACTGGGGTTTTCCTGAGTGTCTATCTCCTTGGGTGTATCTTCATCTTTTAATGGCTTACCTTCAACATAAGGAACCTCAGTTTCTTCCTCTTGCTGTTGTTTCAACAATTCAGTTCTCAATTCAAGAAATACTGTAGATAATTTAGTCTGGGTGATATTTGAATATTCTACTGACTGTAATGACCTTTTTTCTTTTGCGGGATGAAAAGATGAAGTTTTTGCAACTGCTTTTTTCTTCCTTTTAATGCTCATTTTTTCAAATTCTGGCTTTTCATCTGAGGAAATATCATCCAGGACAGTCACTCCCTTGATATTCAAGCTAGGGTCAAGAAGTTTCTTCATATTTAATCTTAACTTATTCCTTGACCTAGTTTTAGGCCTCCATCCTGGTGCCAATTCTCCTAGCATTTTCAAGGTTCTTCCTTGGTGCTTAACTGTACAAAATTCCATGGCTTCCACTCTATTCTTCTTTTTTCTAAGCCTGACTGTCTTGTTTTCCAGAGTGGAAAATTCCTTGCCTGAATCAGTATTAACTTTAGTTTTGGAAATGGATTGATCCTCTTCTAACAAGTAACCCTCATCATCTGACAGGATAGTGATGGGACTCCTTTGCTTAGCCTGAAACTCTTCTTCCTGTACAACAACTTTTCCTGTAACAACAGTTTTATCTTCACTGAGAACTTCTGCTGGTGTAATGTGTTGCATAGGCTGTGCTTTCTTTTCTGTAAACAATGAATATTTACCTTTAAGGTATGCTGAAAACATTTTAGGTTCATTGTCATCCTTCAAAGGTTCTGGTGCTTCCTCCAGCTTAACCTCTTTCTTCTCTTCAGATTTCACCTTCTGACCTAATTTTCTCACTAGTACTTTCCCTTTTTCTGCCTAGTTTTTGGTTTGTTGATCCTCTTGGTTAACCTGAAAGCCAGACCAAAAGAGGAAGAAATCCCAGGTTTTCCCTTCTTTCTGCAGGACAGTACTAATGATCAATTTAATCAGTCCATGGTGGAAAATAGATTGGGAAGTATGATCTTGATGGTCTTTTACTCTACTAGACATCTTTTGGATACTTTTGAGAAAGAAGAATGGAAGGCTCATTTTAGATACACCAACCATATGTTGTAGAAACCTAAAGTGGTACTTGAAAACATATTGCATATCTACCTTCACAGGTGATATATCTTTGCAAGATTCTAATAGGTTCTACCCACTCACTTCTGAAATTTTGGATCAATATGCCTTTACTCCAGTCTAGGGTAACATTAGGTAACAGATACCTCTGAGCATCAAAAGTGAAGGGCAACTTTTTAAACCACATATCTCCTTCATTTTTGATTCATGTGGCTTCTACAACTAAATCCACTGTCAACCTAAACTTTAGAGTGTCAAAAACCACCATGTCCTGTTTGTAGCATTGTGCAAATTTACAGGAAACCTCAGTGTTATAACCATCTATTCTTTTGAAAAAATCCAGCCACCCAGCCTGTTGGAAAAGTTCTACACAACCTGGGAATTTCTCAATCCAGCTTGCATCAGTAGGCTCAGCCCTATTAACTTTGCCACTTTTACCCATTCTCTTCAATGGCTGAAACTCTATGTATTTCTAGGGTTCTGTTAATGACCTAGTAGTTGATTTTCTGCCCCCCAAGCCTTTTAAGTTTTCAATAAACAACTCTCCTCAATCTTCTTTGACTTCTCCCTTTGTTTTCTAATGCAGGATAAGTCTCACCACAGGGTGAACTGATTTAGGTCACAGAGGATTCAATATTCTTCACTAAGACTGTCGGTGAAATTTAGCTATCATTCAGTCTGTCATGAAAACAACTGACCGCTGACCATCTCCAGAATGTACTAGACCACCTGTGTATTGAGACTCGGTACCAAAAATAACCCTTAAATCCTTCTAGTGCCAACTATGAGAAATTGTTGTACAGAAAATCTTTGTATAACTGCTCTCAGCTGCTAACTGTTTAGATCAACTTGTGGTTTCTAGTATAAGATGGATATTGTTTATATAGCAGAGGAAAAGATATAAGAGTAATCCTAGGTCTGCTCACTTCTTGCTCCCAGTAGTTTTTTAAGCACTAAAAATGAGTTAGTTTAGCACTTAATGAGATCAGGTCTTCATGTAATCTAGGATGTTTAGCTCCTTCATTGCATTGTGTACAGGTAGTAGACCAATTTTTGAAGTTTAGACACCATAAAATGCACAGCCCTTCACATCACCACACTTTCCAACTTTGACAGGGTCATGCTCAAATAAAAACTGATATTTTTCAGCTAGTCACTCACCAACACTTTAAATCTCCTTATCTCTTCGACCAGAACATTGTTTAAGCATATATTAACGTTCTGCTTAACCAATTTTGATAAAACAGAATTCACCGAGAAAACCCCAAATTATCAGTCACAAATAGCTTATCGTGGAATACCTTTTTAATGTTCAACTGCAGTCTCTTTAAACTATTCCTCGTGCTGTTTGATTGCTGAATTGAAGTATACAGGTGTCTTCAGATGCTCAATTTAACTCCAGGTGGCGAGACCAGGAAGCCCTAATTTCCTGTATAACTGTGCGAACCCCAACTATGCTCTATAACAGCAATTCCATTTTTTTTGGCAGATGTCATCTCTCCACTAAGTATTTCAGCTTCGAAATGCATATAAGGAATAAATTTCATCTCATCAGAGTCGGTCTATACCACTATGTGTCATGATGTGTTGTATTCTGGCTAATGATGACCACGATCTCTCTCCCAACATGAATCAGACCTACTTTCATAATGATTACTAACACAACACATAGCAACATCCTTCAATCATGTAATTAGTCACCCAAGAATTGGACTCGTGCAAAAATTTGGCTTAAAAATCGGAGAAATTAACATGCACGATATTCTTGTAGCGCCACTATGTTATTTTTTCACACTTACGCTACAAGAATAAATTTAAATCACTTTTGGCGCTATTTTAGCTGTTTTTTCCATTTTGAATGGATGTTAGGTGCTAAACTATGCTCTTTGAATGTATTTGTGACATCCTAAATCAACATAATAAAATTTAAACCCTGCAAAAACTAAAGGAGAAAAAACAATAATAAATCTAAAGGCAAAAAACTTGAAAATTTCACTAAATACCCAAAAAAAATTCTACAATATTTGAAAGGATAAACTCAAGAAAATAAGCAAACTAGAATAAAAAATGACAATCAAACATAAAAGAATAATAAACAAGTTCCTGACTTAACACAATGATAATAGGGTTGTTTAGATGCCGTTACAAAAATTTAGGTGCCATTAGAAACAATTAGGATCCAAAAGTGATACCATATACATAATCATCATTGACATCCACATCGTCATCATCATCATACAATAAATCAACACCATTGTCATCGTCATAGTCATCATCAATATAATTGCGATAATAATGAGCAAGGAGCCATTCTACCTCACAAGAATGGATGATATACTCTTATACTTATCAAATAATATCCATATGCTCCATCATAATTATCGTAATGCATCATTGGCATGTTGTTAGAGAGAATCATATGCCATTAGGGTATGTCAAATGTTGTTGGGGACACTAAAATTCCATAAGAGCAATTTAGGTGACATTAAGGTAATTTACCCCTTATTAGGATTAATCATGATCCAAAAGTGCCATGATTACAATCATTTAGGTGCCACTATGATAAATCAAGATCCAAAAGTACTATCACATGGATCATGATCATTGACATTGACATTGATATATCTGACGTTATGTCAGACATTTCCCGAACACAATCCCTATCTCTTAACCTAGTGCAATTCCTAGCGTAGTTCCTTTCGAAATTTCTGGCATTATTCCAGGTGCTATACCTGGCGCTATGTTGGATGTTTTCTAGGTGCAATTCCTAGATCTATAGTTGGTGCTATTTTGGATGTTTTTCCTACCGAAATTCATGGCTCCATTCCAATCGCTAACCCTGGATTGATATATGGTGTATGTTATTCAGGACGTTTTTTTGGAGGCTATTCTTGGCGTTATATGGGATGCCTTTGTGGATGCTAATTAGGACATTACTTGGGATTCTAATTGGGACACTAATTGGGATGATAATTGTGATGTTAATTGGGACATTAAATGGGATGCTAATTAGCGTCCAAAATAATGCCAACTTTTATAAAAGGACAATGATTGGGATGCTAATTGGATGCTAATTGGGACACTAATTGGGACGATAATTGGGACGTTATTTGGGATGCTAATTGGGATCTTAATTGGGATGCTAATTAGCATCCAAAATAGCGCCAACTTTTAAAATGGGACGCTAATTGGGATGCTAATTGAGATGCTAAATGAGATGCTAATTGGGATTCTAAATGGGATGTTAATTGGGATGGTAATTGGGACGCTAATTGGGATGCTAATTAACATCCAAAATAGCACCAAATTTTAAAAAGGGACGCTAATTGGGATGCTAACTGGGATGCTAATTGGGACACTATTTGGGACTCTAATTAGGAGGCTAATTGGGACGCTAATTGGGATTCTAATTGGGATTCTAATTAGCGTCCAAAATAGTGCCAACTCTTAAAAAGGGACGCAAAAAATGCCATTAAAAGCGCCATCTCATGGAAAAGCGTCCACTTTGTCCAAAAAATGATGGAAAATACACTAAAAGTGATAGTGGATGCTAAAAAGGAAGCTAAAAGAGACACTAATCATAGGTTTTTGTTTTAGTGTGACCATAAATTAGTTGCGCATTCAATATGTTCATTCGCAGAAAGAACAAATGTTAACTACATTATTTGAATTTGTAGCAATCTAATCATTATAAGTGGGAAGAACCTACTCTCTCTTAATCTAATTCTTTATGGATGATTTTAGGGTCTAAGGGATATTATGTGGATATTAGTCACACATAAGACAAAATTAGGGACTAAGTTAGTTTTGAAGTGGCATGTAAATGAGAAAGTGTACAATCATTGTCATAAATAGGATCTTTTGAAAAATAAATATAAAATTATAACTACTATGTACAATGTATTATGGATCAAGTCTTCTTCATATTAATTCTATTACTCATTCTTTTCCATTATATACATTTATTCTTTTCTCGATTATTACAACTATTATGCACTTTTGAAATAATAATAAGGAACAAGTGAATGGTTGATATAGGAATTGGATGACAATTTTTTTTTAAGGAACATGGTAAAATGGGATGTCCATGCTACCAGATATAGTTCCAAGCAAAGATAAAACATGCACTAGATGTGCATCATAATGGAAAAAATATGAAAGAATGGAGAAGGAAACAACCCCAAAAATCCAAGAAAGGTTGTTGTCTTGAAGAAAATATAGGGACAAATTTATACCTACCAAAAGGTGAAATCCACACAAATACTAGAGTTGGAAGAAGATCTAAACTAGGAACCAATTTCTCAGACAATATTGCCACAAGGAGCAAAATGAATTTCCCTCTGCACAGATCATTTTACACACCAAGCCCAAACAATTAACTTATAAAACAATTGTTTCCATTGGTGCTTTTTATTTCGCTAGTTCCATCCCACCAAGTTCCTAGTTCGAATCCCCGTGGATTAGGTGCACTTATCTATGCTGGAGGATTTACTAGAGATGCCATCGAAAAATGTGGAAAAGCATCCCTTGGGTTTCCCCATGTGGTTTTTCTTGGGAAGAGACATATATATCATTCTACATGCCACTAGAGGAAGGAAAATGAAGGAGATCAGTGACTAAGTAGAAATAACATGATTTGAAGACCTCCTAGTGAATGAAATGACAAACAACATCAAAATATCAAAATATACACTAAATTTGTTTTAATGAGGAAAATTTGCAACATGAATTTAGGAAAAAAGAAGTGAATATGTTTTCGAATATGATATTGGGGATCATTAATGGGAAAACTATCCTAGTGAATCTAATAGAAACGTATCACCATTGGGGACCAATGTGGCCATGGCCATCCCCAATGATGATAAAAAATATTTTTCCCAATTGTCCATTCAAACTTGAAAACTCTAAAAGTAGAAAGAAAACAAGGTAAATTCCCATAATATTCAAAAGAACACCCACATCTATCAATGGGATGAGTTATTTTTCATTGTTTTGGGACTCTATTACCTACACACAGTGAATTTGTGGAAGAAATCACTTGGAAATCTAGGATCCCAAAAAAAACCAAGAATAAAAGTTTACTATTAACTTGCTCTTAACCAAATTGGAGAGGAATGTATCCTATTACATTGCAACTAAATGACTCTGGACTGTTGTCAATTTGTAGTGGAATTACTTGAGGGAGACCCAAAAAACTATGCAAACTTGTGTCATTGCTTAGTTGGAGTCTCCTTGAGATCCTTCAAGGTTCAATATACACATTGGATTCCACTATCTCCAAATCATGCAATTAAGTGAATTGGAGGTGTTATCACTCTAGGAAACTCCTCTAGGTTGTAGCTCTAGGATGCCTGGTAACTTAAATGTTTTTTTATGGTTTTTTCTAACTGGATCAAGTCAAATGAGCCACAGGGCCTCACACTCTCAAGAAATGCACAAAAATCAATCAAAGATGAGGCTTCTAACTACCATTGTTACGAGGTTGGATAATAGGGTGAAAAGATGGAGAACTTACTATATAAAACAATTATTATAAATGGATATTCATAACAAGGAAAATTACTTGCCATTCAACTCATAAACATACAAATAGGATGACGGCTATTAGAAATTGAATAGCATGAATAAAACTAAATCAGACATTCAGGCACAAGCACAAAATAGAAAAGATATGGAAGATGAACATATGATAGCAAAAGAGCTTATATTAGGTCATGAATAAAATGAGAAGCTTGATAATAATAATGGTCTATAGGTCCTTGAAATCAAACCCTTGCTTCAAAATAAGTCTTATGATTTATAGCCTTTATAAAAATATGCAGATCCTAAAAAGTTGGATCTGTTTTTACTAAAAATAGATAAAAATAAATGTTTTTGCAAAATTAGGTCAGAGACCCTAATTTAACTACTAGTCTATCTAACTGTAACACTTGTTCAATTTTTGAACCTTTTGATGACTGCAGTGAGTACTGGAGTAAAGCTGTAACCTGCCCTTTGATAGATAAGCTACTGTTGGTTAAAAGAGGTAGGGTTTGTGACCCTTTCCTCCTTGATGTATTCACAAAACTATAAAATACCATCTCTGATGGTGTTCTTCAACAACTTTTAGCTTTACACTTCATCCCTGAGATAGTTATATTCGCCCAAACTTGTCTTTTGTGCCAAAATATCTTTCTGTGCCTCTTTTTTCTTTCGGTGGTTAAGGAATCATAATCTTGGGTCTGTTAGCTATCGAAAGCTTTGCTTTTGGTGGCTAATGAATGGCTTTAGCATCTTCCTAAGCCACTGAATCCCTGTTTTTGTAAAAATTGTAATTAACTTCCCAATTCATCCTTTTTTAGTTGTGTTGTTGATCTTTTGGCCCTTCTTCAGCTTGCCCAATGTTTGGAAAATCAGCAACATCTTGGGATGCCTCTGGATTTTGAAGGCTTAATGTTGCTTCAGCTAGGGGTTCTAGTGCAAAGTGAGTTTGAGATCTAGGGTTTGATTTGGAATTCTTCACCTGCAGCCTCAGAAGCCTGATCATCCTGTACAGCGTGGTGTTTTCCTTCATGAACCTCTGATTCCTTTTTTGCAGCATAAAATACCTTCCTTTCATTTCTAGAAGGGAATTAATCCATTGAGTTTTTTTCTTGGTTAAGATTGCATTAGCTATTTTTATATATATCTCTCTCTAAAAATTCTAGTTCATATACTTGCCTCAGCAGTTGGTTGACACTTTGTGACCTGGGCTTGCTAGAGGAAGCCTTTTCCACTGGTTCACCCTGGTCTTCTTTTGGTGTGGGTGATGGAAGTTCTTCATTTTCTGCTATAGCCTTCTCTGCTAGGTCAACCCCTTCCTCCCTTTATTATTCTTAGTCTGAGTAGGGAAAGTTCAGAATGTTTTCACTTTGTGCTGTTATTTCCTTTCCCTTTTCACTGAAGTCTAGGTTTCTTTTAGCCTGGTTGGTTTTAGAAGGGGAAGAAGGCCGATCTACTATTGTTGGTGAGATATCCCTTATTTTTCTCTTTCCACTCCTAGGGGTGGTGGATTTATTTGAAGGAGACTTCCCTTTCTCTTCTGGTTGTAGGCCTATTCCAAACTCATTCCAGAACAAAAGATGTGTCCATGCTATGTTTCTCCTCTGCAGCAATTCTTGGACAATGAGTTGTATGAGGCCATGGTGAGACAACCTTCCTGCAATTTTGGTGGGCTGGGCCTTTACTTGGTGTGCCTTTGTTGTTAAGATCTTGTGGAGGTAGAAAGGTAAATTTAAAGGGCTTCTTCCTGTAAAATGGTTCATTAGTTTGAAGTGATATCTCATTTCCCTGTTGTATCTACCTTCACAGATTATATACACCAAAATTGCTTTCAGTAATTGCTTCCATCTCTCTTCTAGCCAAGTGGATGGAACACGTTTCTTCCATACCACATTTCTGTGTTCAGTTTTTAGATCGGATCTGAACTCCACATTTTTAGTAATGGTGGTATTAAACCATTTCTCCCTAGTTCTTGGGAGTTCTGTCACCTCTGCAATTAGGGTTTCATCCACTAGTAACTCCTCCTTTCCTACCAGTGCCTTGGATCCATCAAAGGAGAGGGAAAATGCCTCTGTAATTTGCTGGTGTGACCCTTTAACTTTCTCACAAAACCTCTAGCAGCCTGCATCTCTGAAGAATTGGAAGAATTATGGATATGAGTCAAGATAGATGATGTCTCCTAGTTCCTGTCTGAGGGTAGGTCCTCCTTTTGTCATCTTTGAGCTGTGCTCCTTAGTATCCTACAAGAAAAAACCAAAATTCAAACTCCGTAAAGGAAATTAGCACACTATTTTTAGGGCATGGCCTCGAGCAATCAGTATGCATGCAAAAAATGAGGAATGTACTGGAGCTGTGGTGTTGATTTTGAGGGGTTAACCACTTGATAGGTATTCGAATGATATGATGGAGGATTTTGGTGATATCCATGAGATGGCCAGCTTAATAATCATTTTTAATTTTGAACTTGGTATTCAATGGAGGTTTACTGCAGTCGTGGGATAGATGGAGGGTAGATTAGGGTTTTGAATCCCATCAGTCAGGTCAAATCAATAATGACCTCTTTAATCATCAAATTATGCCTTACTGCAGTTTCCCCATCCTTTCGGTGGTTAATCGTGCTAAATCATGACCTATCTTGTGCTGACGAGTTTGATTTAATGGACAAGTAACCATTTTCTCTTTTTGGCCTTTTCGGTGGTTAAGAGTATCTAGGGTTTCGTTCGCTAGCCACTGGAAGCTAAGATTTTAGTGGCTAATGAACCGTCGACATGTTCTCCCAATCCACCAAAAAATTTCATTCCAAAAAACATGTGTAACGAGATTTTAGTGGTTTAATGTCTTTTCGGATCTCATTGTTTAGTTTCCAAAAGGCAGGCCTTTCGGTGGCTAATGAACTATTTGAACGTTCATCCAAGCCACTGAAAGTTTCCCTTTCCAAAAACATATTTCATTTTCTTTCGGTGTTTAATGTCTTACTAAAAACACTCACTAATTTGTCAAAACCAAGGCTTTTCAGTGGCTAATGAGTTGTTGGAAAGTTCGCCTAAGCCACTGAAAGTCCTTTTCCCAAAAATGTATAAAGAACGTGATGAGCAATCTTTTGGTGGATAAGATGGTCCTATGTTAAACTATTAGTTGCCGAAAGCTAGGCTTTTCGGTGGCTAATGATTTTTTGAAAATATCGCCTAAGCCACCGAAAGCTAAAACTTTCAAATTTATTAAATAATAAAACATCAGATATCCCAACTTTGTTAGTCACCCCAATATATTTCATAATATGACTTGAAATATTCATCCTATCAAAAAATAAATTGTCTGAGTGAACTTATTAAAAATAAATTTATTTTAGGAGATAACATCTGTCTCCTACTCGGGGATGGGAACCTTCCTGTGAGGTCCCAAGAACCCCAGACCAAAATGCCTTTCCTGTAAAAAACAAAAAGAATTAAACCTATATTCTACTCGTCCATTGGGCATGGAGTTTATTTTGTATAAAAAACAACCTACTAACTAATATTTTACAATAGCAAGGCCTCGAAGCCTCAAATAAAATAGAGTTTTAGAAATCTCCCATTTAACGGGCCATGAAAAACCTCCTCTCCTTCCATATTTTGAAACTTGAAGGTGTTTTTCATCTGTATTTGAGCTATCACAAAAAGGCCTATCCACAGAGAGTCAAACTATCCATGTTTTCCCTTGTCTTTCCTGACAGTATCCCACTTGAGGACCGAATCTCCAACTTGAAAGTTGTCCACTTTTTCCCTTTTGTCAAAAATAATCTTGATCTTCTATTGATGAGCATCTGACTTTTCTATCACTTGTTCCCTGACTTGCTGCAACTCCACCGAATCCACCATCCTCCTGACCATATCATTTGGTTCATCCTGCTCCTCCTGGAAGAATTTTTCCATTGGTAGAATTAGCTGAATGGGAAAAATGACCTCAGTACCATAAACTAATTTGAAAGGAGAAGTCCCTATGGATCTTTTGCCAATTACCCTATCAACCCATAGAGAAAACTTCATCTTAGAATCCCATATTTTTTTATTTGTCTCCAATAGTTTTATGATGATCCTAACTAGGATTTTGTTGGATGACTCAGTCAGGCCATTTCCTTGAGGGTAATAAGATGTGGAATGCACTAGATAAATGCCCATTGACTCACACATGTTAACCAATGCCTCGGATTTGAAAGCTGGTGCATTATCAGTTACTAGCCTTGCTGGGAAACCAAACCTGATAAAGATGTTCTCATATAAAACCTTCATGATGACTTGATGAGTTGCATTCCTGGTAGGTACTACCTCTATCCACTTGGTGAAATAGTCTGTGGCTACTAGGATCCATTTTTGCTTACTACTATATGAAGGATTAATTTCACCTATGAAATCAAAACACCATTGCCGAAAAGGACCATTCACTACAATAGGTCTAAGGGGAAAGGATCTGAGCTATTGCTTCCCTATGAATCTTTGGCACTTGTCACAGGCTCTCACAAAAGTACACACATCAGAAAAAAGAACATGCCAATAGTACCCAGCCATCAGAATGTTGTGGGTTGTGGTCTTCCAATAATGATGGCCTCCACATGTGCTTGAATGAAACTGATGCATGACCTGAACTGACTCCTCTTTATCTAGACATCTCAACAAAACACCACACAGATCTTTCCAATACAACAATTTATCAATTACACAAAATTTAATAGACTTAAGTTTAAGACCCCGTGCTTGATTTAGAGTGAGTCCAGGAGGAACTTCTAATTTTTACAAGAAATGAATAATACCTGAGTACCACTCACATGAGGACAAGTTGTCATCTACTTGTTGAATGTCATTCTGATCCTGAACTTCTTCTGCTACTACTTCAGTTTGAAAATTTGCTAAAGTTACACAAGTGAAATTCATTCCCAAAAGATCACAGTTTTTTTTAGCCATGAGTTATCTAGACCTTGGCCTTTGACTAACTTGGTGGGATTTACTTCTATGTCAAACTCAATAATCTTGGAAATCCATTTATCTCTCTTTCCATCAATTTTAGGCTGAGTCAACACATCCTTTAGAGTAGCTGAAGGGACATAGCAAAGGAATTTTGCATGTAGAATGTAAATCTTGAAAATTTTCAACGACTTGATGAGAGAATAAGTCTACTTTTCATTGGGATCATACTTCAATTCAGCATCCCTCAATGTCTGGCTGAAAAATGTAATTGGGTGATCAAGACATTCATCATCTTTTTGTAATAGTACTGTTGCCACTGTGTCATAGGATGCAAAAGAGAAGATGTAGAAACCCTTGGTATAGTCTGGACTAATTAGAGTGGGAGATTCCATGATAGCCTTCTTGATGTCTTCAAAAGAGATTCTTGCTTTCTCAGTCCATTTGATTTTTGCATCCTTCTTCAACATAGATGTTATGTTCCTTACCAACTCAGAAAAGTTAGGGATGAACCTCCTAACGAAATTTATCTTTCCCAAAAATGAGTGAATATCTCTTTTTGACCTAGGTATGGAAAACTTCTGGATAGCTTCAACTCTAACAAGATCAATATTCACACCTTCAGCTGAGATGATGTGACCTAGGATTTTTCCCTCCCTGAGTGCAAATTGAGACTTCTTCGGGTTGAGTGATATCCCAAACTTTCTACATTTCATAAATACCCTCCTCAAGTGCTGAAAATGTTCTACATGGATGTGGGATTAAACAGTGAGGTCATCCAGGTATATAAGCACAAATTTGTCTTTCAATCCTACAAAATCTAAGTCCATGGCCCTATGAAAAGTGGCCCCAGCATTCATCAGCCCAAATGTCATTTTAGCATACATGAAGGTGCCTTAGGGAGTGGTAAAAGTAGTCTTTTCTTGGTCATCAAGGTGCACAACAACTTGGTTGTATCCAAAGAAACCATCCAGGAAATACATGACACTAGCCCCTGAGACTCTTTGCAACAGATGTTCCATCTTGGGTAGGGGATAGTTATATTTCTTGGAGCATTTGTTTAGATTTCTAAAATCCACACATAACTTAATCTCCCCATTCTTATTCCTTACCACCACTAAGTTTGCAATCCATTTGGAATACTTGAGGGGAATTATGATTTTGGGTTTGAGGAGCTTATGGATTTCTTTTTCAATTACAGGCAGTAGGAGAGGACTGATAGATCTCAGCTTCTGTTTGAAAGGTATGGTTTCCTTCTCCAAGGGGATCCTGTGTTGGATGATATTAGTGTCATAGGTTTTCAAGGCACTGTATTCCGAAGCAAAGATATCAGCAAATTATTTTATCAGGCTAAAAAATTTGGCCCTCTGATCAGTAGTCAACCCAGTGGACAGATTTATAGGTTTTGGATGACTTTGGTGTTCAGGAACAAAGGGTACTCCCAAAATACCGAACACCTTGAGCAACTCCTTCACACAAATAGATCACAGATCAACACATCGATGTTTGTCACGTGGTTAAAACCCTTGAGAGGGAAATAGTCCATGGCCCCAGCCAAATAGCTACTTGGAGCAATTTATTATGCAAAAGAAAGAAAGTTACATGAGCTTCTCATAATCGATCAACTAGCCAAGGACTCTCTATGCTCTTTAAACAGAGATCATAGACCAATCGGGTGGTAAGCCACGAATCAATGGTAGGTATGATCTAAGAGAAGCTGAACCATCGGATCACTCTATGTCTAGAACATATCATGACCGTCGGATTAGAATATTTACAAATGCATACTAATGCATACTAAAGAAACACATTTTTACCTAACGGATATATTACACAAGTTGATCTTAACTAACTCATAAGTGTCTAAATGTCCTAACATTTGGCTGCCTATGTTTTTCTCTTGGACAGTAGGGTCTTGATCCTTTTTGGTAGTTTTGAGAGGGATATAATTATGATCAAATAGCTCTTCCAAGGGCACCAGACCCCGAGGTATATAATTGATGGGTAACTGAATAATATTCTGATCACCTACTTTATCTTTCAACTTGAGCTTCTGGGATTCTTCCATATTTAGGTTTTATTGATCTATATGCATATCAGAGAATTCATATACTACCTACCTGGAGAAATTTGCTAAGCTCATAATCATTCTCAAACACCTTCCAAAATTTTACATTATCTAGTAGGGAAGGTTTGTATTTGACTTGGATATCATAACTGAGCCTAGGAGTTAAAGGGGGAACAAATAGACTTGCAGAAACAACAAGGGAGTCAGCCAAGTGATTCATATCTCTAGGTATATATGAGAGTTCAAAAAACATGAAGGAGTCTCTGATTTTCCATACCTCATCTCTATATGCCTTCATTCTGACATTCTTTACTTGAAAGGTTTTGTTGACCTATTGTATGATAAGATATGCATCTCCAAATATTTTCATGTGCATGATCCCCATTTCCTTGGCATCCTTCACCCCTAACAACAATGCTTCATATTCTACTATATTGTTAGTAGTTTTAAAATCAAGCTTATAAGATAGATGAATAGTCTCTTTTGATGGATAAATCAACAATACACCTACACCTGCTGAGGCTTGAGTACTGGCCCCATAAAAATACATGCTCCAAAATAAGGTGGTCACTTCTTCAGACTGATGATAGATGGGCTTTGTAAGCTGTATGGATGTCTACTAGGAGTCATCTATCTATAGGATGCATGACCCAAAGTCTGTGTTTATTGCATATATTGGATGGTTTACAGAGTTCTTGGAATTACTGATGATATAGTTGAACTGGTTCTCTATTTAGAGTCTCTTGGTATCCCCTCCAAACATTGGAATTGTAGCATATGTGAGGTCCATTTGAAGGGTACCACCCAGCCTTTTACTCCATGAGTGGGACAAAAGAGGCCAAGCTTAAGTGGGATATCAGCTACCACTATGTCCATCACTATGATTTTTGAAGGCAACTGGGAGAGGTTTATGACAACTTCTTTGATGAGGCCCAAGCACTTGACCTTCCTGGATTCAAATAAGAACAGATCATGGTAGGGTTTTGTAATACTGAGGCCAAGCTCATACATCATAGCTTTTAGCATTAGGTTATGGGAAGCTCCTGATTCCAACAAACAATTATGAAGGATTTTAACATGGATATTCAGAGACATGTAGAAAGGTGGGAAAGACTCATCTAGCTCTTCAATCATAGGGCCTAGGATTACTATGGGCTTATCATCTTGCAAGTTCACAAAGTCAACATCTAGGGGAGTCCTTGGCTGAAGGGATTTCAGTATGGATGTCTTGAAGGCCTCATTCTTCATCAGTTCTATCAAGGGAAAAGAGATCTTTAACTTCTGAATTTATGACTCAAGATTGAAAGCATAGGACAACTTGTTACCTATTGTGGCATGGGTTTGAGCTAGATAGGATCATGAGATGATGGTTGCAATGGCCTTTGCTGTTGTTTTGGAGTGGAATCCATCTTCTTCGGTGGGACAATAATCCTTTTAGTTGGAGTAGCAAGCCACTTTGCAGGAACATCGTTCTTCTTAGGGGGAGAAACAAGCCTAGATCTCAAATTATACCCATCCTGATCATCTACCTGATATAGAGATTATTCCATGATCTACTCATTCATGAGGGCTTCCTCATAGTCTGCTTATGTCAGGAAGGAGTAATAAACTTCAATCTCCATGCAGTTGATGTTGTCTTCTGCCTGTTAGTTTTTCAACATTAATCTAGCATTATTAGGATCTTTAACTGAGAGAATAACAAGTACAACAATCCAACATAAGAGACAATGAACACAGTGTTTTTCCTTGGGGAAACCATAAATGGAGAAAACCGCACAACTTCCTCAGAGATAGAATCGGCACCAAAATAGTAAGTGATCTCTCGACAGCAGTAATCTTCTTCTTGTCTAGCCCCAGTGTCTTCTCCTTCCTCAACTATGCACTACACTTGAGTGTGTATGAGTTGTGTAATAAATAGAGACTCCAGTTCTATATTTATACTAATCCCGACATGACTAAAAACCTACCATGGCTGACCTCTACTAGGAGAGTCTAATAACCCTAGTGCCCCGGAACTACGGGGACTTTAACCCTTAGACAATCAAAGGGTTACCCACAATGACTTGACATGACTTGTTTACATTATTGATCCTTCCCATTGAAACATTGGGGCATGACAACATGACTCAATTACATTATAGATACATCCAAGAATAAACATCGGGTTACAATACATAAGATACATAGATGAATACATTCCAAAGTTACAAATACATCAACATTCCCTCTTAACTAAGAAGGTATTCTTTTGACACAATTTTCAGTACTGGTCTTCTTCTCTATATCAGCTGGATCATCTCGTCATCTACATCTCAAGTATTCTGAGTCTTCAAGTCATCTTTGTCTTCAAATCATCTTTATCTTTAAGTCATCTTCATCTTTGAATCTAGATCATATCTCGATCTGGATCATCATGGGACATCATCACTGGATCTGGATCACCACTCGATCTGGATCATCATCACTGGATATAGATCATCACTCAATCTAGATAATCATCACTGGATTTGGATAATTACTCAATCTGGATCATCACTGGGCATCATCACTGGATCTGGATCATCACTCAATCTGGATCATCACTGCTGGATCATCATCACTGGATCTGGATCATCACTGGTGCTACCTCATGATTCTTCTCGTCACAGGAAGTTCTACAGATCCAGCCCTTTTTCATTCTAGTTGTATGCCTATCCCCCATGTAGGTCTTCTTCAACACTTATATCTGACCTACTCATCAGAAAGACACAGTACTCACATCCATCCAGGTTGGAACACATCTTGCTCACAATGATGGAAGAGTTCTGCACTTCCATCCAGGTTGGAACACATCCTGCTCACAATGATGGAAGATTTCCTCACTTTCATCTAGGCCAGAACCACATCCTGCTCATAATGATGGAGGAAATATGTTCTTCCACCCAGGATGGAACCACATCCTGCTCACAATGATGAAAGACTCTCATCCAGGCTGGAACACATCCTGCTCACAATGATGAAAGATTTCTGCACTTATATTCATCCAGGTGGGAACACATCTTGATCACAATGATGAAAAGGCTCTGTACTTACATCCATCCAGGTAGGAACACATCCTTCTCACAATGATGGAAGGGCTCTACACTTACATCCATCCAGACGGGAACACATTGATCCGGTGGATTATTCATCTTTAAAATCACACTGATCCAATATGGTACAAGGTATATTAATATATGGTTTTAACTCATATGCTAAACATTATATGCACATCCTACGCAGTTATAGTATGGTGTACAGTTATCGCAGGGGCTGCGCAACATAGTTATCGCACGTCATGCAGCTATCGCATGTCGTGCAGTTACCCCATGGTGCACAGCTTATCGCATGCCACGCAGTTGTGGCATGGGCCGCGCAGCTTGCGAACCGTCAAGTTGAATATCGAATGGTTCGGTGAATTCCTTATATGCCATGACATTTTTATGTTGCGACAGCGGATCGGGTATGTGGAGAAGTCCTTATATACCGCGACATTTTTTTATGCTGCGAAGTTGATGGTGACATCAAATGGTTACATTACGTGGCATAGCCCAGTTGCAAGTCATTGCAACGTGTTGTGAGTCGACACATGTGGGTGGAGTTGGTTGCAATGTTTCAAGAATATGGAACGTCATGGTAACATAATGCTTGGGCAGCGATTTGGCGGGGTTGCATGATTCAGTTTAGTGTATGGTTGTAATGACAATAAAGAAGAATCCGTTACTTATCCTTCCTCTGAAATCTTAAATAGAGGAGGTTGGCCACCGAGACAAGGGGGACAGACCGAGTGGAGAGACGTAGATTGTTTTAGAGCACAGAGCCTCATTTCTCTGTTATGAGAAGCTTCAAGAGCTTTTGCTGCGAAGTGTGCAGACGCTGTGTTGTAGAAGTCGACATTCTCTGTTATATTTTAGCTTTCTTTGTCTTTGAATGCTAATTGTAATTTCTAGAAGAGAGGTCTTAAAGACTTTGTATAGCATTCTGTTTACAGTTGCTGAAGTTGATTCCAAAGCCATTTTGTACCATTCTAAAGAGATTAATTGGATCGGTACCCATTGGAGAGGGACCCGGAGACGTAGCCCAGTGGAGGGGGTGAACTCCGTTATCAACTTCTGTTTGTGACTCTCTGTTTCTATGTTTTCTTCTTTATATCTGCTTACCAGTGTTGTTGTTCATTTATGTTTCTATCTTGAGAATTTAATTTCTGTTAATGCTGTTCCATTAATTAACCTGTTGAACACATTCTTTTACAACAAACGTTTAATGCACACAGGTTGAGGTCCGACGGATCATGTTATGGTATCAGAGCTGGTTGACTGCTTGTGCAAGTTTGTGAATGCTTACTAGGTTCAGGTTAAAGCATGGTGAAGGAGAATTAATTGAAGGAGACCCTGAGATAGGCTCCAGGAGAACATTCTCAAGAACCATGTCTTCTCCACGAGGGGAGGAAGAAGGACATACCGAACGGGAAAAACCTATTATTTCAGAAACTGAGTTTCTAGAGGCTTTTATGAGCATGAAAGCCATGATGGAAATTCTACTCGATGAGCAAGTAGAAAGGAAGAAGAAAGAAGAAGGATCTTCACCCAAATATGCAGAAGTGAAGAAGGAAGAAAAGAGTAAAGGAGAAGGAGGTGATGGTAATCCTCCTGGAATTAATCAAACTTTCTCTTATTCTCATACTTCTCATTCAAATAATGCAAGTACTAATATGCCTTATTTCAAATTGGATGTGAAATTTGAATTGCCAATTTATAATGGAGATTTAGATACTGAAAAGTTAGACAATTGGATCAAGCAGCTTGAAGTATATTGCAGGGTGCAGGGAATTACTGATGACCCTTCCAGGATTCAGTTGGCCACTTTGAGAATGATTGGAATGGCTCTTACTTGGTGGGAGAGAAAGATTCAGCAAGATCTGTGAAAGAATGGTAAAATTATTTCAGTTTGGAATGAATTCATTGAAGTATTAAGGAAGAAATTTTATCCTTTAGGTCATATGCAGCAATTAATAATGAGCTGGCAAACTTTTAGACAAGCTAAGGGACAAAGCATTCAAGAATATACTCATGTATTTAGAAAGAGGGCTATTGCATTGAATGTTGCATTAGATACCCAGGAAACTCTTCTTAAGTAAATTGGTGGCATGCATTCTTATTTGCGACATACTTTGTTGATGTTTAACCCTAGTACCTTGGATGATGTATGTGTTCAAGCTACACATTTAGAAGCTGGGGGGAAGCATGCTAATGATACTTTTGTGAAGAAATCCTTTAAATTTGATAGCAAATCTAAAGGTCAAGATAAGGGGAAAAAGAAGATGGCTACTGTTAAGAAAGAGGGTGAAAAGCCTACATGTTCGCATTGTCAGAAGGGACATGATGTCTCTAAGTGTTGGAAACTTAATTCGGATTTAAGGCCAAAGAAGTACGGAGGAAACAAAGATAACGACAAGGCAAAATATACTGCAGCAGGTATTCATGACTTGGGATCTGACTCAGGTGATGAAACAAAGGTTATAGCTGTCGGAATCCAGGGTAAGAATAAAAGTATCTCACTTCCTGTTGATGCAAAATCAAGTTCTAGTGCAAGTACAAATCTTCCATCTACTTCTAAGCAAAATGATAAAGATAGAAGTGCACTGTTTCATGTTCGTGTCATTGAAAATCACATAAATATTGATACATTGTTTGATAGTGGTTCACAAGTAAATCTGATATCAAAAGAAGTGGTTAAGAAATTGCATTTAATTACTATGCCTCATGAAAAACCCTATCATCTAGGTTGGGTTACTAATGATACACGATTGCAAGTTACAAAGAAATGTGTATTGAAGTTTACCATTATTAAAAAGTTCATGGATGAGGTAGAACTAGATGTAGTACCACTTGACATTTGTGAAATTGTACTTGGGAGTCCATATTTGTATGACCGGAAAGCAGTCTTTTATAGAGAGCAGAATAAGTATCATCTTTTCAAAGATGGTGTAGAATATATTGTACGAGAACATAAGATAAAGACCAATCTAGCCATAGTCTCTGCAGGACAAATGAAGAGGTTGGTAAATGCTAGTAATAATTTTGTGTTAATGATGGTTAAGGTGAAAAATTATGAGATCTCTAAATATTTTGAAGGGTGTGAACCTAAGAATAAATTTGAACTAATTGAAATCATTTATGAGTATGATGATTTGTTTCAAGATCCGAAGGGGTTACCACCAAAGAGAGAGATTCAGCATGAGATACATTTGCAGCAGGATGTGCCACTCCTGAACATAGCCATGTACCGGATGTCTATGATGAAGAATGAGGAAATCAAGAAGCAGGTTCAGGAGCTGATTGAGAAGGGGGTCATCTGGCCAAGCAGTTCTCCTTGTGGCTCTCCTATAGTCTTGGTTCCGAAGAAGGATGGGTCTTGGAGGATGTGTATCGACTATAGGGCCCTTAACAAAATCACCATTAAAAACAGGTATCCTCTTCCTCGCATTGATGATTTGCTTGATCAGTTGAAACATGCAACTTACTTTACAAAATTAGATCTGCATAGTGGGTATCATCAAATCCATGTTGCTGAAAATGATGCTTGGAAAATAGCGTTTAAAACCAAATAGGGTTTGTATGAATGGCTTGTGATGCCTTTCGGGCTCTGTAACGCACCTGCTACTTTCGTGCGGGTCATGAATGATGTATTTCATTCATTCATTGATGATTTTGTAATTGTATATCTGGATGATATACTAGTGTTTAGCAAAACCTAGGAAGAGCATATTGTACATGTGAAGAAAATTTTAGATGTACTAAGAAAGGAGAAGCTTTATGTAAAGATGTCCAAATGTGAATTTGCTAAAACTTCTTTAGTATATCTGGGCCATATTATTGGTGGAGGCCACCTGTGAGTGGATCCAGCCAAGGTTGTTGTCATTGTAAACTGGCCACAGCCTAACACCGTTACTGAAATCAGAATTTTTTTGGGTGTGATTCAGTATTGGAGGAAATTCATTTCTGGGTTTTCTTCCATTGTTGCTCCATTACATGCATTGACAAGAATTAAAGAAATTTTCCAGTGGGTAGGCAAGCATCAGAGAGCCTTCGAATCTTTGAAGGAAAGGATTAGCACCGCACCAGTTCTAACATTGCCATATTTGTAGCAGCCATTTGAGATCGAAACTGATGCCAGTGGGTTTTCCATGGGAGTAGTTTTGATGCAAGGGAGAAAGCTAGTTTGTTACCATTCAGAAACATTCTCTATTGCGGTAAGTAACTATCCGACCTATGACAAAGAGTTGTATGCTTTAGTACAGAGTGTGAAGAAGTGGAAACATTATATCATGGGAAAAGAAACAGTCATACATACTGATCATCAGCCACTTCAATATTTACAATCTTAGACTAAAATACAACGAAGTAGGCATTTAAGATGGATGGGATTCTTACAACAGTTGCGTCTCGTAATTAAGTACAAAAATGGAATTCATAATAAGGTAGCAGACATGTTATCAAGTCCTCCTACAAATGCTTCAATCATTCTTCAAAACAGTTCATTAACACATGAAAGTTATATTGAACAGTATGCAGAAGATAAATATTTTAAGAGAGTATATGCATTACTAATACATGGTAAACAGGAAGAGAACTATTATGTTTATAATAAACTCTTGTATCATCTTGGTAAACTATGTATTCCAGAGAAAGAGAGAGTGCATGTGATTCGAGAAGCACATAGTTTGTTGATTGCAGGACATTTTGGTGTAAGTAAAACATTTTCTGTATTGCAGAATCATTATTATTGGCCTCAGATGCAAGAAACTGTAGCTAAATACATAAGAGGTTGTGTTATGTGTGCAACAAGTAAGCCTAGCAATAGGAAATTGGGGTTGTACACACCTCTTCCAGTTTCTTCTCATCCTTGGGAAAGCATTTCTATGGACTTTGTAGGGGGACTACCTATGTCTAGAAAAGGGCATGATTACCTATATGTTGTTGTGGATAGATTCAGCAAAATGTGTATCTTAATGCCATGTAACAAACAGATCACTGCTGTACAAACATCTCATCTATTCTTTCAGAATGTTTGGGTACATTTTGGGCTACCCATGTCTATTGTATCTGATCGGGATTCCCGGTTCTTGGGAGAATTCTGGTCAACTTTATGGGAACTTATGGATACTAAACTTAAGAAAAGTACGGCTTTTCATCCACAGACCGATGGACAAACAAAGGTAGTAAACAGAACAGTGGTTCAGCTGCCCAGAGGATATTGTAGTAAACATCCTAAAATTTGGGATGAGCAATTGCAGTATATACAGCATGCTTACAATCATGCAGTTCATTCTTCCACAAAAAAATCTCCTTTTGAAACTTGTTTTGGTTATCTGCGAAAAACACCGATGAATTTCTCTTTTGGAAAAGATGCAGTGGATGGACATCATGATGTAGATAAAGATTTAAAGTTCATTCAGAGAATCCAAGAAGTGCAATAGGAAGTTCAAGAACAGTTGGAGAAAATCCAAGCAAAGTACAAGGCCAGGCATGACAACCATCAAGTTGATCATCAATTTCAGGTTGGTGACAGAGTTTGGTTACATATCACCAAAGAAAGAATGAAAGGTGAAGGTAAAAATATTAAGCCTATCCAGTATGGTCCTTTTGAGATCTTGGAAAAGATTGGTACTAATTATTTTCACTTGAATTTGCCTCCATACATGCAAATTTATTCAGTTATCAATGTTGAGAATCTTAAACTGTATGAGCCTCCTATGATCATGGATGAGGAAATTAACATACAGATTCCTTTAGTTGATGATATGGCACCTGAATATATGAATGAGTTGCAGGATGATGTTATTCTTGACAGAAATGTAAGAAATTCATGGAGGGGGAATGCTGAGTACCTTCGAGTGGGGGATAAAGGAATGCATCCTAGCAAAGCAAGATGGATGGAGATTGGAAAAGTGAGGGATCTATACCCTCACTTACTTGCCGAGTAATTCAGGATTTTGGTGGTCCAAAATCTCTCCAATGGGGAGGAATGATCCAGTGGATTATTCATCTTTAAAATCACACTGATCCAATATGGTACAAGGTATATTAATCTATGGTTTTAACTCATATGCTAAACATTATATGCACAGCTCGCGCAGTTATAGTATGGTGCACAGTTATCACAGGGGCTGCGCAGCACAGTTATCGCACGTCGCGCAGCTATCACATGGTGCGCAGCTTATCGCATGCTACGCAGTTACCCCATCGTGCGTAGCTTATCACATGCCGCGCAGTTGTGGCATGGGCCGCGCAGCTTGCGAACCATCAAGTTGAATATCGAATGGGTAGGTGAAGTCCTTATATGCCACGACATTTTTATGCTACAACAGCGGATTGGGTATGTGGCGAAGTCCTTATATACCGTGACATTTTTTATGCTACAAAGTTGATGGTGACATCAAACGGTTACGTTACGTGGCATAGCCTAGTTTCAAGTCATTACAACGTGTTGTGAGTCGACACATGTGCATGGAGTTGGTTGCAACGTTTTGGGAATATGGAACGTCATGGTAACATAATGCTTGGGCAGGGATTTGGCAGGGTTGCATGATTTAGTTTAGCGTATGGTTGTAACAACAATAAAGAAGAATCCGTTACTTATCCTTCCTCTGAACTCTTAAATAGAGGAGGTTGGACACCGAGACAGGGGGACAGACCGAGTGGAGAGACGCAGATTGTTTTAGAGTGCAGAGCATCGTTTCTCTGTTATGAGAAGCTTCGAGAGCTTTTGCTGTGAAGTGTGTAGATGTTGTGCTGTAGAAGTCGACATTCTCTATTATATTTTAGCTTTCTTTGTCTTTGAATGCTAATTGTAATTTCCAGAAGAGAGGTCTTAAATAATTTGTACAACATTCTGTTTACAATTGCTGAAGTTGATTCCAGAGCCATTTTGTACCATTCTAAAGAGATTAATTGGATCGGTACCCATTGGAGAGGGACCCGGAGACGTAGCCCAGTGGAGGGGGTGAAATCCATTATCAACTTCTATTTGTGACTCTCTGTTTCTGTGTTTTGTTCTTTATATATGCTTACCAGTGTTGTTGTTCATTTCTGTTTATGTCCTGAGCAGTTAATTTCTGTTAATGTTGTTCCATTAATTAACCTATTGAACACATTCTTTTAAAACAAACTTTTAAAGCACACAAGTTGAGGTCCGACGAATCACACATCCTACTCACAATGATGGAAGGGATGTGCACTCACATCTGATCTTGTAGGAACCAATCCTACAGTCATATCAGAATGGCGCCCATTTCTCCTCGACTGAGATACCTGGTAACTGACCAGGTTCCTCCATTCTCCTAGAGAATGGCAGTTTCCCTTACATCTGACTTGCTCGTCGGAATGGCCAAAAGTCACATCTGACATGGAAGGAACTTAATCCTTTAGCCATGAATGAATGGTTCAGCCCTTACATCTGATCAAGTGGGAACACATCTTTCTATCAAATCAGAATGGCTTGTCAGTCCTAGACTGAGTTTTCCTGGTACCTCACCAGGTAGCTCCATTCAAAGAATGGCAATTTCCCTTACATTTGTCCTACTCGACAGAATGGCCAGCACTCATATCTAACATGGAAGGAAGTAATCCTCTCACCATGACAGAATGGCTCAACCCTTATATATGACCTACTCGTCAGAATGGATATTGATCTCAACACTCATATCTGACATGGAAGGAACCAATCCTCTCACCATGATAGAATGGCTCAGCCCTTATATCTGACCTACTCGTTAGAATGGCTATGGGTCTCAGCACTCGTATCTGACATGGAAGGAACCAATCCTCTCACCATGACAGAATGGCTCAGCGCTTACATCTGACCATAGAAGGAACCAATCCTCTCACTATGACAAAAAGGATATGGGACTCATCACTTTCCCTTGGAGGAAATCTCGATCTGGAGAACACCAAGATTCTCCTTGAAGTACTCAAACTTCATAGTAGCCAATGTCTTTGTCAAGACATCAGCTATATGTTCCTCCATCGCAACATACTAGAGCTTCACTGCTCCCCTCTGCACCATATCCTTGGTATAGTGGTACTTGATATCGATATGCTTCGACTTGTCATGGAACACTGTATTCTCTAACAACTTTACACAACTTTGGTTGTCACAATGTATACAAGTAGCATCCAACTGGAGATCAAATAAATCAGACAGTAGCTTCCGTAGCCATACTGCATCGCAACTAGCTGAACAAGCTGTGACATACTCTGCTTCAGCTGTACTCAATGCCACACAGGATTTCTTCCTGCTAAACCAAGAGATCACACCTGATCCTATAATGAAGAAACACCCTAAAGTGCTCTTCCTGTTGATGGCACTTCCTACCCAATCTAAATCAACATAACCCTCCAGGTTAATATTTTGATTCGCATCGTACTTGAGCCCATAATCAACTGTACCCCTCAGGTACCTTAGAATATGCTTTGCAGCAATAAAGTAAACATTTCTTGGATCTGTGAAGAACTGGCTCAAGGTGTTCACAGCAAAGCAAATGTCTGGTCTCATGTTCATCAGGTACATCAATGACCCAATCATCTGATGATACATCGTAGCATCAACTAACTCTAATGAAGCATCGCTCAATAGCTTCAGGTTTGATGCCATATGTGTGTCCATATCCTTGCAGTCCATCATCCCAAAACTCTTCAGGATCTCTACTACATACTTCCCTTATCCAAGGAAGATTCCATCTGTACTCTGCGACACCTCCATACTTAAAAACTAATGCATAATTCCTAAGTGCTTCATTTCGAACTTAGTAGCAAGCTTTCTCTTTGTATCAAAAATTGACCCATCCGTACCTATTACAAATAGATCATCTACATATAGTAGAAGCATCAGTGGGTTTCCATCTTCAACATTGTAGTAAATGTTGGAATCTTCTTTACTCTTGGTAAAGCCTAAACTAGATAGAAAGCTATGAATTCTATCGTACCAGGTCCTGGGTGCCTATTTTAAACCATACAGGGATTTCTTCAAGCTACATACATGAGACTCTCTGTCATGTGTCTCAAAACCGAGTGGTTTTTCTACATACACTTCCTCTTCTACTACACCATTCAAGAAAGCAGTCTTGGAATCCATTTGGTGTATCTTCCATTTCATCACTGTAGCAAGAGAAAGTACCGATCTGATGGAAGTATATCTGGCTATAGGTCCAAAGGTTTCTTCATAATCTATTCCTTCTTTCTGAGAGAAACCCCGTGCCACAAATCTTGATTTATATTTTTCAATGCTACCTTCTGAGGCATGCTTGATCTTGTAGATCCATTTGGAAGTTACAACTGACTTCCCTTCTAGTCTTGGGACAACATCCCAAGCATTATTCTTCATGATCGACTGGTATTCTTTGATCATAGCATCCTTCCATTCTTTCCATTCTGCCGCTTCTTCATAACTGGAAGGTTTTTTATCAATGAAATCACATAGTAAAGCTACATACCCAGAGCATGATCTAGATCTCTTTCCTTCTCTATGATTCTCTTCTGGAGCCCCATATCTTTCTACACCTTGGATAAGTTCTCGTACCCAAGCAATTTTCCTCTTATGAGGATTCTCCTCCAGAGGTGGATCTACAGGTCTTTGTGGTTCTTCAAATTCTTGATCTTCTTCTTAAGCTTTTTCGTTCATGGTTGTATCATGAATTCTAGGTGCTTCTGCTTCTGCTTCTTCAGGTTCTTCAGTAGGTCTCTTTTTGGATTTGTTGTAAGCTGTGTCTTCATCAAATGTTGCATCCCTACTGATTTCAATCTTCTTGTACCCTGGAAAATATAATTTGTAATCCTTTGAGCTTTCAAAGTATCCCACAAATATACCCTTCTTTCTGAAGGATCTAATTTTCTTCTCTTCTCTTTTGGAATGTGTATGTACACAGGACATCCAAATATTATGAGATGGCTAACTTCTGGTTTCTTGCTGGAGAAGACTTCTTTAGGATTCTTGTTCTTGAGTACTCTATGTGGAGTACGGTTCTGTACATACACACATATCTGTTCTGGAAGCTTCCACCCAAAGATGCATGGGAAGATCTTGATCAAGAAGCATGGCTCTTGCAGCTTCCATGATAGTTCTGTTATTCCATTCCACAATCCCATTCGGTTGTGGATTATAAGGAGTGGACAACTCCCTCTTAATCCCTAATTCTTTGCATAGATCTTTGTTATGGAGAGAAATTCCTATGGCTTGGGGTACCACAACAGACAGCTTGACTCCAGGAATCAATCCTTTCCAATATGCAATAGAAATTAAATGTCTAACACTAAAGGATCAGACCTTGTACCTTATTCCAGACGGTTGAAGTAGATCCTTCTTGAGCTTTCCAATCTTCAGCTTGAATTGATAGATTACTTCCTCAACAACAACTAAACAATACAAGCATCCTATATATCATGGTGTTAGATCTATTCTAGCATATATAATCCATAATGTACAAGCATTTGAAATAATCCCATGGATAAAATATTCATTCAAATCCACATTATTGGACAGGAAAAGATATTTCTATTAATATAAATCAAATATTACAAGATACAACCTCTGATGGCACGTCTACGAACCGGAGAAACTGAATCCCCCACTTGGGCCTCCACCACCTCAATCCTCCATCTCTCGATAGCAAGCTCACAAGCAAAAGGAAAGCTTGGGAAGAACACAAAAGTGCTCCAAGGGACAAAGGGATGTAGACTCAAGCATAAGTGTCAGCAACAATGGACTATAGTTTCTTTGCTCTCAATTCTCTCTTCTTTCCTTCAATGTACGAAGGGGTTCCTTATATATCTTTCAAAGGGATAATGAAAGGTCGAATCCGAGCGATGTCAAGGCATAGGGAAGGCCAAGAGTAAAATGAGTCAGATCTATGTTAAGGAAAACTTCAAAAGGATTTGGATTATGCACACATCCCGATGTACACAGTTTTAGTGGTCAAACCAGCGTATATACGCGCTTATAGGTTTAAAAGTCGTGTGTATCATTTTTCACATGTTTTTAGGGATGATCAAGGAAAAATCAAAGGACAAAAAATGGTCCATAGGGTCTAAGGAGTCTGCAGTGGGACAGGGGAAGGCCATACAAAGTGTGATTCACCTAGAGTGGTAAAATCAGCTATAAAAGATGCCCCCTAATGTGTGAGGTCAGAGGGGTCATACGATGGCCGAAATACATTATAAGTCCATCCCAGAAGTGGAGTGATGAAGGATCCCAAATGGAATACCATCCATCCAATCAGCATAGTACACTAACACAACTCTGCACATAACTGCAAGTACATATAGCAGTCCTGGATACATAAGAGTACAATGGCCATGAATAGTCATGATACATGATATCACATATGTGGTCATTGCCATGTACAATATACATAGATGAGCATCTCCATGATGAAGATATACAAAGGACCATGATCTCCATAATGGCTGAAGATATAACATATCAAGATCTCCATAGTGGCTGGAAATATCTGACATATACTGGAATCAAGTCACGAGAGCTGAAATCTCATGAACACGGGCACGATCAAGGTGGTAGCATATAAGAGATGCCACCAATATGGAAATTCTTCTACACAAACTGCTACGAATACATGTGCTACTATGCGATTAGAGGTGTAGAGGTCAAACATAGTAGTCCATAGTCTGATTACCGGTCATTAATGTATACCGTTAACAGATGCGAGATCACCCATCGATAATGAAAATTGGAACCAAGGTACTAGAGTGCAAACTAACAAGTGTGAATAAATGTGTTGAGGTCGAACACTTGAGAGGATCCATCGATCAGGGGACATTGATGTATTCCAAAAAACTGTCGATGGCGAGAGAACCTGCCACTGAGGACTGCAAGTCTCAAGGCACTCAAAATGACTCTAGATTCCAATCCCAGAATAAATGATTTGAAGTCAATGGGATGAAATCCGTTGGAAGGAGGGCATTAAGGCATCCCCCATCATCCAACACGAGGTTCTTAGCAAAGCTATATAATGTGGAAGGAATCGATCATAAGGTGCACGAACCAGTAACTGTACCGGGAATGGCCGACATGCAAAGTCAAGATAACTGAGGAATGGCTGAATCAGGATTCAACTTCCTTTGAACAAGAGCATAACAGAGTATGGTGACTGAATGAAGGCAGCATAGACTCGATATACAAACTGGGACATCTCTGCGACACAGGAGGCATCAACAAAGGCTCCATAGGGAGTGGAATCTTAACCAGTCGGTGGAGATAAACTCAGATAAATGAGTACAGCTCCTAAAGTCAAACTATAACCCAACCAATGGATGTGATATACAGTGCTCTGTTTGAAGGCAACATGACTCGACAGCTACCACAGATAACATCTTTCCTTGTCTGGCTTTTTGTTTTTTTGTTTTTTTTTGGACTTTTTCAGTTATTTAAAAAGCTTGAAAAAAGAATAAAATAGCTTTATAGTTACAGACTAGGAGGAGACGAGTGTCATAAAGGAAAACAAACTAGTTCCAAGCAGTGGAACATACCTATGCTCAATGCAAGGATACATGTGTAGGATATCGACACTCGGGGGAAAATCCCCTCCCGGTAAAAAGGGAATGAAGCTGCGAAGGATATAAAAAATGGCTCTGCATGGCTAGACATGAGACAAGCTCAGGCTATGTGGCTGAAATGAAATGTTAGGGAAGTCGCCATAAAGCTCAATAAGGCAGGAAAAGCTCATGATAATGCATTCACAACTTGACATGAGGGAGTCCTGAGGGAAATAGGCCAGCAAAAGATCAAGAGGGGTATGAGGCTCTTGTGAAATGTCATGGCAGTACTATAAGGGACCTCTGGACCTAAGAGAGGACTCACAACATGGGTACCAAATGAAAAAGGGAGCTAACTAGGGCACCCATGTATAGGAAAGCTCTACCATTCACATAGTACCACTTCTAATAGCAGGATGAAGGTTCCGTGATACCATGGAATGGGTTCGTACCTAAGGTTAAAATGAAACAGTCATAAGGTTATGAAAAATGCAAGCGGATGTGAAATCCTAACCTATATGCCAGTTTAGACATGATACCTGTGATAAGAATGGATGGGTCAAAACGTCGGAGAGAGTGTGCAAAAATTGGACCCTACATGACAACCATATTAGTCCAAAACAACCCAAAATAGTCAATAAAGAACCCAAACTATAGTATATAGGGAGGAAAGATCATGACAACTGCTCCCAAAGGAAACAATGCGGTGAACGATGGGACATAAAAAAGGAAAGTAAGGTGTAGACCCAACGTTCATGCATCCACTACCACCCCCGTGAGGGTGACCACTATTGTAAAGGCCGAGCGAAATGAATAAAAATCCTCCACAAATGGAGTAGGGGATGGAATATGACCATTCCAAAATCTATGAGCACGGTAAGGGGCTGTGATGCCCCCAAGTCTGACACCAGGGTCTGCACTAGGACCAAGGATGGGTGATAGGATACCAGGCATGCCGAAAATAAAAGGACCTAAACTTAAGAGAGCATAAATATACTCAAGTAACCATGATCCCAAAGTCCAACTAGCACACAAAGAGCACACTCCTAAGAAAATCTACAGCCAAAATACAAGCAAACCAAGGGGAGGATATGTGAGCTCCCGAATGCATCAGGTATGTCTCGCCTAGCAGAGGCTCGAAACTCCCATACACTACAAGTGGAGGTACGTAACCAATTATAGTGGCCCTCAGCTTCAACACATATAGTGATTGTGCTGTCTGACCTCTACCTAGTCGGGACACCCACAGAATAACCCCTGCAAAGTACCCCCTCGATAACCTAGGTAAGGAAACTAAGGTCACCTCAATATAATCAATGCTCAGGAGGACAGTCGCAGGTGAAGTTGACCGTATGGGTAACGTAGCAAAGGCCGAAACTCTCTAAAGAGCCCCTAGATATGAATACAATCCTGGAAATATCTCTGGTGCTACTCAGTTATGACTAGGGGTCATCCCAATCAATAACCACTCACACTGCCTCATGCTTAACTCCCTTGTGAGAGGAGGATCCTGAGAAACACTGGTTATACCAAGGATTTCACACACTCACCTGGACAGACACATACATGTTGTTTCTTAGTGATCTTGGAGAATTTACTTACAATGAACTATTCCAAGATCCTAAAACCTAAGCTTGTTGGTGCACCCTAGAAAAGAAAAGAGTGTAATTCATTTTAATATGCGTTGATTTTAATTGGCTGTAATTACTCAAAGGGAAATGGCCATGCAACTAATGACATTATGACTTAGCAATGAAATAAATATGCACACCATAACAAACAATGCTAAGTGCAATCTTTGTCAAATGAAAAATAGGGTATGCCAGTACATGAGATGCATAAATATATATTCCTTTCTGAATGCTAATGCAATCCTTCCTATATGAAATCCTAAACACAACTCTCATCCAAGTAATCCAATGCAAGTACCTCCTCAAATCCATATCTAAGATGCAACTAAGAGTGCAACAACTTTGTATTTTTCAATATAAAAGAGTGAAAAATGCAATCAAAGTCATCTAAAACTCTCAGTCTCTGCAACAAGTATAAAAGACAAGCCCAGCAAGACACCAAGATAGAAAAGAGTAATGCACTAATGGAAAAACAAAAAGGATAAATGACTAAAACTACTTTCAAATAAAAATCAATGAAAAAGCGGTCTCTAGTCACAAAGGAAGCATCCAACACACAACATTAGACCCAACCACACTCACAACCCACCCAGCAACTTCCCTCAACATCAAACTCACCAAAAGGGAGGATGTACACAACTGTTTAAAGAACAATTGCGTGTGTACACGACTTTTGGCCAAAAATCCGCGTATGTACGTGACTTTTGGCCAAAAACCCGCGTATACAGAGAAAGAAGTGGTAAAAAGAATGCTAAGGCCAAACCAATAAAGGGGAGTGTTAATGGACAAACATACTATAAAATGCGACACGGAAACAGGGAGAAACCAAGAGCAATTCAATAATATCAATCCCATTGTGCCCGCAAACCCCCAAATAAAAACAAGGAACATCCCCAGTGGAGTCGTTAATTCTGTTACGAAAAGAAATTCCTATGGCTTGAGGTACCACAATAGAGAACTTGACTCCAGAAATCAATCCTTTCCAATATGCAATAGAAATTAAATGTCTAACACTAAAGGATCAGACCTCGTACCTTATTCCGGATGGTTGAATTAGATCCTTGTTGAGCTTTCCAATATTCATCTTGAATTGATAGATTACTTCCTCAACAACAAGTAAACAATACAAGCATTCTATATATCATGGTGTTAGATCTATTCTAGCATATATAATCAATAATGTACAAGAATTTGACATAATCCCATGGATAAAATGTTCATTCAAATACACATTATTGGATAGGAAAAGATATTTCTATTAATATAAATTAGAGATTACAAGATACAACCTCTGATGACACGTCTGTGAACCGGAGAAACTGAATCCCCCACTTGGGCCTCCACCACCTCAATCCTCCATCTCTCGATAGCAAGCTCACAAGCAAAAGGCAAGCTTGGGAAGAACACAAAAATGATCCAAGGGACAAAGGGATGCAGACTCAAGCATAAGTTCTAGCAACAATGGACTATAGTTTCCTTGATCTCAATTCTCTCTTCTTGCCTTCAATGTACCAAGGGGTTCCTTATATAGCTTTCAAAGGGATAATAAAAGGTCGAATCCGAGTGATCTCAAGGCATAGGGAAGGCCAGGAATCAAATGAGTTGGATCCATATTAAGGAAAACTCCAAAAGGATTTGGATTATGCACACATCCTGATGTACGCGGTTTTAGTAGTCAAACCCGCTTATATACATGCTTATAGGTTTAAAAGTCGTGTGTATCATTTTTCACATGTTTTTAGGGATGATCAAGGAAACATCAAAGGAAAAAAAATGGTCCATATGGTCTAAGGAGTCTGCAGCGGGACAGGGGAAGGCCATACAAACTGTGATTCACCTGGAGTGGTAAAATCAGCTATAACACTCTTTGAATTCATTCGAAGTGAATTCTCCACCATTATCTGATCGAAAAGTCTTGATCTTCTTTTCAGTGTGGTTCTCGATCCAGGCTTTGAATTCCTTGAATTTGCTGAATACTTCATCTTTGTTCTTCATGAAGTAAACCCATGTCTTCCTAGAAAAATCATCAATAAAATAAACATAGTTTTCATAACCACTTAGTGAGTTTGATGACATAGGACCGCATACATCGGAGTGGATGATTTCTAGGATTCCTTTGGCTTTGCTTTCGCTGCTAGGAAATGTCTTCTTTGTATTCTTTCCTTTCGCACATCCTTTGCAGATCCCATCATGTTTTGCTTGGAATTATGGAATACCTTCAACAACTTTTCTTGCAATAGGTAGTGCTCTGTAATGCACATGTGAAAGCCTTCTATGCCAAAGCTCATTTCGCTCTACTATCTCATGGATCAAGGCTTGTTCTGGATGGCCCTTCAATTTGTACAAACCTCCTTCTTGTTCTCCAATAACAACTACATCATCAATAGTATTACCTCTTGTCCACATGATGACTTGACCATATATGAATGCAACCCTCATTCCTTTTGCATCCAATGCTGATATGGAGAGAAGGTTCTTCTTGAGTCCTGGTGTTATAGCTGATTTTACCACTCTAGGTGAATCACACTTGTATGGCCTTCCCCTATCCCTCTGCAGACTCCTTAGACCCCTTGGACCATTTTTTCTCCTTTGATGTTTCCTTGACCATCCCTAAAAATAGGTGAAAATTAATACACGCGACTTTTAAACCCCTAATCGCATATATACGTGGGGTTGACCTCTAAAACCGCGTACATTGGGATGTGTGCATAATCTAGATCCTTTTGGAGTTTTCCTTAACATGGATCCGAATCACTTAACTCCTGGCCTTCCCTATGCCTTGACATCGCTAGGATTCGACCTTTCATTACCCCTTTGAAAAGCTATATAAGGAACTCTTTAGTACAATGAATACATATGAAAGAATTGAGAGCAAAAAAACTATAGTCCATTCTTGCTGGAACTTGTGCTTGAGTTTGCATCCCTTTGTCCCTTGGAGCACTTTTGTGTTCTTCCCAAGCTTTCCTTTTGCTTGTGAGCTTGCTATCGAGAGATGGAGGATTGAGGTGGTGGAGGCCCAAGTGGGGGATTCAGTTTCTCTAATTCGCAGATGTGCGATAGAGGTTGTATCCATTGTAATCTCTGATTTTATATTAATAGAAATATCTTTTCCTGTCCAATAATGTGTGTTTGAATGAATATTTTATCCATGGATGTTTCAAATTCTTATACATTGTTGATTATATATCCTAGAATAGATCTAACACCAATATATATAGTATGCTTGTCTTGTTTACTTGTTATTGAGGAAGTGATTTATCAATTCAAGATGAAGTTGGAAAGCTCAACAGGGATCTACTTCAACCATATGGAATAATGTACGAGGTCTGATTCTTTAGTGTTAGATATTTAATTTCTATTGCATATTGGAAAGGATTAATTTCTGGAGTCAAGCTTTCTGTTGTGGTACCCCAAGCCATAGGAATTTGTCTCCGTAACAAGAATTGGTGACTCTACTGGGGAGTTCCTAGTAGTTGTCCATTGGGGGTTTTCTATCGGCATTCAATGACTTTGAGTTGCTTTGTTTCTCTTGTTTCTGTGTCGGGTCTGGGGGCATGTTTTCCTGGCAGTGTCTGATTGGTGTGAAGTTTGTCTCAGCTTGTCTATTTGCCTTTATTTTTATGCACCTTTCTTCCTGTACGTGAGTTTTGAACTCACAGTTGCATATATATGCGGGTTTCATTGCTATTTCTGTGTACACACGTGGGTTTACTATGAACAGTTGCGTATGCCCTTAGTTTTTCCTTTTAGAGGAATTTGAATGGTTCCTGGGTGAATTTTGATGATTGCTGAGTCTCCTTTGATACTGCCAGAGTCTGTATACACCTCTGTTTCTGACCAGAGACATTTTTTTTAGGGTAAATTTATTTTTTAAGAATGTTCTTGTCATTGCATTTTCAATTTTTTGTTTTGGGATTAGTGCATTAGACTTATTTTAGCTTAGTGCTTTTCTTGAGTGATGCTTGAGTGTGCTTGCAGAGTCTGTGGGTTGTAGAATCATTCTTTTGCTTTTATATCTCATTTTTATTTCAAAAAATCCAAAAATATTTGCTTATCATCATGCATTGCATTTTGCATTTTGCATAGTATTTGCACTAGATTTTCTTTGGAGTATTAGTCAGGATTTCATATAGGAAAGCTTGCATTCATCATTTGAAGAAAATTGTGCATTTCACGTAGTAGCATGCCCTATTTTTCATGGACACAATGCATTTGCATTGATTGTTAGGTGTGCATTTTACTTCATGTTGTGTCATAACACCATTAGTTGCATGTACATATACCTCTTTTGAGTAATAAATCCAATTAAAATAAACGCTTAATTAAAATGAAGTACACTATTTTATTTGATAGGGTTCACTAACAAGATTAGGTTTTAGGGTCTTGGAATAGTTCATTGTGAGTTAATTCTCCAAGACCACTAAATAACAACATATATGTGTCTGTCCAGGTGAGAGTGTGAAATTCCTTGGTATAATTAGTGTTTCTCAGGATCCTCCTCTTACAAGGGAGTTAAGCATGAGGCAGTGTAAGCGGTTATTGATTGGGATGACCCCTAGTCATAACTCAGTAGCACCGAAGATAATTCCAGGATTGTATTCGTATCTGGGGGATATTTTGAGAGTTTAGGCTTTGCTACCCTACCCATACAGTCAATCCCACCTACGACTATCCACCTGAGCATTGATTATATTGAGGTGACCTTAGTTGCCTTACCTAGGTTATCACAGGGGGTACTTGCAGAGGTTATTCTGTAGGTGTCCCGGCCAAGTAGAGGTCGGACAGCATAGTCGCTTTATGCGTTGAAGCTGAGGGACACTATAATTGGTTATGTACCTCTACTTGTAGTGTATGGGAGTTTCAAGCCTCTCTTAAGCGATACATACCTACTGCATTCGGAAGCTCACATATCCTCCCCTTCATTTGCTTGTATTTTGGCTGTAGATTTTCTTAGGAGTGTGCTCTTTGTGTGCTAGTTGGCCTTTGGGATCATGGTTACTTGAGTATATTTATGATCTCTTGAGTTTGGGTCCTTTTATTTTTGGCATGCCTGGTATCCTATCACCTGTCCTTGGTCCTAGTACGGACCCTGGTGTCAGACTTGGGGGCATCACAACCCCTTACTATGCTCATAGACTTGGGAGTGGTCACATTCTGCCCTCTACTCCATTTGTGGAGGATGTTGACTCCCTTCTCTTGGTATTTACACTAGTGGTCACCCTCATGGCGGTGGTAGTGGATTTGTGAACATTGGCTCCACACCTTACTTTCCTTTTTATGTCCCATCGTCCATCGCATTGTTTCCTTTGGGTGCAGTTGTCAGGATCATTCCTCCCTATATCCTATAGTTTGGATTCTTTATTGACTATTTTTGGGTTGTTTTGGACTAATATGGTTGTCATGTAGGGTCCAGTTTTTGTACACTCTCTTTGAGGTTTCCACCCGTCTGTTCCTATCATAGGTATTATGTATGAACTAGCATATAGGTTAGGATATCACATCCGATTTCACTTATGCATTGCCTTATGACCATTCCATCTTAACTTTAGGTACGAACCCATTCCATGGTATCACAAAACCTTCATGCTACTATTAGAAGTGATATTATGTGAATGGTGGAGCTTTCCTATACATGGGTGTCCTAGTTAGATCCTTTTTTCATTTGATACCCATGTTGTGAGTCCTCTCTTAGGTCCAGGAGTCCCTTTTAGTCCTGCCATGTCCTTAAGCAAGAGCTTCATACTCCTCTTGAACTTTATGCTGTCAATTCCCCCAGGACTCCCTTATGTCAAGGTTTAATTGCATTATCATGAGCTTTGTCTACCTTATTGAGCTTTATGTCGGCTTCCCTGACATTGCGTTTCAGCCATATAGCCCGATCTTGTCTCATGTATAGCCATGTATAGCCATTTTATATATCCTTTGTAGCTTGATTCCCTTTTTTACCAAGAGGGGATTTTCCCCCGAGTGTCGCTATCCTACACATGTATCCTTGCATTGAGCATAGTTATGTTCCACTACTTGGAACTAGTTTGTTTTCCCCTTTGACACTTGTCTCCTCCTAGTCTGTAACTATAAAGTATTTTATTCTTTTTCAAGCTTTTTAAATATTTGAAAAAGTCCAAAAAAATCAAAAAACCAAAAAGTCGGACAAGGAAAGATGTTATCTTTGGCAGCTGTTGAGTCGTGTCGCCTTCGAACAAAGCACTATATATCACATCCGTTGGTTGGGTTTATAGTTTGACTTTAGGAGCTGTACTCATTTTATTTGAGTTTAACTCCACCGACTGGTTAAGCTTCCAGTCCCCATGGAGCCTCTATCGATGCTTCCTATGTCATAGAGATGTCCTAGTTTTTTATATCGAGTCTATGCTCCCTCTATTCAGTCACCATTCACCATTATGCTCTTGTTTGAAGGAATTTGAAACCTAAGTCGTCCATTCCTTAGTTATCTTGACTTTCCATGTTGGCCATTCCCGATACAGTTACTAGTTCATGGACCTTATGATCGAGTCCTTCCACATCATACAGCTTTGCTGAGTACCTCGTGTTGGATGATGGGGGTGCCTTAATTCCCTCCTTCCAGTGGATTTCATCCCATCGAATTCAGATATTTTATTCTGGGATTGGAATCTAGAGTCATTTTGAGTGCCTTGAGATTTGCAGTCATCAGTGGTAGGTTGTCTCACCATCAATAGTTTTTGGGAATACATCAATGTCCCTTGATCGATGGATCCTCTCAAGTGTTTGACCTCAACACATTTTTTCACATTTTTTAGTTTTCACTCTAGTACCTTGATTCCCATTTTCATTATCAGTGGGTGATCTCGCGTCTGTTAACGGTATACATCAATGACCAGTAATCAAACGATGGACTACTATGTTCGACCTCGACACCTCTATTCACATAGTAGGACATGTACTCGTAGCAGTTTATGTAGAATACCTTCCATATTCGTGGCATCTCTTATATGCTACCTCCTTGATCGTGCCAGTGTTCATGAGATTTCAGCTCTCGTGACTTGATTCCAGTATTGTTAGATATTTCCAGCCATTATGGAGATCTTGATCCACTATATATCTTCAGCCATTGTGGAGATCATGGTCCTTTGTATATCTTCATCATGGATATTATGATCTATGTATATTGTACATGGCGATGACCACTTATGTGATATCTTGTATCATGCCTATTCATGGCCATTGTACTCTTATGTATCCGAGACTGCTATATGTATTTGTAGTATGTGCAGAGTTGTATCATTGTACTATCCTTATTGGGTGGTTGGTCTTCCATTTGGGATCCTTCATCACTCCACTTCTAGGATGGACTTATAATGTATTTCGGCCATCGTATGACCCCTCTGACCTCACACATTAGGGGGCATCTGTTATAGCTGATTTTACCACTCCAGGTGAATCACACTTGTATGGCCTTCCCCTGTCCCTCTATAGACTCATTAGACCCCTTGGGCCATTTTTTTTCCTTTGATGTTTCCTTGACTATCCATTAAAACAAGTGAAAATTAATACACGCGACTTTTAAAACCCTAATCGCGTATATACGCAGGTTTGACCTCTAAAACCGTGTACATCGGGATGTGTGCATAATCCAAATATTTTTATAGTTTTCCTTGTCATGGATCTTACTCACTTGACTCCTGGCCTTCCCTATGCCTTTAGATCACTCGAATTCAACCTTTCATTACCCCTTTGAAAATATATATAAGGAACTCTTTGGTACATTGAAGACATATGAGATAATTGAGAATAAAGAAACTATAGTCCATTGTTACCGGAACTTGTGATTGAGTGTGCATCCCTTTGTCCCTTGGAGCACTTTTATGTTCTTCCCAAGCTTTCCTTTTTCTTGTGAGCTTGCTATCGAGATATGGAGGATTGAGGTGGTGGAGGCCCAAGTGGGGGATTTAGTTTCTCCGATTTGCAAACGTGCCTACAGAGGTTGTATCCATTGTAATCTCTGATTTTAGATTAATAGAAATATCTTTTCCTGTCCAATAATGTGTGTTTGAATGAATATTTTATCCATGTAGGTTTTCAAATGCTTATACATTGTTGATTATATATTCTATAATAGATCTAACACCAATATATATAGTATGCTTGTCTTGTTTACTTGTTGTTGAGGAAGTGATTTATCAATTCAAGCTGAAGTTGGAAAGCTCAACGGGGATCTACTTCAACCGTCTGGAATAAGGTACGAGGTCTGATCCTTTAGTGTTAGATATTTAATTTCTATTGCATATTGGAAAGGATTGATTTATGGAATCAACCTGTCTATTGTGGTACCCCAAGACATAGGAATTTCTCTCTGTAACACCTGGCACAAACAATACTTCTTTCATTGTTAGAGACTTTCCAGAGTCTAGTTTATAGGAAGATTCCCCACTACCTTTTATTGGATATTGGTAGTCATCTTCTAGTTTCACCTTGTGAGGTGATTCATGTTCTGACAGTCCTACAAAGGATTCATTGAATCCAGTCATATGTTTGGAAGCCCCACTGTCTATAAGCCAATTATCACTACCTTGAGTAATGTTACATGTGAGAGTGTAAATCAAAACATATTCATCCTCTCTTGAAGAATCTTCACTTTCTTATATGGTTCTTTTCTTGGATGGTTCATCATCCTCTACAGCATGAGCATGATGTCTTCTTTTGTTCCCCTTCTTCTTATGAGAGTGGACCTTGTTCTCAAGATAGTCTTTTGCAAAGTGTGCTATTTCATCAGATGTATAACATCTTAATCTAGATGGGTCCTTTCTATTGTTATCTCTATGATGAGGATTCTTACCTTTGAAGTGATGAGGTTTTCTTCTACCTTTCTTAGAGTGAACTGTGAGAGCTTGATCTTCACTTCCCATCTTCTCTTCTCGAGCTGCTATTTGTGCTTCTTCTTGAGAACATTCTTCCCATAGTCTACTGAATTTGACTAACTTCTTTCTAGCACATATTCCTTGGATGAAAGAATACCATGACCTAGGAAGGCCATTAAGTGTTGTCATCACAATCTCTGCATTCTCCACTTCTTCATCTACAGCTTCTAATTGTTCCTTGATCTGAGAAAACCTTGTGAAGTAGGACTGGATAGTATCTGCATTTTGAATCTTCACATTCTTCAGAGTCATCTTCCAATTTATGTTCTTCCCTTCAAACAACTTGGTTAGGGCATCAAACATAGCTTTAGGTGTCTTGAGAGAGGACACCTGAGGTATAAGGTGATCCTTGATAGAATCAGCAATGATCCTCTTTTCCATAACCATATTCTTCTTATGTAAGGCCTTTTCCTCATCTCCCTCTAGAACTGGAAACTCCTCATGGATGTAGGAGTCTAACTCATTCTCTTCCAGGACCAGGGAGATCCTATACTTCCAGGCTCGGAAGTTGTCAGCTCCCTCAATATTTTCATCAAGCTTGGTATGATGAGACATCTTAACTAAGAACCTCAAATGGAAATACAAAAGATTTTAGATCTTACCAGGTCAAAATGTCGGATCTGAAACTTGAGCTAAAATCCTACAGAGCTGGTTCAGGAGCGAATTAGGGTTTTGCTTTTTCGGAGATATATCCACCCAAATGTCTTGAAATTTGTCCCTAACTTCAATTTTGGGGAGGAGATCAATCCAGTCCTGGGATCACTGAAAAATTCATGTTCTGTGAAAAGCCCTAATTTCTGGCAGCAGTGTCGGATCCAAAACTGAAAAACCTCAGAATTGGATTATGCTTTGACGGAAAGATGCGCCCTAAGGAGGAGAGTTATTCCACCTTAATTTTACTGAAAATATGTGGAGGAAGATCCACAAAATAGGAAGACCTAGTTCCTACAACTGCACAATGTCTTCTTCTCAGGTTAGCTCTGATACCATGTTAGTTTTTCAACATTAAGTTAGCATTATTAGGATCTTTAACTGAGAGAATAACAAGTACAGAAATCAAACACAAGAGACAATGAACATACTATTTTTCCTTGGGGAAACCATAAATGGAGAAAACCTCGCAACTTCCTCAGAGATAGAATCAGCACCAAAACAGTAAGTGATCTCCCGACAACAATAATCTTCTTCTTATCTAGCCCCAATGTCTTCTCCTTCCTCAACTATGCACTACACTTGAGTGTGTATGAGTTGTGTAATAAATAGAGACTCTAGTTCTCTATTTATACTAATCCCAACATGACTAAAACCCTACTAGTGCCAACCTCTACTAGGAGAGTCTAATAACCCTAATGCCCTGGAACTATGGGGACTTTAACCCTTAGACAGTCGAAGGGTTACCCAAAATGACTTGACATGACTTGTTTAAATTATTGATCCTCTCGATCAAAACATCAGGGCATGACAACATGACTCAATTACATTATAGATACATCCCGGAATAAACATCGGGTTACAATACATAAGATACATAGATGAATACATTCCGAAGTTACAAATACATTAACACTTCCTCTCCTTCTTCTTGAGTGAAGTTTGGTTCTTCTTCTAGTACGTCATTCTAAAAAGGAGCTCTGATTCTTTGATCCTTGGCCTGATTCTTATCCCTTTGAAGGATTTGAGCTGGGGGGTTATTTATTCTGTTAGGGACAAAATTAGGGTTTCTAGGAGTAAAATAATTTGGCCCTTTACCCCTCACAGGTATTTTCCATCGGTCTTTCATCCTGGACATTTCAGTAGTCAAACTATCCAACATTTTGGCCATGTTGTCAGTTTTGTTCTCTGATGAAGAATCCCCAAGAGGATCCATGGGCTACTTCTTCCTGTCTATCTTTCCCTTGACCTTCTAAGATGCAACAACGTTGGATTCTACCTCTAAGGAAGCATCCTACATGAGTGACAGGGAAGTATATATTATTTCTCTGAGTAGAAGGTAGAACTTAGAGTCAAAGGCATTGGCATAAGTGATCTTGGATGAGGTGTCAGTGGGCTTGATCTTAGCAGGGATCTTGCTGAACATCTTGTTAAATCTTTTGGTGAAGTTAGAAACATACTCACCATTCTCCCTCCTCAAATCGCTAAACTCAGTGATATAATAAAGGTGGTCTCTTATCTCCCCCCAGTGTTTCAAAAATATTTCATCTAGGGCTTCAATGCCTGCTATTTATCTAGCATGAAGCTCTTTGAACCACCTCCTAGCCTGAACATCTAGGCTTTGCACAAAAACCCTAGTCCACACATCTTCTTGTTCTATGTTTATGTTCTCATCATAAATGTAGAATGATTTTAGGTGTTCTTCAACTGTGAAATCTCCTTCTCCAGTAAATTTAGGCATGTATTTGAGATAGTATCCAGTAGGCATGGCCGAGAGGGGGTTAGGTAAATTCAGCGGGGCATACCTAGCTACTAGGATCCTTTCCATTTTGGTTAGAGGGGTAGCCATGTTGGAAATGGGTATGGAAAGGGAAACAGAAGATACTACTAGTGTAGGTGGTATTTGAGAGAGTGCTTGTGGTAAATTTATCTCAGTGGAGTCGCCAAGGATTGGATATTCACAAGCAACAGTGCTGGAATATCCCTCAACCTTAAAATTTTCTGATGTATTTATAAATTCCTGAGAATTATATGTTTCAACAGAAGAAATAATAGCAGGAATATCTCTTGAAATACCTAATGTAGCTTCCTTTGCAGCACTAGAGGTCTGCCTTAGTGAAGCCCTAGCTCTTCTTAGAATCTATTCTTGATCTGAAACAGGTGTTACTGGTGGCCCTTGAGGGTTTTCTCTAGTACCTGGTCTTCTTGAAGCCACCTTATTCCAATGGAGTCACCATATAGATGATTACAACTAGAATAGTGTACATACTTTGTCTATCTTCAAAGTAGGATCTATGTCGTCTCCCAGGGAAGCTGAGCTTCAATCTCCTGTCCCCGGCAATGGCACCAATTTGTTATCACTCCAGGGAAACTCCTCTAGGTTGCAGTTCTAGGATTCCTAGGAACTTAAATGTTTTTATGGTTTTTTCTAACTGTATCAAGTCATATGACCCACAGGACCTCACACTCTCAAGACATGCACAAAAATCAATCAAAGATAAAGCTTCTAACTACCACTATTCAGAGGTTGGATAATAGGGTGACAAGATGGAGAACTTACTATGCTGGCAGATTCATATATAAAAAAATTACATATAAATGGCTAATCATAACAAAGAAAAGTACTTTCCATTAAAATCATCAAGATATAGATCGGATGACAACTATCGGACATTGAATAACATGAATAAAACTGAATCAAACATTCAAGAACAAGCACAGAATATAAAAGATATGGAAGCTGAACATATGATAGAAAAAGAGCTTATATTAGGTCATAAATAATATGAGAAGCTTGATAATAATAATGGTCTATAGGTCCCCGAAGTCGAACCCTTGCTTCAAAATAAGTCTTAGGATTTATAGCCTTTACATAATTATGTAGATCCTGAAAAGTTGGATCCGTTTTTACTAAAAATAGATAAAAATAAATATTTTTGCAAAATTAGGTCAAAAACTCTAATTTAACTACTAGTCTATCTAAATACAACACTTGTTCACTTTTTGAACCTTTTGATGACTGTAGTGAGTATCGGAGTAAAGCTGTAACCTGTCCTCTGATAGATAAGCTACTCTTGGTTAAAACAGGTAGGGTTTGTGACCCTTTCCTCCTTGATGTATCCACAAAAATAGAACAAACCTTATCCAATGGTGTTCTTTAGCAACTTTCAGCTTTACACTTCATCCCTGACATAGTTATATTCGCCCAAACTGGTCTTTTGTGCCAAAATATCTTTTTGCGCCTCTTTTTGCTTTTGGTGGTTAAGGAATCAAAATCTTGGGTCTGTTAGCTTCCGAAAGCTCTGCTTTTGCAAATAGTCACGTACAGTACGCAAGTTGTCAATGGAAATAGTCGTGTACATACGCGAGTTCCAATTAATATAGTCGCGTACGCAACTCAACACTTAGAAAAATAATATGGCAAACTGGTTGAAGGGTAAATGCATCCCAAGTCATGCCCATTTATAGTGTTTTGGCAAAATTCAATCCTAAGATGTCCTTTTGTGTACCAACATAAGGAATGTCAACACTCAGATGGAGAAGTGCCATTTTGGCTAATAACAAATTCCCCCTAATGTGTGAGGTCAGAGGGAAATGATGGCCGAAATACATTATAATCATTATATAGGAGAACTCAGAAGTCCAATGGAGGAGAGGTAGTACCTGAAACAAATACATAATAATGTCATATACAAAGTCATATCTGAGGATGCTATGTTCAATATATTGTTACACTAGCTCCTTTACAATATTTGAGTACATCATATAGTATGGGTACAAGACCATGTGTATTACAAAGGTCGATTGAAGCCACAATATACAATGATGATGGGTGTTTAAAGATCTGGAAGCTGTGTAAGTGACCACAACATAATCTTGCGCGACTTAGTCCATAAATATGAAACTAAGGTCTTCATAAAAAATCCCAAAGAGCTAGTACAATCCAAGCCATGTGAATAGATGTTATTGAAGTCGAACATGGATAGGGTTCAACAGATTGTCAACCAATAGGTGATAATTGACAACTGAAGCAAAGGAATTCACCAATAATGAAAGTGAATCCTAAGGTACGATCATCAAAAACTCTAGGTCTTCATCGTCAGGAAGTGCTAATGCAGAACCATATTGTGATGAGGAAGCCAATAGATCCTCCAACGGATCACAAGAGTGACTAGGAACTACGTAAAGGAAGGAAAACACGAGTAATAACAAATAAGACAATGATGGAATCAGGATATAGATCAAATACAAGGTTAAATCCTTGAACAATGAGTACGACACAAAAATGACCCAAGGCATCTTTTAACTTTGTAGATAGTACAACTAGACTTATCTGTCATGTAGGAGACATGATCAGATTCCCCAGGTATAACTGACAAGAGGAGGAGTAAGAAACTCGATGTAATAGCTGAACTGAAAGTGACACTGAGAAATGAGTATTGGAAAAGAGAGAGAGTGGTGTGTTCAAGGAAGACATGCTGCCACCGACTGAGAACCAAAAGAAAACTTATTCCTTATCTTCCCTGTTAAATTTTAATGAGTCCAGGAAAGTCAACTCAAGTCTCTCTTCATTTTTTGACAAGATTGAAGAGAAGAGAAAATAATGCTTGATAGTGTCACTGATTTGTGGATTTTATGAGCCCGAACTAGTACATGCTCACTTGGTGTTTTCGTGTTTAGAGAGTCTAAAAACTCTGAAGAAGACTCTAGGGGGGTCCTTTTTCATCCAATTTAGTCTCCTGAGGCCGAAAAAGTATAAAACATAGCACAGAAGAACTCTCTTAACTCCCATAGAAGAAAAGGTGAACCTTTTTCGTACTTAGTCAAGGAGGTCTGAAAAAGGTTAAATTACCACCTACCCAATGCTCCTTCCAGAACATCATAAAATAGCTTGAGTTTTACGAGTGTGAAGGAAAGCAAGATCACTCGGAAAGATCCATTTGGTTACGAGAAATGGGGCTTACAATAATAAACTCGATGCTTTGTTCTTGGTATTTAACAAGCATGACAAAGACATGAGGTACACTCGGAATATTTTCATGTTTAGGTCCAGAGCACAAAAAAGAGAAAACTGAGCTCATACTGGGTGTTCCTTTTCCATAAATTTAGTCCCTTAGGTCTGGAAAAGTGATAAACGTATACCTGAGAATACTCTTCTCAATTCTGTAGAAAAGAGAGTGGTCCTTTCTTGTATTATTCCACATGGTCCGAGAAAAAGATAACCTACCACCAATGTGGATGCCCATTCACATATTCTTAACGATCTTGAAATGACAAGTTTACTCGGCAGTCAAGTCTATTTTGAGGAGTTATACTTGGTCCTAAAGAAACTCCATAAGGGTGGGGAGTCTTATAAATGGATAGCTTGTAAAATGAGACCAAAATGAGGCTCAATTTGGCGTGCAAAATAGCTAAGAAGACTCCCCTGAACCTATGACAGCTGTAGCATGAGTATCGAAAGACAATAAGTAGGTTCTAAATGAGGATACTCATGGGAGGAAAGTCTTATCCATGGAAGAACAATGGTATAAATGAGGAACTAATGGTTAAAGATACCATAGTCCATGGTCGAAGTGTTGATGTTAGGATTAAGATGGATTAGGTATAAATGCAGAATGCATGTGAAATGACCAAAAAATCATCCTAGATGAGCAAAAAAACAACTTTAAACTACCATAAACCTGTCACATGGAAGAAAAGATATGGCATTATTTTTATTTTATATTTAAAATATGAACTATAGGGAAAAAACCCACTTTGAAAATAATTTTTCTATAAATAGTTCAAAATATGAATAAAAAACTCACCATTTGATTTTTATCCAAAATAGACAAGTTTTACCTCTACCTTTGATTGCTCGATGTGGATGACTCGGTGGACAATTCTCGAAACCTCAAGTGCCAGGTAAAACTACACTCCATGCTCTTTCAATTGATCCAAGCAAATTTCAATTTTGGGCCCAAATTTTATGTTTTCAAATGCTCTCAAAGCATGAATGTTCTGTATGTGGGTATGGTATATCAGCAGTCGCGTACACGCATTCTATATGCGGGTTGCCCGAAGGAAAGTCACGTACACTGCACAAGGTAGAAAAATATTGTATAGGAACAAAAAATCAATTTTTTATGTGAATCTAATGGTTTGAAATGGATTTTTTATTAGATTGAAATATGGTTCTTGAGTGGAGGGAGAGGGAATATGAAGACATGGACCAAGAAGCTCTACAAGATTCCCCCACGGTAAATGTTTTACGTCAAAGTGGGTTATTGAAATTTTTCTGTACCTCACCTATGCGGTCAAATGTCCACCTATTAGAGTTTTTGATAAACTATTGGGATCACGATCTTGGTATGTTTGACCTTCAGGGTGAGTTTCTATAGGTTACTACGAAAGATGTCTATTTTATTTCCGGTTTATCACGATAGGGAGCTCTGGTGAACTTGGAAGGTACCGGCAATGGCATTGACCTTCTAAGTTTACAGAACTACATAGACATATACTGCGAACCTGACACTCAAAAGAGGGGTAGCTGCATCCCTATTGTTCAAATTCACAACTTTCCCTTACAGGTATTGGTGAGCACTATAGTGAGGGTTGTAGGGTCATCATCACTTCACCTTGCAACTCGGAACAAAATGAGACTAGCAGTGGACTCTATACAGGGAACTCTATATGACTGGTGTTCGGGAGTGATCCCGATAATGAGGAAACATTTCTCTGACTGCAAAAGAGGCAGGGGGAAGAATTTTGGTTATTCCATCATATTGGTATCCTTTTTCTTTGAGAGGGTGCCAGGTTTGAGTCCTGCAGTACCATTTCCAGTTCGTTCTCCCCGTCATCCTAGACTGAGTAGGTGGGGAGATATTTTCCTCTGCCAGGGAGGTGGTGGATCGGTCCAGAGTGTATATGATGACGAATTCTACTTTTGGTGGGAGCGACAGTTACCAGCCTTGGAGCAGTTTCCATATGTTGGGTTAGATTTTCAAGGTGATACCAACCTTATCCTCCCTCCTGGAGGAGCATGGGGAGAGTTAGGTATTTTTTGTTTTCAAATTTTATTTTATTTTATGAATTTTAATTATAAAGATATATACATATGTATAATAGTTTTAATCCTTTTCAAATTTCAAAATGCAAATATTGGACCCGTCTTCCCTACTAGGAATCCACGCATGTATGTGCGTCCTGTTTTGGGAGAGGACCAGGTTTTGATTAGGGTTCTTGAGGGAAAGCTGGCCAGGTGTACCTAGAGAGTACCTACCTTATGCATTGATCATATCCCTGCCATCATGCAGGAGCTAGTGGTTGGTATAACACCTATTTGGATACACCTTATGAGGTGGGTAGCGAGAGCAGTACTTATGTATATTGATGCCACATTGATGCTATTGAGGCTGCTGAAGCTGAGGAGGTTGAATAAGCCTAAGATAGGGGTGATCAGGGGGACCTGGGTGGTCAATATTAGACTTAAGAGAATTTTATGGACTTTGATCCTTGTTTTGTATATTATACAATTATGACTGAATCTGAGGATCAAAAAATCGACCTATCTATATGGACATATAATCACACACACACACACACACACACACACACATATATATATATTGCCGATTTATTTACAAGTGTTTTATTATGTGTCTGCTGTATATTTTTATGCAAAATGTGTTAAGTGCCAATCCAAGATATAATTAGCATATGCATTAGTTAATGAATTTTTATTTCTTGGAATATGGTTGAATATAATAAACTCAAAATTTCTTTCCAATAACCTAACTTGCATAAATTGACGTAGTAGAATAGGGTTCCGCACCTGATAAGCTCGATTGACATGGGAAACCACCAGCTGAGAGTCAAGTCAGACTTCCAGATAAGTGATACCACATGAAAAAGAATCCCATAAAAGCTCAATGACAGCCCTATATTCAACCACATTGTTGGTAGCAGGACCTAAGCAAGTGCCTCCCAAGGTAACTAACTGTCCCGAGGGTGTGCAAATGACCCATGCAGTTGAAGCCAAATTACAAGTGTGGTGACTAGCGCCATCAGCGAAACCTATGAACCACTCGGAAGACATCTGTAACAACTAGCAGATGGTATAAAAACACAGACCGACAAACTATTGTACATAAAAATACATACAATAAAATACAGGAAAAAGTGCTAAGCCTAAGCATAGTACTTTTTCAGGTAGAGCCCATTTCTAGGCTCAGGTAGCTTATTCCCTTCAAAATGAGTCAATTCATATGCGCCCTTCTTCAACACCTTTGACATGACATAAGGTCCTAACCACATAGACCTGAAATTGTTAGGGCACGCACCTCAACGGTCCTTAAGATGGGTAACTCCGTGGGTTTGACTGAAAATAGTCTTAGGGGTGTCAAGGGTTAAATCAAAGTCTTCTTTTGTAATAAACCCACGGCTTAAGACCAGGGTTTAGGGTTTTGGGTGCCCATGGTATTGAATCCATGTTTTGGTAAATAGTGCACTATAAATAGGCACTTGTGTAAATAAGAAAGGTTAGGTTTTATGATGTAAGAAAGACTAAGGCGAAGTTAAGGCTGATTGTGTAAGAAAAGGTTAAGTCCCAGCTGTGTGCGTGGACGACCTCTGCAGCTGTGTGCGCAGAGGGTTTTTGTAAGAAGATTGAGGAAAGATCTGCAGCTGTGTGCACAGAGGCCTGATGCTGTGTGCGCGGCTATTAAGGACTGAAGGGATCTGCAGCTGAGTGCGCAGATCAAACTGTGGTTTTGTAGCAAGTTGAATAAAACGCAGTTTGTGGACGTAGCCCCTACATTGGGGGTGAACCACGTTATATTTGGTGTTGTGGTTTCTTGTGTTGTTTCTATTTCTGTTGTCTTTTATGCATTAATAACTGTATACATTTGATAACTTAGATCACTGCTAATAACAAGCTTCGCTGTGAATTCCCTGTAGTGGGTTAAGCAAGTCAAGGTTGTTTATCTATCTGTGAAGTTGTATGAAAGTGAATGATACAGCTGTGTAATTATTGATTAATAAGTTAGTAAAGGCTAAGGTATAGTAATATCCCTCTCTACTTGCAGAAACCTGATTCTGCGGCACCCCATTGCTATTTCGGGTGAGACTGCAACCTGTGCGCAGGTTGTTGCCGAAAGGGCCAACACAGTGGGTCTTTTGTTGGTGCGACATAAAAGGATTAAACCCGGGTCTGCCCTATTGCCCAACAAATTGGTTCCGTTTCCGGTTGAACTCAGTATCTGCTCAAGAGGGGGTTTACGTCGTACCTCGAGGGCTATGTTCTGGAGGCCCTCTGTGATGGAAATCGGTGATTGGTTTGCTGAGACGTATCGGCAATTCGCGCAACAAGAGAACACAAATTCGCGTTGTAGCGCATTTGACTTTTTACAAAGGTATGTTTTTTGTGATGCTTATGAAATTTTTTTTAGTAGTATCCACATAGAGTTGCACCAGTGGTTGTCTAGGTTAACAGAAAGAAGGACGAACTGCCAAGCTCGACGGGTTCCCATGTGGACCCCCACAAGGGTCAATCTTGTGCAACACGTGAACAACGAGGTATCCCGCGCTGTCGATTTCTGGACGATACGCACATTGGAAGCTTTCGTAACAGAGTTTTCCATTAACACAAGTACCTCCTTCAGCGAAGCTAAACAGCAGTTCTTCAAAGGTCCCCGTGGTAAGTTTTTGAATTCATTAAGCTTGTGGATTAAAATACTATTGGCTGAAAAGGGTATATTGTGGTTTGAATCAGACTGGTAGCTTTGTCGTACTAACGTATGTTTGCAAGTGATAATACCTTCGACAAGAAAAGTGGTTTGCTGCGAAGTGGAAAAAGGTACAAAAGAGATTTTGACTCCTATTCCTTAGGTCAGGATACCACGTATTCCCCTGTCACTTCTGAAGAGTCAGGCTCAGAGGAAATCCCTTCACTTGGAAGCCCCCCTGTCACCCCGCAGCGAATCCCTGTTACCCCTGAAAATCCGTCGCAGTCTGACAGTCAACCAAGTCCGAGTATTCCGGCCACAGGTCAATCTGCCTTTGTAAATCCCCCTCCCTCAACATCCTGTCCCCCTCCCAACCCTCCCAGAACCACCATGGCCCACCTGGTTGATGACATTAAGCTCCCCATCTTCAAAGGCACGGGATCAGAGGACCCCAAACAGTTCTGGTTTTTATGTGAAGCAGTATGGAATGTGAAGAAAATTGCAGACCCAGATGTGAGAGCCATGCAGCTCATTACTTCTTGCCGGGATAGGGATTTGACCTGGTTCATGAAGTTTTCCAGTACTCAGAGCCCTACGCTAGATGAGATTAAGGCAGCAATAACCAAAGAATTTAAAAAGCCTGAATCGGAATCGCAGAGCATCACCGAACTCAAAGATATTCAATAGTGGTGCAGCGAATCTGTGTGGGAATTTGACCAGAGATTCAAAGTCCTCCTCAACCAAGTCATCTTTACCATTAGTCCTGCGCAGCACAAGGAATGGTTTATCGCAGCATTATTACCACATATCAAAACTCTGCTCATGCAATAGAAGGTTGCTGACCAGCAAGAGGCTCTGGAAATCACAATGAAGTTGGAGACTGCCCCTGTCGGAGATGATTCTGGCATTGCTCAAACACAAGCACAGCTAGCCGCGATGGCCCTGGAACTTCGCGAGATGAAAAAGGGAAAACCTGATCGCGAAGAGATTTGGTGTATGTAATTTCGAACCGAAGGTCACGACAAAGAACGGTGCCCTCTGGTAAGAAAGTACCTACGTACAGGCACGCCGGACCCATTTCCACCATAAGTTCTATATTGTGAGCTCTGCAGAACAACAGGTCAGCACCGACTCGAGAACTGTCACCTGCTGCAACGGTACGGACAGGGACCTAAGAACCCCTACTGTAATTTCTGCAAGTCCGTAGGTCATAATGAGGATGAGTGCCGCACCTATGATGCCTACCGGGTGCACAATGACGGCCCCAGTAGTGATGGCTATGGTTACCGGGGGGGTGCCTCTGGTAGAGGTTCGTCTGGAGGCCGTGGTGCTATGGCCGGCAGAGGCCGAGGCCAGTTGGTATGTTATAATTGTAACCAAGCTGGGCATTTGGCTCGCGATTGTCGGAACCCTACTACGACATGTCGATACTGCCGTGTGGTAGATCATGTGATTGAGCAGTGTCCGCAGCTCATAGCTAAGATTCAGGCACGACAGAGTGCCCCCACGCGGAATATTCAGATGATTTCAGTTGATCCCAGACTTGCCGCAACTATCAATGTTGTCACACAGAGTGGAGCTACGACACACCCACCGGATACAGAAATACAGCCCGTCGACGCTCGAGTTCGTAAGGCCCCTGTGAAAATCCCAGCATTTGATATCACAAGAGAAAGAGAGACATTTATGGAAGCTAAGAAGGATTTTGCTGGCCCTAGCACATCCGTTACACCTCCACAATCTCAGCAACTATCTTCGCAGCCCCAGGAAGCCCCATGGGATAACGTAAGTACCCTATCCTCCTTTTTATAGAGTTGCCTCAAACTGTTACAAGATCAGGATGCTCTGACTAAGCTACAAGAAGTCATTGCTTCCTGCGGACCTCACCACAGTTTTGTTCAAGACAAAACTGTTCATAGAGTGAACAGAACCGGCAGGGAAATGAGATTGAATGCTCAGATAGGGGCATATCATCTGAATGATGTTATCTTGGACTTAGGGTCCGACGTAAATGTGTTAACTAAACAAACCTGGGAACACATGGGAAAACCCCCCCTCGCCTGGTCCCCTATCCAGTTGCGGCTAGCCAACCAGCAAAGGATTGTGCCTCTAGGAAGTTTCCTAAGTGTCCAAATAGATATTTTCGGGGTCAGTACTATTGTGGAATTCAAAGTAATTGAGATCATTGATGACAGCGACCCCTACCCATCCTTGTTAGGAATTGAATGGGAAATGGAAAATGCTACAGTTATTAACCTAAAGAAGAGACAGATGATCTTTGAAGGGAAAGACTTGAGAGTCATCCTACCCCTGGACCCCTCACAGGGGGAACGATACACAGAACCACTCCAACAAAAGGATCAGGATGATGTGGAGCACATCTACACTATCACCGCACAGGACAGAGGTTCTGAGGATCCTCCTACCGTATATTGGGAGTCTGGTAGCTCCTGTATGACCAACTCGGAGGATGACTTAGAGAGTTGGCAGAACCGAGTATCTGAGCTCCATGGCCATAGTAGTACCAGACCTACTAAATCTCTCAAATGGCTCAACTCACAACCAAGCGCTCTCCCTACTTTTGATGGGTCAACAGACCCTGACCCATTTATCGTACAATTCTCAGGTCAGATACCGGAGCCACATAAAATGACTTCTCTGGAGTCAGCACTCAGAGTCTTAGCTGCCAGATGGTGGAAGATCCATAAGCCATAGATTCCTAACTGGGAAGCCTGTCAGAGGCTCCTTTGACTAAGATTTAAGGGCCAGCCTGAGGAGGTGCGAAGCAAGTTTGATGGAAAATCTAGTCCACAAGCGCATTTGGAAAACTGCTATGAAGCATGGAGGTATGTACCTCGGAACGAATGGGTACATCGATTCGTCCATACAATGGCACCGATAGCTCAGACCTGGTATGAGGAAGCTGAGCTCCACCTAGATACTGTAAGTTGGGACTGTCTTGTCCATAGTTTTATACATAATTTTTCTACTAATGATGTCTGCCCAGCTCTAGACGCAGATATCAGGATCATCCATACCAAGGTCTTTGATGACCAAGAACTAGTAGAACAGCGCTCGGATTGGACAGTGCAGGAATCCCACGCCCTAGAATGTTACAACTTCGCCATTGAAGAGGATGAGGACCCACGCAGTATCGTTATCCCTGAGTCAGAAGGATGCCGCGATGTGCAAGGACCAGTCATCGAAGCCCCGGAAGTAAATCAGCCCCTGAATACACGCACAGTTAACATTGGATCTGAAGAACAGCCTAAGCTCGCCACAATTGGTGACTACTAGGATGATGAAATGGTCAGCAAGGTAACCCAACTTCTCCACGAGTACCAAGATCTTTTTCCAACAAAGTTTTCTGAAATGAAGGGTATCTTGGGTGATATTGGCGTAATGAAGATCCCTTTGAAACCTGATGCCAAACCTGTGAAACAGCGGCCTTATAGATTGAATCCGAAGTATAAAGAAAAGGTTAAGGTGGAGCTGGATAAAATGCTTGCCGCATGAATAATTGAGCCTGTGGAAGAATCTGAGTGGGTCAGTCCTATGGTGGTCCAGGAGAAGAAGACTAAGAGTGAAATCCACATCTGTGTCGACCTCAGGAAATTAAATGATGCCTGTCTGCATGATCCCTATCCTACCCCCTTTACCAACGAAGTGCTCGACAATGTTGGAGGCCAAGAAATATACTCTTTCACTGATGGGTTTTTTGGCTACCATCAGATCCGAATTGCTCCAGAAGACCGGCATAAGACAACATTTGCTACCAAAATGGGATCCTTTCAATATACTGTCATGCCCTTTGGGCTGAAGAATGCACCTGCTATATTTTCTAGGGTCGTCATCTCTGCGTTCAAGGAATATATACATAAATTCTTAGAAGTTTATTTTGATGATTGGACTATTTTTGGGCTAGTAAAAGATCACCTCACTAGTTTGAGACTTATGTTAAACAAGTGTAGACAGCACCAAATTGCTTTGAATATAAAAAAGTGTATCTTTTGTGCCCCTTTTGGAATTCTCCTTGGTCATGTTGTCTGTAAGCAGGGATTGATGATGGATCCTGCGAAGATAGCTATTATTGTAAATCTGCCACCCCCGAAGTCCGTCAAACAACTGTGAACGACTCTCGGGCACACTGGTTACTACAGAAAATTCATCCAAGGATATGCTCAAATTACCGCTCTAATGGAAAGGCAGTTGAAGAAAGATAATAAGTTCGAATGGACACTGGAGTGCTAGGCTAGCTTAGATATTTTGAAGAAAAAAAATGGTTATTGCCCCTATTCTAGTATTTCCTGACTGGAACAAAGAATTTCAGGTGCATGTCTACGCATCCTCCATTGCTCTAGGGGTGGTATTGGCTCAACCAGGTGCAGGTCAAATCGACCACCCTATTTCTTTTGCCAGTAGAAAATTATCCACTGCAGAGAAAAATTATACTACAACCGAGCGGGAAGGCCTTGCTATGGTGTATGCACTACAGAAGTTTCAACATTATCTATTAGGATCACATTTTAAGATGTTTACTGACCATTCTGCTTTGAAATATTTGGTTAATAAGCCAGTGCTAGGAGGAAGAATATGCAGATGGTTGATTATGTTCCAAGAGTATGACTTCGAAATCATAGTTAAGCCTGGGAGACTGAACCTAGGACCTGACCACTTGTCAAGGCTCGAGTCAGGTGAAGAACCCACCAGTTTGGATTAGGGCCTCCCTGATACGCAGCTGTTTGCCATCCAGATAGTCGATGACTACTTCCAGGATATTGCTCAGTACTTGTCTATAGGGTTTCCACCTACTGAAATGACCACACAACAGAAAAAGAAGCTGGTAGTGCGAGCAGCAGACTTCACTCTAATATCCGGCCAGCTGTATAAGATGGGACCGGATGAAATACTGCACAGGTGTGTTTTGGAGCATGAATGACCCCTGATTCTGGCCGAGGCACATTCTGGCACGGCAAGAGGTCATTATGCAGGGAAAGCTACAGCACAAAAGATTTCGACAGCCGTCTTATGGTGGCCCACCGTTCACAAGGATGCAAGAGAATATTGCCACAGCTACGACGTCTGTCAAAGGACAAGCAAACCATCTCGGCGGGATGAAATTCCCCTAGTTCTGCAAGTAACCTTACAAGCTTTTGAAAAATGGGCCATTGACTTTGTTGGCCCCATCAACCCCCCCGCGAAGAAGTCTGGTGCGAGATATATTATTACAGCAACTGACTACCTTACCCGTTGGGATGAAGCCCAACCGGTCAAGAACTGTAGCACTGCTACAGCTGCGCAATTCATCTTCGCTCACATCTTGTCCAGGTTTGGGTGTCCTCGCGTCCTTATGAGCGATCAAGGATCACATTTCTTAAATAAAACCATTGCAATGCTAACTGAAGAATTTCAAGTATACCATCAGAAAAGTACAGCCTATCATCCACAAGCCAATGGGACTGTCGAATCTTTTAATAAGATCCTGGAGCATGCTTTGATGAAAGTTTGTAATGCTAACAGAAATGATTGGGACCTTCGCATTCCAGCAGTGCTATGGGCTTACAGAACTACTTGCAAAAAGTTGACAGGCCATACACCTTTCCGATTGGTTTATGGGAAAGAAGCTGTCATGCCTATGGAATACATTGTTCCCAGCCTCAGAATATCTGCTTTTACCGAGATGGATGACCCAGCCATAATAACAAAGAGACTGAAACAGATACTAGAACTCGAGGAGGATAGGTTTATTGCAGGTTTCCAGCAATAGGTCCAGAAAGCTCGAGAAAAAGCGTGGCATGACAGACACATTAAGAAGAAACAATTCCAGCAGGGTGATCTTGTGCTCCTCTATGATAGCAAATTTATGAAGTTCCCCGGAAAGTTTAAAACACATTGGAAGGGACCGTATATAGTCCAGAAAGTTACTGATGGGGGTGCAATCCAACTAGCTAAGTTGAATGGAGAGCTCTTCCCTTCTATGATAAATGGGAGTCGTCTAAAGAAGTACAGGGACAGGCCAAGTCCTCAGACTTGAAGGTAGCACCAAGAAAGAAAATTTTACGTACCCAGCATAGCTGCTCGCCACACTGGGGAATGTCGTATGGGAAGCCGAAGGTTGGTCAGGGGATGCAAGTTCAACCTGTGACGAAGGGGAAAGTGGTTGTTATGTCGTAGGGTGGAACTATGTCATAGCCTAGGATGAGATGGATGGGACCAAATACATTTGACGGCGGCGGCACGTGAGCTACTCTTCATAACTGTAATTATGAGATTTCGGGAAAATCTCAGGCTGGGTGTGATGAGATTTCTGGTATTCAAGCAGATTTGATGTCATTACTACACTATGATGACAGATTCTGTAACAGAATTCTATAAGTAAGCTACATTGGCTTGTGAAATCTTCCTCGAAGCACTTCGTGGAGTTTTCTCGCCGGGAGCCATGTCAAACAATTGTGAAGTCCAAGAGCTAGTACGAGAGTTCAGAGAGAGAGGATTGCAGAACCTTTTGAGTAATCTTCCAGTACAGTCGTATTCGGTTTAGGTACACAGGCAAGCAGAATTTTTCTCTAAACCAGGCGAAGGCAGGCACAAATTTGCTCTAACATGGAGCCACGACGGCCATAAGACCTCGCCAAACGTCTCTCGCGAGCCCCACCCTGAAATCTTCTAGCATAGCAGAACCATGGCAGTTGTGTGTCTTATGCAGCGTGACACACAATTCCAGGGGACCCCAAGCTGTGGATGGTTAAGTATCGCCAACCCAACCAAAGGATGGGGTTCCAGATGGACCCACAAGGCCTTCTTCCGCACCAATATCAAGCAGCAGAAAGAAGCAGGAAGCCGGCCACTAGCAGGAAGGACTCCAGGAACCAGCGCACAATGTCTTCACCAAGCAAATTTTACCACCAGCCGAGCAGATAAGTGCCCCGGGACGGGACACTGATGAGTCTTAGGGGCCTGTTAGGGCACGCACCTCAACGGTCCTTAAGATGGGTAACTCCGTGGGTTTGACTGAAAATAGTCTTAGGGGTGTCGTTGGTTAAATCAAAGTCTTCTTTTGTAATAAACCCGCTGCTTAAGACCAGGGTTTTGGGTTTTGGGTGCCCATGGTATTGAATCCATGTTTTTGTAAACAGTGCGCTATAAATAGGCACTTGTGTAAATAAGAAAGGTTAGGTTTTATGATGTAAGAAAGACTAAGGCAAAGTTAAGGCTGATTGTGTAAGAAAAGGTTAAGTCCCAGCTGTGTGCGTGGACGACCTCTGCAGCTGTGTGCACAGAGGGTTTTTGTAAGAAGATTGAGGAAAGATCTGCAGCTGTGTGTGCAGAGGCCTGCTGCTGTGTGCACGGCTGTTAAGGACTGAAGGGATCTGCAGCTGAGTGCGTAGATCAAACTATGGTTTTGTAGCAAGTTGAATAAAACGCAGTTTGTGGACGTAGCCCCTACACTGGGGGTGAACCACGTTACATTTGGTGTTGTGGTTTCTTGTGTTGTTTATATTTCTGTTTTCTTTTATGCATTAATAACTATATACATTTGATAACTTAGATCACTGCTAATAACAAGCTTCACTGTGAATTCCCTGTAGTGGGTTAAGCAAGTCACGGTTGTTTATCTATCTGCGAAGTTGTATGAAAGTGAATGATACAGCTATGTAATTATTGATTAATAAGTTAGTAAAGGCTAAGGTACAGTAATATCCCTCTCTGCTTGCAGAAACCTGATTCTGCGGCACCCCATTGCTGTTTCGGGTGAGACTGCAACCTGTGCGCAGGTTGTTGCCGAAAGGGCCAACACAGTGGGTCTTTTGTTGGTGCGACATAAAAGGATTAAACCCGGGTCTGCCCTATTGCCCAACAAAAATTTCCTGCCCCTAGGGGTTCTTTTTCTTGATTCCAAAGCAAGACAAGCTCCCCTTCAGAAAAAATTTGAGGCTTGACCGATTTATCATATTGGATTTTTACCCTATTTTTATGAGATTCGTTTGTTGTCAGCGCATCTCTACGCTGCTCATATAGATGTTCTAAATGTAATAAATATTCTTCCACTTAGTCGTATCAGGTAACACATGAATAGCAATATTTAAGGATGAGATTTTGCATTCGACCAGGGTAACTACTTCCACTCCATGAACAAGTTGGAAAGGAGAAAACCCTGTAGCAGTTTTCACATTGGTCCGATATGCCCAAAGTGCAGGATACAGCATGATGTGCCAGTTGGAATGGGATGCATTAATAATATGTTTGAGAATAGTCTTCAAATTTTTATTAATAACCTCAACTTGACCATTTGCTTGAGGATAGAACAAAGATGAATGTTCTTGTCTAAACCCTAGCATAGTGGTCAATTCAGTCATCATACTATTTTAGAAATTACTTCCATGGTTAGTGACAATCACTTTAGGGATACCAAATCGTGCGATAATTTGGTTGAAAATGAAAAATGTTGTATTTTCCCTGTTAGCTTTAAAGGTGGGAATTGCCTCTACCCATTTCATGAAATAATCTACATCGACAATGATATGTGTGTGCCCCCCAGCCAAGACTAGGTTGCACGTCACGTAGTCTATCCCCCACTTTGTGAAGGGGCCCACTAAGATGATGGGAAATAACGGAGTGGGATGCGACCGCATCTTTCTGGTGTAAAGAAGACAAGGATGACAGTGCTTCATGGCTTCTACACAATCTTTAAAGATCGTGGGCCAGAAATAACCGCCACGTAAGATCTTCTGGGCTGTTGCTAACCCAAATAAATGACCCCCACATGCTCCACTATGGGCATCATTTAGGACAATCTCTGCTTCTTTGTGGGTAAGACATCGACTCAAAATGGAATCTACCCCCCTACAATATAAAGTATCTCCAATAATGAGGTAGTTCTTGGCATGTACGCGTAGTTTGCACCATTATTCCCATGAGAAGGCTACAGGGTACTTCAAATTCTGGAGATAGATAAGTATATCTTCGTACCATGGGTCAGAGGTGGAAATAAAAGAGATATGCTTATCTGGGAATGCGTCTTCTTCAATGGCTACATCTTCCTCTACTTGAAATTCTACAATGAGCTCAACAAAAACTAAGGATTTTTTTGATTTGGTGGATTGAAAATCTAAGTCAAACTCTTGAAGAATGGATATCCATTTGTTGAATTTTCCTCCAACTATCCGTTGGGACAAAACATATTGAAAAGGATTAACATCCACCACTACCATCGTGGTCCTCAGTAAGATGTAGTGACGCAACCTCTGAACAACATACACAGCATCCAAGGCTGACTTCTCGACATCGGAATACCTAAGTTCAAGGCTGGCTAAAGCACAACTGAGATAGTAGATGACATGCTCTTGGAGCTTATCATCCTCCTGGACTAGTACTACCCCTATGGTCGACTCAGATGTGGCCAGATACAATATAAAATCCCAAGAGTAATCTAACATATGCAATAGCGGTGCCAACAATAAAGCTTTTTTTAATGCCTCGAATGCAAGTTGTGCAATTTCATCCCATACAAATGGGGTGTCCTGTTTCAACAAGTGCCTGAAACCTTTAGTAATCTTGGCATAATTTACAATAAAACATCGAAGGAAATTGGACTTCCCTTGTAGGCTTTGAAGCTGCCTGATAGAATGAGGAGGAGGCAGATTTATGATGGCCTCAAATTTCAAAGGATCCACCTGAATTCCTTTGTTGGAAACAATGAATCTAAGCAGTCTCCCTGACTCGACACAAAAAACACACTTGTGGGGATTCAAGAGAATTTTTTAGTATCTGCATCGTTCAAAAATCAAATGCAAGTGGTCTGGGTGATCGATCCTCTTACGATAATGTGCTGGAAAATCATCAAGGTAAGGTTCAACAATGGCTTTAATGTCATGAAAGGAAAAATTCATTGACCACTGAAAGGTTTCCCCAGCATTTTTCAATCCAAAGGGAATTTTCTTGTACGTGAAGGTACCCCAAGGAAAAATAAAAGTTGTTTTATGTTGGTCTTCTAGTTTAATTTGGATTTGATTATATCTGGAGAAACCATCCATAAATTAAAAGACTTCACTTCCTGTGCAAGCATCAATAATTTGATCTATAAATAACATGGGGTAGTTGTCCTTAGGACAGGCTTTGTTTAGATCTCAAAAGTCAGTACAAACACATATAGTCCCTTTCTTTTTGTCAACAAGAACAGGGTTGGATACCCATTCTGTCAAAACTATGGTGTAAATGAAACCGCCTTTCAGTAGTTTCTCAAATTCAGCCTTCATTGCCGCCGCTTTACGTAGGTTGATAGGTCTCAACTTTTGTCGAATGGATCTAGCATCAGGGTATGTCCAAATTTCGTGCTCGACTATTGATTGATCAATTCCTGGCATATCCTCATATGACCAGGCAAATATGTCATAGAATTCCTTAAACAAGGCCATATAGATCGCAATCTCCTTCGGAGAGCATTTTGCGCCGATGTGTACATTTTCCACAACGTTTGGATTTACAGAGATGTTGATAGGAATTGTAGCAGAAATTTTTACCATATTCCCCTCAACAAATATTCCTTCCCTTGGTAAGGGATTAATAGGTGTATCAACATCACCTGCCAGTATCATATGGAACTCCTAGTTCTCTATCATGCTTAACTATGGAAGAAAATAGGATCGATGGTGAATATCTTCATAGATCTTATCTCATCCGCAAATGGCTTCTAGAAGGGCTTCATCCAAAGGTAAACCCATATCTGAGCAATCTCTAGAATGCAAAGAGTTCTCTACCCAAGTAGGAAAATAGGCTTCTTCCCGTTCCTCTGAGACTGTGAGAGGGACTAGAATGGAATCAACAGTGGTATGGACGATAGCTTGATAAGCCACTTCTGCTGCTGATAAGGGCACTTCAGGTTCATGGTGGGAAGGAAGAACCCAAGGATCAGTTCTATCAACAACTATTGCTATGGACTTCCCCACACTAGTAGAACCTATATAATTAATCAGATCTAGAATATCAAATGTGCCCATCAATGATGCATACATTCCAGCCCCTAATCTCTCTGAAGCAGGTCTAACCTGATCAACCAACGATATGGTGGAATCATTAGTTTCCATGCGGCCTTTTCGAGTATAACTGAGTTGGTCTACAGTAACAAACTTCCCTTCATGTGGAAACACTACCACTCGAAAAATGGTCGATGCAATAGTTGACATGGCGTAAGTACAACTAATCCCCAAAAGCAAGTTATAATCCAAAGGTGCATCAATCACCTCTACCTCAATAGACACTGTTTTCCCTACCAACTTAATTTTGAAAGCCGGTAGGATACCATGTGGACGGAATGACCTTCCGTCGAAAGCAATAAGTAGGGTGTTCGATGGAACTAGCTCTGGGGATCCAATAGCTTTCCAACAAGACAGGGACATAACACATGTACAAGCACCCTCATAGATATCTACCCTTCCAATGGTCTTTCCACCATGGATGATGTAATGTCCCTGGTTCTGACCCCATTTGCATGATGTATATATTGTAATTAATCGTGGTGAGGAGGTAAAGGCAAAATCCCCACCATCGATTTGGTTGTGTATGTTCGGCAATGGGGATAGTTGTCGATGGTTTGTCATGCTATCCGGCACCTTATAATTTGACATCATGTAAATACGCACATCAAATAAAATAAACCACAACCAACTACAGCAGTGCAACGTTGAATGAAAAGGGCATGATTCCAAAGGATAAGGGGTGGGGGATGTCAACCTTGGTCTATGGGAGAAAAACCCATATGTTGCCACCTTGTTTAAATTGCCATCTTCCCTTGTCAACCTATTTATTGTTTTGTTGAGCAGTTATGGTGGGTAGTGGAGTGTGGCAGGCTGTCAACCTTTGCCCACAGGGAGTTGACCTCACGTTGGGGAGAGAAACCCCGACCATTCTCACCATCCTCTCCACGACGCCACTCCTTCCCTGGTCGGTTCACTATCTGTTCATCTTCCTCATGCGCCTGGCCTTCACCTCCACTACCATATTCTTTGTGGTCTGTTTCCTGCTCACGCGTAGGGTAGTGGTCTGTTCATGCTCACGCGTAGGGACTCTGCGTTGGTTTTGCTCACGCCAGGAGTAAGAGAAATCGTGGCTGTCACTTGGGATTCTCGGGGGTAGGAGCCATTTCGCGCTCAGGGACTGTGTGTAAGTTTCCTTACTGATTTGTGGCCGTGCATTTGTTTTCCTCTGCGTGTTGCGGTTTGGTGCAAGTTGCACTCACGCACAGACTATTTGGGGTGTTTTTCCCATGTTGTGAGCCGTGCTTACTGATTATGTTTTTAGGCTATGGTCTTCCCCACATTTTTGTTGGCTGTGGTGTCCAATTGTGTTTTGGGTCACTGTGTATTCGTAGTGAGCCACTTTTTGCTGTGGGCTGCGTATGATTCTCCCATGGCTATGCTGGGCGTTTTGTTAATTATCCATGAGAGATGGCTGTGAGTTATGCTTTCTCACGTGGCTGCTGTTGGTAAAGGAGTGATTGTTGGCTTCTCCTTTGTTTTGGGCTATGCATTGCTGCTATCATTTCGTTGTGAGTTTGTGGCTGCTGAAGTTCCCTGGCTTTGGGGTTGCAGCTGAGTTGTTTTGGCCATGTTAGTGCCAAGAACAACTCTGTGTTGTCTTGTGGCTTGAGCTGTGCTTATCGTTTGTTTGGGACTATCCTCAGTTGCCTTTTCCTTCTTCATAGGGATGTGAAGGGATTGTTGTGCTGCGGTATGCAGTGGTTGGTCTTCGGACTGTGCTGGCTTGGCTGATTGTGGAAGGCCTGGTAAACCCAGCAGTGTTGGTTTAGCTGATTGTGTCCCTTATCCTTGGAGGAATCATGCCCATCTCGGGGGTGACAGTGTTGCTGAGAGATTGATGAGCATGCTGGCCTATGGTTGGGTGGAACATTGCAGCGACGTAGCTGGTTGTGGGATTCTTCATCGAAAGATAAGTACTGCTGTTATTTCATCTCTGCAATTATATTGATGTCAAATGAATTATAATGAACATGTGGAATGCTGGAATTGTACATGTTTGCTTCCATTGAATGTTTTGAGGAATTATGCATCCTGTTATGCATTATGTTTTAGTTTCTTATTTTCAGCATTTTTTGCTTGTCCATGTTCATGGGGTTGTTTGCTCGGTTATCGCGGTGTTGGTCGCGTCCTCTTCGCCGGCCTGAGGGATGGGGACGTGACAGTATGGTATCAGAGCCCAACGTTGCAACAATGGGCCTCTATGGGCCAAGAAGGTGCAGTGACAAACGCAGAACTTCTTCCTGCCCAGCAAAAATCAGATTGGAAATTTCAAGAAAATCGCCTAGTGTTAGACAGTCGAAGGAGTTAACGGAATTACTTCCGCTGTGGCAGAAGGATTAGTGGAATGAAATTCCACCGTTGCGGAAGGCTAGGCGGAAGCGCGTCCGATGGGAAATTGGTCCGACTACCGACATGTGTTATATTTGGTAGAAAGAAGAAAGACAAAATTTTGAAAAATTTGTCTAAGTGTTCCCCAATCGAAATAGTTGGTGAAGTGAACTTCCGTCGTCGCGGAAGAGTTAATGAAGTGGAATTCCTCCATTGCGGATGGTAAAGCAACTATGCACCCAATGGAAAATTCCTTCGATCGCCAACGCCGTCGAGGAGGTTAAGGGCTCGAATCATTGACTGTCAGAGGAACATTAGAACTGAGGAGCCGCCATTGTGGCTGTAGATGAAATTGTTTGCCGACGGAGAGAAATTTAAAAATTTGTCTAAGGCCTGAAGTCAGAAGAAGAAGTGATTGAGCGTCCGCCATTGCGGAAGTGAAAGCACAAAGCCTTCTGAAGGGCAAATACTGCCGACGCCCGAAGTTAAAATTTCTTTGAGAAAAGAGCGGCCAATCGGAAGGAAAAATGGTTTGTGCGCCGCCGTTGCAGAAGCCAAAGCCATTAGGCTTCTGATGTAAAAGTCTTCTGATGCCGATCAGGTTGGGCCGCCGATTAGAAGATGAATGGAGTTGGTGGGCCACCGTTTCGGCTGCGGAAAGGACTAAGTCACTGACAGAAAGAAGGGATCGAGCCGATCAAACGGCGAAGAAGGGAGAAATTTGGAAATTTTTCTAAGTCCGGGAGCAAATCGGCTATCGGAAGAAATAGTATTTGGCGTGCTTCCATTGCGGAAGCCAAAGCGTTAAGTCTTCCGATGAGAAATACTGTTGCCACCGATATCAGTCAAAAATTAATTCACCAATCGAAAGAGAAAGTGTTTCGAGGGCCGCCGTTGCGGAAGAGGAAGTGTTCCGAGGGCCGCCGTTGCGGAAGAGGAAGTGTTATGAGGGCCGCCGTTGCAGAAGAGGAAGTGTTCCGAGAGCCGCCATTGTGGAAGGAATACTGGTTCTGAGACCCAATTCTGCGCAAGGAAAAATTGAGTTTTCCGTGTGATTTCTCAGCGAATTTTGACAGTTTTCAGTGGAATTTTGAGCTGTCTATCAGTGGAATTTTGAGCTATTTTCAGTGGATTTTCATGGGATGAGAAGGAGAAAGAGGCAGTGATTTCATGCGCCAGATTGCATGAAAACCAATGATTTACACCAAAAAAAAAAACGAGGGCGCTGCCCTCGACCCGCCCTGCAGTGGCGGGGCAAGCCCCCTTGACCCCCATCATCCCTTGAGACAGTCGTTCTTGTGAAAAGAGAATCCTATGTTTTGGGCAAATTAGTAAGACCCAAAATTCATAAAAGATGAATGGTGCATCGGAAATGAGGTGGCTGAAGTTAGCATTCTAGACCAAAATACAGTTGTGTGTTTTGCCTGAGATTTGGTGAAAGTCTTCACTCTTAGAAGTGGCGTGGTTTTCACCTCCGAGGTCGGAATGAAGCATGTGGATAGGCGTTGGAAAGCTTATCCAGCAGGGAACAAAGGAGAATCACCAGAATATGAGTATGGAGCTGCAAAGTGCTAATGATGGCCGCTGCTATAAATTGGACAAATCTGGACAATTGCATGCCCAAAGGTAGCAAGGACTATGAAGTCAAACCAGCTGTTGGGTGGAAAAGGAGTTCCATGCCAGGATGAAAGACTTGAAAAGGGAAGTTTCCTTAAAAACCCTGTCTTGCTAACTATGTCACGTTTCCTGAGTTTTATGCATGAAATGCATGAGGATATGTATTACATGCATAGGATATTGCATGTTGGTAAAAGTATTGAAAATTATATGTTCTGTATGAACCAATAATGATAATCATGGCTTTGATGTTGGTATTAGTAGAAAAACCAACGATGACATGGACCTAACTGAATATGTTGCTGATGCTGATGAATGTGACCAGCAACCCTATGAAGAAAGGGATAAAGCAACAAGTCTAGGATAAAAGTTGGTGAGAAAACGTTGCAATCTCCTGCAAAGGACCAATCAAATTGGTCATGTCAAGGGTGTAAGTAAGACCCATGCAGGTAAGAGTTTTCTTATGACAAATTCCATGGAGTGGTAAAGGTAAGAGACCTCATACCATGTGGATGCTGGAATATAAAAACGTGTCATGCCTATATATGTTGATCATATTGATTATAATAATGCATCCTATATAAATTAGACATGGTTAGGCCATGGTATGATTGAATGCATAGTATTCCTATCATTGGATGGAGGTGCATGAAAAAGATTTTACGAAACTTGTAGTTATACATTGAATGTATGCATATGAAGGGTGTGAGTGACTGATTGCATCAGTGTAGGTGCAATGTTGTGATGTATTGCATGAATGCATTGAGATGAATGCATGTGATATGCGGACTAACTAATGACTGAAATGATGAATTGATGGAAATTCAGGAACCATTTCAAAGGCTGTTATGAATGCAGGATAGTCATGATCAATTGACTGCTAGAAATGCTCTATGGGAGAGCAAGGTGGTATGAAGGATACGCTTGTGGAGTAAGGAGTATCTAAACACTTCATTTAATTGCATGAATGTTGTGAATATACCTTGCAATGTTAATATGATAACGATTGCATGAAGTAAATGAGCTTTGATAAGACTGATGTTGTGGCTAGGGTTTTACCCCTAGCTTGTGCGAATGAGCACCTACTAAGGAGAAGGGACTCCTTAGTAGTAGTTCAGTAAGTGTAACTTAAAATGCTAAAACAGAAATATAAATTACTCTAAACATGTGTATGAAACAAAAAAACAAGATGTAAAGAATGGCTTTTGTATTAATGTTACCTCCAATGTGAAGGTTGGTGAAGCCCTTTGCAGTGATCCAAGAGGGTTGCTCCAAGCTCCAACTTGCTCCTTCTCTTTCTCCAATGGTGGAAATGGGCCAAAAGGGGCTCTCAAGGTGAAAGTAGCTAAAGGGTGAGCTAGGGTTTCAAGAGCTACTTTGGTAGAGTAAGGGTGCTTATGATTGTGGATGTGAAATAAGGGGTCTCCATCACCTATTTATAGTTTTTCAGTGGTGGAGGGTTGGCCCATGGTTTTGGAAACCATATGGTTTAGGGCAGCTGTATAGGGTTTTTTCCTCCTTTTCCTCATTATTTTATATTTTTTCTTCCCTTTGTAGGCTTTTTTGATGGTTTTATGGCCTTTTGGAGGATTTTTAGTGGGATTTTTGCTATTTTAGAGGAATTTTGGATATTTTTGGAGGAAAAAGGGGGTTTTTAAGGGAAATATGGTAGAAAAATCGACAAATGAGCCATGTAGTGGGGTAGATGAGGTAGTGAACACTTTTTGGGTGTTAACAGATTGCCCCCTGTTGTGCGAGGGCAGGAGCTTATCGTATGGCCGATGGACATCATAAGTCATAAATGGTGTTCCTGGGGTGTGGAGAAGAGAAGAAACAAACAGAAGCCCAGAACAACGATCCCGAACCAACTGCAAGAACTAAAAGTACATAACCTCAATAATGGATGAGGAATCATCTGATCATATGGACGAGGCAGGCATTCCCATGCTCGTATCAGGATATAACATAATAATAACAATGGGGTCCAAAAAGAGGGACCTGTAGGATACCTAAAAAACCACTGTGGATATCATAAGGGTCCAGAAGGGACACAAATCTGGGACATACTGCTGGGCTGACCATGTCTGAGCTAAAAAACTAATGTACTGGAATAACAACAGTGCTACTGAATGTGGTACCAAAGGAATTGATGAGCTGCTGGATCAGAGTGAAAAGGGTCATACTCGCAATGGTACACTGAACTGGGTACTCAAGGAAGCATGGAACTAGATGGCTTCCGAATACAATCGCCAACGCAGCCCGAACATCCACGGGAACATATAACTGGGCATTCCGCAGTGACTCACCAATGTGCTAGAGTCGGGGGAAATCTGGGGTCTTCGACAAATAATGGAAGGGATATAAATCCTGCACAATTCTCAACGATGCGATCAAGGTGCTAAAGTCGAGCATGTGAGAAACAACCATTCGGAGAGGCAATGATGACTCCTCCCAAAATGGTCCGTAGGCACTCACCACAGATGGTGATGGGTCCAAGGCGCAGGGGCTTCTGGGTCTATCCTCTGGAATAGAGGGGCTGTCGTCGACAGAGGGAGACCTGCAACTATCAAGGCAATGATGTTTCCTTGACAAGAGCACGAGGTGAAAAACCGAAATGTGATAGTACTGATGGCAGGATTGATAAACTGGGGGGAATAATTGGGCAAGTAGAGTGGGTGGACTCAAACGTCCTTTGCTCAGAGTGTGATGGCGGGGATGATCAGGAAGCATATGAAACTGACTGGTGGTAAGGGGATCATAGATGTATTGGATCTGGGAGGGTGACTGGGCTGAGGGAGACTCAAGCTGTGGTAAAATGGCAGGAGACTGCAGAATACTCTGAACAAAGGCAACCTAATTGGGGGTGCTTCCGAGAGGATCGATCATAGCGCCAAGAGGCACGGGGGGACTTCTTCATGGGTTAGGGAACGAGAAGAATCGTGTATATAGAAAGGTACTATCGTGTGGATTTTACGAGCCCAGGACAGTTCATGCTCGTGGTTGCTTTCAATTTTAAGGAGTCTGAAAGCAATAAGAAGACTCGGAAGAAGTGGAATGGTACTATCGTGTGGTTTTTACGAGCCCAGGACAGTTCATGCTTGTGGTTGCTTTCGATTTTAAGGAGTCTGAAAGCAATAAGAAGAATCTGAAGGAATGGAATGGTACTGTCGTGTGGATTTTACGAGCCCAGGAAAGTTCATGCTCGTGGTTGCTTTCAATTTTAAGGAGTCTAAAAGCAATAAGAAGACTCTGAAGGAATGGAATGGTACTGTCGTGTGGATTTTACGAGCCCAGGACAGTTCATGCTCATGGTTTCTTTCAATTTTAGAGAGTCTGAAAGCGATAAGAAGACTCCAGGGGGGTTTCTTTTTCGTGTGTTAGTCTCCGAGGCCCGAAGAAACATAAAAGGATGCAATGAAGAACTCTTCTGGCCGGTGTGACTAGAGTATGCCTTTTTCGTAATTAGTCTACCAAGTCCAGAAAAGGGTTAAACTTATATCGATCAAAAGGAATGGCCAGGCAAGGAGGAAGTGTTCAATCAAGGAACATTTATGATGACCAGGAATGAGGGTGAGGGGGAACACTGGTGGGCCTCCTTGCGGGGTGAATGAATGGTGGCAAAATAAGGAAACTGTTGCAGTATGACAGGAGTGGATGGCTCATGTAAAAAGTGTGGAACAATCTGGTGGCAGCCGATGTGGCGCCCAAATCGATGCAGCAAGGTGTCGGGACACAATGTTGAAATTGTACCAAGTGAGAGCGAGAAATGATCTCAAGCATCATCACGATCTTGGAAAAATGAATCCGGCGATATAAAAAGTGTGAAAAATGGAGAACGGCCGAAGTGGCACGCAAACCGAGGTGACTAGCGATGTCTAAAAAATGGGCAAAAAATGACGTAGAAAAAATAATGCAAAGAGGTGACCATCATGACGGTCTCGTAGTGCTAATTCCAATGGTGGAAACGGTGCAGAAAATGGACTCCGTATAGGTTCAGAATGGCCAAAACAAGAAAAAGGTCAATGGACTATAAATAGTAAGTGGGCCCAACATGACAAGTGTCATTTGTACTATTTGACTTTGACTAGTGATCAGAGTGGACCGGAGCTGAGGTGTAATTTCTGGACGATCCGACCGGTCACTTTCAGATCCGGGAGATACAAGTATTCCGTCAAACTCATACCTTCTTTGTCATTGGGTTCAGGGGGGTGGGTAGTGGGTCCCAGGGTACTATTTGCACGGTCCACGTGGGGTGGACCACGGGTTAGTGGGTCGGAGCCGCGGTCGAGGACCATGGGTTTCTGGGGGGATCACATGGTTGGGGACCGTGATTTTAGCGCTAACAGACGCGGTTAAGGACCGCGACTGTAGGTCTGACAGCCGCGGTCGGAAATCACGGCAGGGAACCCTAAAGCCGCGGTTTTGGATCAAGCTATTAGGGTTTTTCAGGGGGAGGGGAAGGACTATTTGTTTGACATGAGTCTGACGAGTCTACTTTGTGTGATTGACAGAATGCCGCAGGTTCTGTGGAGGGAGCGGGAGATACCAGATGAGATCATGGCCATTGTCCGAGAGGACCGCCAGGTGCGATCGGTGCTGGGGCTATTCGGACTGCTAAAGTTCGCCCAGGTACCCATGATGCGGTCAGTAGCATTGCTGCTGAACCGAATAATTAGTTTTTGGGAGCCGGACATACAGGCTTTCAGAGTGCAGGGTGAGAGGGAAGGTCTAAGATGGCTTGGACTTTTAGGGGATCAACAGTAATTCCTTTCTGGGAAACAATGAAACCCAACAATCGGCCTGTCGGAACGCAAAAGACACACTTGTGTGGGTTCAAGTGGATATGATATTTGCGACAATGCAGAAAAACTTGCCGAAGGTCGTTAAGGTGGTCAGATCGTTTTCGGGAACAAGCTGTAAGGTCATCAGGGTAGACGAGCAGGATGTGGACCAAATCATGAAAGCAATAGGTCATGGCCTGCTGGAATGTGGCACCAGCATTTTTTAGGCCAAAAGGCATGACATGATAGGTGAAGGTGCCTCATCGGGTAGTAAAGGCAGTTTTGTACTGGTCTTCCTTTCGGATTTGGATCTGATTGTATCCAGAAAAACCGTCCATGAACGAGAGGACTTCATGCCCCGCACACGCATCGATGAGCTGGTCAATAAATGGCATGGGGAAATTGTCTTTGGGACAGGCGCGGTTTAAATCTCGGAAGTCAGTGCATACTCTAATGGTGCCTTGTTTTTGTTAATAGGAACAGGGTTTGAAACCCAGGTGGTATAGGCAATAGGATAAATGAATCCTGCCTTGCAAAGTTTCTCAATCTCTGCTTTGACAGCTGGGAGTTTTGAGGGATGAATGGGACGCTGTTTCTGATGAACGGGGGGTACATCAGGCCATGTGTCAATGTGGTGCTCTATAATGGCAGGGTTAAGACTGGGCATTTCGATATAGGACCAGGAAAAAACATCACAGAATTCTTTGAAGAGTTTTTTGTATTCCTCAATCTCTTGCTCACTGCAAGAGGCTCCTAAAGTGATGAGTTCGGGGGTGCTTCCTGGGGCAGCGATATCAATTTGGATGACAGGTGAGATGTTGGCCATGTTACCCTCCTCGAAGGCGTCAGGAGCAGGAATAGGGTCCTTGAACCAGTCGACCTTGGGGGGAAGGAAGTCTTTGGATTCAACTGCAAATTGGGTAGAAGTGTTAGAGGAGGATTCATCTGGGAGGAAGTAGGAACGATGGTGCATGTCATCCTAGGGATACTCCGGGGCAGTGAGAGCCTCGAGGATCTCCTCATCAGTACGGAAATTTTGCGTCATCAAATCGGTTGACGAGGGAGTAGTGGAAGAAGAGATCATATAAATGGTATTAACCTCTCCGAAAGGGGAAGAGATCGGGGGGTGGATCTCCTCAATGGTGGGTGGTGTCGTCTCAAGATCCAAATGGTTCATCTCATAGAGAGTTGCTCTGTAATCGGGGAGATCGGGACAGTGATGTGAGTAATTCCCATAAACACCGCATATGGCACAGGAGTGGTTAGTGCGCAGGGATTTGTCACGAGGCTTAGGGGTTGGATCAATTTGGACAACTGGTATACTGGGGTCGTTGTCAAGCATTTGCATGTGTTCCTGTACTGCCGGTAACTGAGGACATTGGTGAGTCGCATGGCCCAACTCATCGTACAGCGAGCATTTGGGAGGAGCACGAAACACAGGGGGGTTTTTGACTGTCTTGGGAGGTGGGACAGCAGTGTAAGGTTGGGGGCTGAGCTCGCTCCAAGTGTGGGAAAGCATGTGTGTAGTGGCCATAGACCCCGCAAATAGAACAAGGATGGTTTGTTCGCAAATTGGGGTTTTTAGCCTGCTTGGGCGGGCGATCAGGGTTTTGATTAGTAGGGGACGCATTATTATTATCGCGGGGATTAGGGGGTTGACCAGCTTGGTCTGTAGGTTGGTTGTTTCCATGATTTCGGCCCCTGTCGCGGTTTTGTTGGCCCTGGTTGCGTTGGTTGTTCTGGTTTTGCTACGGGTTTTGTTGGGCGTAAACTTGCCCTTGGGCAGCAGGTGGATTATAAGGTTGCGCAGGTGCTGGAGCAGGTTGCGGTGGATGATATGTAGGTGGAGGCTGCGCAGGTGCAACAACTTGAGTGGGTTGCTGATAGGGCTGCGGAGCGGATTTCGAGTTTGCCGCAGGGGCTTCCTGTGGTGGGTAATAAGCGGGTTGGGATTGTGAAGGCGCAGGAGCTGGTACAACCTGCTGGTGGTAGTAGGGTTGAGGTGCGACCGGGGGGGCGTAAGCGGGATTCGCATGACCGAAACACTGAGGTGGACATGAGGGGCCATGGGAATGGTGGTGATGTGTCATGGGAGCATACGAGTTGGTTGCTCTAGACTATGAGGTAGCCTGCGAAAGGTCAGGGCCAGGGGTAGGACGTGCTATGGAAAATGGTTGAGGATGCGAAGAGACACGGCCAATGATGCCGTTGGTAGCGTGGGATGCCCCCGGCGCATCGTGCTGGGAGGAATCACCGCGAGGGGCGTCAGGTATAATGGTATAGAGATAACCCAACTGGGCGTAAATGAGGTCGAATTGTTGGGCCTTAAGGATGGCCTCTTCTTCAGACTAGGGTCTTTCGGATGCCACATCCTTAGCAATGATAGGAAGAAGGGATTTGAGGAACCAATCTAGGAAGATACGGTCGTCTAATTTGATCTTGCATAAGCTACGGCGTCGACGCCACTCATGAATGTGGTCTGTGATGTGGGTAGCCATGTTTTGTCTACATGATAGGAGGATCTCAACGCCCGCGTCATAGCGGATAGGTAACTGGAAGAACTACAGGAAGGTTGAGGCAAGGGAAGCAAAGGTGTTATGGGTTCCGTGGGGTTGCTCGATATACCACTTGGCTGCAGAGCCAGTGAAGGTGCGCTGTAAGAGACGGAGGCGAATAGAGTCGTCCACTATGGAGTTGGAGGAACACCATAGATGGAAGGACATAATGTGGTTTTGTGGGTCCTCACCTGCCTTTCCCTCGAACTTAGGGATGTCAAAGGGGAGCTTGGTGGGCATGTAAGGCCACGCAAGGTCGTGTCGGATAGGGTCGTTGGTCAATCTGGCTAGGTCAGGCAGGTTGAGGCTAGCCATGAATGGCAAACTGGAAGAAGGATGTGACACAGTAGTGGGTTGGACCAAGTTGGGGCCAATGCCCCCAAGTGGAGGGGTAGTGTTAGGGAGGTTTCCCCCAAGTGGGGGAACTAAGGTGGTATGGGATGGTCCTGCACCGCCATGGGTAGTGTGAGCCACTGATGGAGTGGGAATAGGTATTCCTGCTGCAGGAATAGGTGCCGTGAGGGGAACGGTAGATGGGGGCCCCATGGAGGGCGTACCCAAAGTAGGTGTGGTAACTGGTGTAGTGGTGGATGTACCACCAATGGTCCCTACCAAGACGGGAGTGGAATTCACGCCAGCCATGGGGCTAGTAGGGGCAGTGTAAATGGGGTTCTCAGACTCTGGCTCAGAATCAGAGGTAAAATAAGGGGCGTCAATATCTAGTGATGGAGTCCTATGCTGCTGACGAGTGGAGTCAAGTGAGAAGGCTCAAGATCTATGATAAGTGGTATCAAGTGAGGATGATCTGTGTCGATGACGGGTGGTTTCAAGTGAACCGTGCTGTGGGGGCTCACCCCTAAGGCACCGAGAATGTCTCGGGGACTCACTGGTGACAGATGGTGTCAAATCTCTGTGGGTTGAGGTGGGTAAAAAACAGCTCAAAATCCCTAATGCAACCGAGTGTGCAGAAGGAGAGCTCGAAAAATAGGGCACTCAGGCCAACAACCAACTCAAAACACCCAATGTAACAGCTTTGCTACAATAGGTGGAGTGTCAACAGAAATGGTCAGAATACCAACAAGCAGCAGGTTTCCTAAAAATAAAAAATGGTGGACTCACTAGACCAAAAGGGGGTAAGGGAGCATGCAAACACCTAACTAAAAGTATTCTGACTCAACTAGACATATCCTCTGCAAGGTGATGAAATCCAAGTCAGACAATATGAATAGGAAAGCCAAGTGGCTAAGATATCCCCCTACCGGGAGGGACACCGGGTAGTCAATCCTAGAAGAATGGAAACTAAGATACCCCGTTCATGACACATCCAGAAAGGTGAATCTGTCATTTGGTCCTTTTACCGCAATACCCCTATACAGGGATATCCCGAGAACTGCAAAAGGTAGCCCTTCAGTTACTGAATGGAGTGCGGTATTCCACTCAGGCCTCCGGAACCAATCTCGCGACTTCAACCCTCCTAAGAGAGAGGCCCTCTGGTAAACTGGTTGTGACCGTGCCAAAAAGTACTAGGGGATTTTGGTTCCCTAATGGGACAATAGCTATGTCTCATGTGTAAGTAACCGAGGGGTGTTATTGGAATCCTATCCCCCCGATCCTACCTAACTATAAAGATTCTTTTGTGTTCCCCAAGTGGGGTTAGAATATTGGTTGAGTTAAGTAGTTTTTTAAGGCTCACTTGGATTATGTGACAGAGTGTGTGCTCGTGAGGTGATGAAACCAAAATAGAAGTGCCACACAAGGGGGAAACTTTCTAACTAACAATAATACTGAATTCACAACTTTAACATGCAAAAATTTCTGAATTAAAATGCTGAAATTTTAAACAGATTCTGTAAAAGGGAACAGAAATGATGTTGCAGAAAAGGCTATAGGGAAGTAGGGCTACAGGTGGAATAGATGGCTGTCCAGATGCAGAAAATATTGCAGCAAAGGGGCTGGGTTCAAAAATAGGAAAAAACATGCAGAGATCGGACCGCGGGTCTGTGGTGAAATCGGGCGGTCGAACCGCGGGTTTTGAGGGAAATAGGTGCGGAAAGGTCGCGGCTTTCTGGCCAACAAAGGCAGTCGGACCTTAGGAAATAGGGAAAAAGCGCAGTCGAATCACGGGAAAAGGGCAGACAGACGCGGTCGGTTCACAACAAAGGGGCTGAAAGTCGTGATCGGGATGCGGGAAAATGGCCGACAGGCGAAGTCAGATCGCAGCAAACAGGCTGATTAGCTGCGGTCGGATCGCAGGTAACAGACTTGAATCCATAGGCAGGGCACCGGAAACAGTCTGAGAGCCACAGTCGGGTTGCAGGTAAAGGCCTGGAAGATGCGGTCAAAACGCGACTGCAGAGGGAAAAGATGCGGTTTACGGTGGCCGAAAGGGACAGCCGAAAGGAAAAAACGGGAAATTATTGCAGAAAACTAAACAAGCAGCGGAGTCGCCAAAACTATGGCTAGGGTTTTACCCCTAGCTTGTGCGAATGAGCACCTACTAAGGATAAGGGAATCCTTAGTAGCAGTTCAGTAAGTGTAAATTAAAATGCTAAAATAG
>LPNX010902774.1:38660-132446 GCA_001517045.1 Pseudotsuga menziesii | reverse complement strand
GGAAAAAAGGGGTTTTTAAGGGAAATATGGTAGAAAAATGGACAAATGAGCCATGTAGTGGGGTAGATGAGGTAGTGAACACTTTTTGGGTGTTAACAGATGTGACTAACAACTGGAAGTATTTGAATTTTATAAATTCTGAAAATGCTTCAGTGATGGTTGTAGCAATGACAAGGTTATATGCATCCAGACTTACCAAGTGTTTTGTTGTTTGAATCTTATGTTTCAGGTAGATCATTTCGAGCATGGGAGTGAGAGGTAAGACCCTGACCAGTGCCAGAATCTACCATGTGAAAAAGCTTATTAAATTTGAATTGTGAATTTCGAATTTAAGAAATTGCTGACAACTACTAGTCACTACTGGCTTGCATAAGTTTGTGTTTGGATGTTTGAATCTTATGTTTCAGGTAGATTATTTCAAGCATGGCAATGAGAGGTAAGATCCTGACCAATACCATAATCTACCATATGATATGCATAATAGGTTGTTAAAATTCGAATTGTGAATTTCGGATTTGAGAAATTGCTGACAACCACTAGCCACTGTTGGCTTGCATAAGATTGTGTTTGGTTGATTGAAACTCATGTTTCAGGTAGATTATTCGAGCATGGTAGTGAGAGGTAAGACCCTGACCAATGCCAGAATCTACCATGTGAAAGAACCAAACTTTATGAGAAGAGTCCCATAGTTGTAAAAGTAGTTGGTATGCATAATGGATTGTCAAATTCGAATTGTGAATTTCGGATTTAAGAATTGCTGACGACTACTAATCATTGTTGGCTTGTATGAGATTGTGTCAGGAGGGACGCATGGTAAGTGGGTATTCATGATTATGTTAGTAAGCATAAAATTATAATGGGCATAGTGGTGTTGCTTACAAGAGACCCACAATTGAGCAAGTCAATTTCTATAGTAGATAGAATTGCAAATTCTTATTGAATTTGATTGCTAATGTCATTGCTTGGTTATGGAAAAATCAATTTGGATTGTATTATCAGGTAATGATTGATTGTTTGGCTATTTGATGAATGTGTCAGGGATATACACACTGCAGGAAGACCATGTGTGATGGCCTGCAGAAGCCAAACTTCATGGGAAGGTTTTCCCTTATCTTGGAAATGGGTTTCGGGTGAAACGCCATTGGACATTTTGAAAATGCCTCATCTGCACTGCATGTTTGGTCATAACATGAGTGAGATGGTATGGGTTATGTCGGTAAGACATGTGTGAATGTGAACTGTAAAAAGGAGTTGGGATGGCTAACTGAGGGACTGTTAACTCAGGGAAGGAGCCTCCATTCCTCCTTAACAAAGGCATACTGCGACAACAAATGGATAAGTGTTATGTGACCCTTGCTATGAATATGCATGCTTAATTGTTGAAATTCCATACGCAGAACATGTTTGATTATATTTCCATGATGACCGATTGCTTGAGTAAGAATAGGACCTACATGGCACACACCGGAAGAGAGTGCACCCTTTTCTGATGTCGAGTCATGAAAGAGTTTTCAATATTGATTACACTCTAGGGAGTGGACAGACTCCTGGTGTCTCAATACTTGATAGTGAATGACATGAAATGTGGTTACAGTTTTAGAGAAATAACGCTGATGAGTTTGCTTGTATTGCTTGTGTTGCTTGTGTTGCTTGTGTTGACAGGCTAAAGCTAAAGGTAAAATGGTAAATGGCTATTGTGAGGGGTTGCGGAGTAAGGTTTATTGTTGATATAAGTGTATGTTGGGATGTTATATGCCTGGGGATCCATAGTAGATCCTAGACCTAGAAATGGTCGTGTTAAAGTTCCAAGCCCAGTCGACATGAGGATGTACGGGCTGGACATTAATTATTTGATGTTGTGGAGCAGCCGGCGTGCTGACCTAACATCTAAGTCCATAGGCGATCCCAAGGCTTGCAAAGCGAAGCAGGATCTTGTGGATGAATGAGGAAATGCACAATATAGATAACTATTGGATTATTTTGCTTATGACTAAACATGTGTATATGATTTGGTTATGATGTTTTATCTCTAGAACAAGATAAAACTGATGAGAATAAACTAAACATGTGAATCTATTCAATGTTTGGATATAGGTATCGCTGGGGGCAAGGAATATGAGAGCATCCTAGGGGTGCATGTGAACAAGTGACTGTCTTGGAAAGCTCAGAATGAGTGGTAATGAAAAAGGTGCTAGTGAGACTGTGGGGTTCCTAGCAGTTGAGACAAACCATGTGGAGAGACTCCATGGTTTAGAGGTCTGGAATAGACCAAAGACACTAAGTGTCATGACCAAGAAGGATTGGTCCAGCATTCACGGTGAAGTGAAAGAGGCTGAGAGCATGAAAAGCCACTGCGATGGTGTGGGTTCCAGGATGGAACAAAACAAAGAGGGGAAAAACTCTTACTGCTCTCTCCTGCCTTTTGATTATATATATAAATATATCTGTTTTTGCATTGTGAAAACAAAGGATTGTTGAATGCATGTATGATTGAGGATGAAATGTGTGTATTTACTTAAGTAAATTTGTGAATGCTGGAATAGTTAATTCCCTGCCTAGGAATGGACATGAATGAGCTCATGTGCCTATTGGGAAGGCATGAAAGATATGAAAGTCTCCTTGATGAGGCTTGGACTGTCATGCCGATTGGGTAATTAACTAATTGATTTAATGTCTATATTATGCTTGGTCTGATAGAATTTCAATGGTGCATTTCACAGGTGAGAAAAGTGATACCTAGTGGTGCACATTGATCATGGAAGCAAATCAAAATTTATTCGACTTAGCTGGAAGTCTCCTTCAAATGATTTCCAAGACCCAAGAGAACCTTGGGGAGATGCTCAAGATATAGAGAAGGCAGAGTGAAATGAACCACCAGATTTTGCAAGACTCTATTGGTTTGCAAAGGGGGGGTGAAAAGCCTTCTGGGAGCAATCGGCAAGGGAAAGGAAGGTGGATTAGCAATGGGAAAATTGTCCAAGTGACCCGATAAGAAACGGTCCAGGCATGAAGACTCAAAGGAAATTGAGCAGGTAAAGATGAAGCAGCCAGTCAGATGCTGGAGATGCGAAGCACATCATTTACACCGGGATTGCCCAATGAGGGAACATGATGAAGGCAATAGCTGCAAAGTTCCTAGACTTCAGGGTCAGTTGGAAGCTGAGAACCAGTAGGACAAGTCTGTGGAAGTCGAAGGGCTTGGTCTTGAATGTTCAAAGTAAATGATTGAATGTGGGACAGATCTGCAATTTTGAAATTTTGATGTGCAATTATATATGTATTGTATATATATGTAATGGAACACCGAGGATGGTGTTACTCCAAGGGGTAGGGGAATGTAATGTCCTTGGTTTTGACCCCATTTGCATCATGTATATATTATAATTAATCATGGTGAGGAGCTAAAGGCAAAAGCCCCACCATCGATTTGGTTGTGTATGTTCGGCAATGGGGATAGTTGCCAATGGTTTGTCGTGCTATCCGACACCTTATAATTTGACGTCATATAAATACGCACATCAAATAAAATAAACCACAACCACCTACGACAGTGCAACGTTGAATGAAAAGGGCATGATTCCAGAGGATAAGGGGTGGGGGATGTCAACCTTGGTCTATGGGGGAAAAACCCATATGTTGCCACCTTGTTTAAATTGCCATTTTCCCTTGTCAACCTATTTATTGTTTTGTTGAGCATTTATGGTGGGTAGTGGAGTGTGGCAGGCTATCATGATTTTCCCATGCGTACACTCAACCAGGGAGTTGACCTCATGTTGGGGAGAGCAACCCTAGCCATTCTCACCATCCTCTCCACGACGCCACTCCTTCCCTGGTCATTTCACTGTCTGTTCATCTTCATCACATGCCTAGCCTTCACCTCCACCGCCATCTTCTTCATGGTCTATTTCCTGCTCGCGCGCAGGGTCGTGGTCTGTTCATGCTCATGTGCAGGGACTCTGCGTTGGTTTTGCTCACGTCGGGAGCAAGAGAAATCGTGGCTGTCACTTGGGATTCTTGGGGGCAGGAGCCATTTCGCGCTCAGGGACTGTGTGTAAGTTTCCTTACTGATTTGTGGCCGTGCATTTGTTTTCCTCTGTGTGTTGTGGTTTGGTGCAAGTTGCACTCACGCACAGACTATTTGGGGCGTTTTTCCCATGTTGTGAGCTGTGCTCACTGATTATGTTTTGATGCTGTGGTCTTCCCCACATTTTTGTTGGATGTGGTGTCCAATTGTGTTTTGGGTCACTGTGTATTCGTAGTGATCCACTTTTTGTTGTGGGCTACATATGAGTATCCCATGGCTATGCTAGGAGTTCTGTTAATTATCCATGAGGGATGGCTGTGAGTTATGCTTTCTAACGTGGCTGCTGTTGGTAAAGGAGTGATTGTTGGCTTCTCCTTTGTTTTGAGTTGTGCATTGCTGCTATCATTTCGTTGTGAGTTTGTGGCTGCTGAAGTTCCCTGGCTTTGGGGTTGCAGCTGAGTTGTTTTGGCCACGTTAGGGCCAAGAACAACTCTGTATTGTCTTGTGGCTTGAGCTGTGCTTATCGTTTGTTTGGGACTATCCTCGGTTGCCTTTGCCTTCTTCACAGGGCTGTGAAGGGATTCTTGTGCTGCGGTATGCAGTGGTTGGTCTTCGGACTGTACTGGCTTGGCCGATTGTGGAAGGCCTGGTAAACCCATCGGTGTTGATTTAGCTGATTGTGTCCCTTATCCTTGGAGGAATCATGCCCAGCTCGAGGGTGGCAGTGTTGCTGAGAGATTGATGAGCACGCTGGCCTATGGTTGGGTGGAATGTTGCAGCGACGTAGCTAGTTGCAGGATTCTTCTTCGAAAGATAAGTACTGCTGTTATTTCATCTCTGCAATTATATTGATGTCAAATGAATTATAATGAACATGTGGAATGCTAGAATTGTACATGTTTGCTTCCACTGAATTTTTTGAGGAATTATGCATCCTGTTATGCATTATGTTTTAGTTTCTTATTTTCAACATTTTTTGCTTATCCATGTTCATGGGGCTATTTGCCTGGTTATTGCGGTGTTGGTCGCATCCTCTTCGTTGGCCTAAGGGATGGGGACGTGATAGATGAAATATATTGATAAGGCTACATGATATGGCAGGAAAATTTTAACATCAGAAAAAATGAAATTTCACCATGAGACTCGATGAGTCCATATTGCCTAAGGCTGCTAAGAGTGCATCCCGTTGGGAGAGACAACTCTGTAACACCTCTAAAGCCGAAATTACACAAGGATTCTAGGCTAAGTCTTCAACTACAGAGTATTTTTTGCAGCCCTAACATTAGGATTATGTAAGGTTTTCTTAAAGACACCTTTCAGTATCTTGGGCATGATTTCAGCAAGTTTCTCAATCGTGAGAGGGTTAGAAGTTTCACCTATCGACTTACCCTTCTCCGAGGTCTCTTTTTCATAGTTCTTGTTCCTGGTCTGTAGTAAATTTTTGAATCAAACCATGTTGATATAATTGGGGTTAGGAGCATTTGGGGTGACCGCTGCTGCATTTGAAGCTGAAACAGAATTTTGTCCTTGGGGAAAAAGATCCTTCAGGACAACCGGTTATTGTCCTTTTAACAGCTTCTGAGCTTTTTCCATAAGGGGACATAGATGGGTTAGGTGATCTTCATGGCACAACTTACATGGCAATTTCATCTTCTTCATTTCTTTCTTGCCCCCATCAGCATTGTTTGTGGGTTTTTGCTTGTTTTGGTTTCCCTCACCCTTTTTTCCTCTCTTCTTTTTCCCACCGGGCTGCTAATTTTCCTTCTGAGAGGTTTGTGCAAAAACATTTTCATTTTGGGGTGAGGGGGCAGCCTTTGCCGCCTCCACTGTAGAATGTTTGATGGATAGTTGATGGAGCTATTTAGCCAAAGATTCTACAGTGGGAGAATTCACAGAACCAACCACACCATTGGCATGGGGTCCAGGTTTAGGTTTCTCTACATTGTGTGTTGGCCTCGGTTCCTTAGGGATAATCTCATATAAGATCCCAGACTAAGAATATATCAAATCTAGTTGTTGGGCCCTAAGGATAGCTTCTTCCTCATTTGTCACTCCCGAAGCAGATACATCCTTAGATTTATATGGCAATACGGATTTAAGGAACCATTCTAATAAGAACTCATGAGGAATAGTGGCTTTGATAAGGCTCTTATGTCTTCCCCACTCTTGTATGTGATCCAAAATATGGGTGTCCTTGTCCTACCGGAAGGTAGACAACAATTCTATCCCGAAATCATATCGGATAGGAAGCTGGAAGTGACTAAGGAATGCATTAGCCAAGTCCCAAAAACTACTAAATGTAATAGAAGGAAATTCAATATACCATTTTGTTGCAGTACGGGTTAAAGTTCTTTGGAACAACCTCAACCAAACTGAATCCTCATTCAATGAGTTGAAAGAGCACCATAAATGGAAATTGGTGGCATGAGCTCCAAGATCATCATCAACTTTGCCTTCGAATTTTGGGATATCTGAGGGCAGCTTGGTAGGTACAGGTGGCCAGAAGGGGTCATGTCTCACCAGTTCATTCATTAGTTTCGACAAATATGGAAAATTTAACGTTGCCAGGAAAGGGAGCTTGGGTCTAACCAGAGCACTAAACATACCAGCTTGGGGATTAGAGGGACTTTCCCCCATATTCCCATATGTGAAGGTGGGGTTTCCCCCTACTGCCGGTTTTGAAGTGGGTGGGATGCTTTGGAAAGGATTACATCCATAAGCCAGTGGATTTTTTATGTGCGGTGCAGTATAAGAGGTTCTAGCTACCCCAATTGAAGCTGGGGTTTGGAATACAGGAGCAGGTATCCCTCCATTGAAAAGTGAAAAAGGAGAGCTCGTGAACGAAGCTAAAACCAGAGTTTGAAAACCTTGACCATAAGGATTAGGTTTTCCAAACTACACCCCTACATATGCGGGTGTTGGGTCTACGATTGGAGTGGATGGGGGAATGTGCCCCCCATTCCAAGGAAAACCTTGGATAAAAGACGAGGATCCTATAGGACCACTCTAGGTAGTGTGTGCGAAGGAAGTAGGAACTATAGGTACATTAGGAATCCCAGTGACCATACCACCAGCAACACCTGCTAAACTTGTGGGAGACGGTGGTTGAACCACTCGGCTAGCTGGAGTTAACCGTGTAGTAGGTATACTTGTTCTAGGGGCACCTATCGGGGGAGGTAGCACCCCTTCAATAGGAGCGGCTGAGGTGGAAGTAGAATAAATTTCTCTTGCAGTAGACATTATTCTACCCAAAGGGACACCAATCACGAGTGGATTGAAAGGATGAACCTAAACTATCACCGTATCGTTTAAGTCAGTTAGAGGTGAATTAAAATTCCTAGCAAACTCATCATCCTACAAGTATTCTATCTCAACTGTTTTTAAATTAAAATGGTTTTCCCTAAGTTTTGGTTCACCGAGAACTTCACTAACCTTTATCAATTTGAAAGAACTGTCGGTGTATAATCTTCGCCTTTCAGGGGGAGGTGGAGGTTCCAATGTGATAATAAGAGGAAGGTTTTGCAAACTTCATGAAATTCTGATAGATTGGTCCTCCATGATTGTAAATTTGACTCTTCACACCCTAAGGTCAGCTAAAAACAAAGACAAACCATAAAGCAATCACTACAAAAATTTCCTAAAGTCTCAACAATCACAAGGGGTATAAGATATGCTTTACTAGAGAAAGCTGATAGACAGTTTCTTGGCATCCTTAAAGAGGTTCTTAGGCACAAGTGGAGGAATCAACCACCACCCTCATACACTTTAAACAAGGGTTACTGTCACATGCCCCAATTTCACAAAAACAATGCTATATTATTTGCTTTTATTTGAGGACAATATGTTAAATTTTATGCTAAGTTGTAATTGATGACTCAGCAGAGTCAAGGATATTTAATGTAATTCTGAATATTTAATTATAAATAAATAAAGGAAGAGACAACAGCTTAGGACAAATGTTAAAAGAGTGTTTACTGGTCAAATTGGTGGAGGAGACTGGGTGGAGAGCAAACAGACATGTGGTTGCATCCTCAAACCACTTCCAATTGTTACAGGTGGCAACCTCCCTACATTTGGGGTCATGATTCCCCAAGAAAGTGGAATCAGAGTAGGTGGCTCAATTAATGAAAACTAACCCAAAATACCTAGGAAATATTTATAAAAATTCCTATTGAAGAGATCTAAGGCTGCTCATTCTAGAGAAGTGATCATTCAAGTGAATTACTTTAGAGAAATTCAATAGAAGGGAATTGTGGAAAGAGTTTGAGGGGATAACTGCTGAGTAATCTAGTGCATCTTTTCAGTTGAAAGATCTTACTGCTGAGTGAAGGGTGTTTAACTGATTTATTGGACCATTATACTATTTGCATGCTCCACCAGTTCTCAGCCAAGAAGACCAGGAACAGGATCGAGGGTCCTAAGGAAGCGTTGTTTGAGTGCTCTCCAGGAGTTTGGTAGGGAGGAACGACCTCCTAATGTTGTTGTTGTCTATCCTAATCAGGTTATACATTATTTTGTTTTACTGTGGTATATAGATAAATTGGAATTTGATTGTTAAATGAATGTTAAATATTCAGTTTGTAAATTGTTAGAATGGAAAATAATTCTAGTCTGTGTTTTTCCACACCTGGAAGGACTAGGCTGTACTCCAGCACAGATAGAGTATTTACAGTAGATGAAAGAATATAAACATGAATTTTACCAAGATCGATGTTGGTTTAAAATTTCTTAGACTTTAGTTTCTTCTCAACCTGTCAATACTAGAAGTTAACATATTTGTTTATGTTGGACAAGATAGTTGGTGATTGATCAAGATAACCTGTACTTAGCATGGGGTAGAATAATGATCATAGTAGAAAGATCTACCATAATATCCACTATAGACATTAACTTAATGTAAAAGATACATTATGGTAATAATAAAATTACAATGGAATAACCATGTTCAAGTCTTTAATCATTGGAACGATACTAATTGACTTAGATTTAGGAAGTAAGGGAAAATAGTATTCCATGTGAAACGATGCAGTTATTTTTTTACAATAATCAAGCTTATAATATCAAGGAGTTTTATAGGCAGTAAGTTTCCCTAAAGAATGTAAATAATGATTCGTTTGGTACTTTAGTAAAGACTACGTTATTGTATGTGACTACAATAGTACATGCAGTACGATGTTGATGAGGAAGCTGATAACCTGTTAGTGAGTGACTGGTTGTACATATAAGTAATAGGTTGATACTTTCCATAACTAGTAAGTTAAAAATAAAATCGAATCGTATATTCTAATGAGAATATTTACTATCAGTATTGATAGAAGCTCTTCCATGTATAAAAACAAATAGTACGAATAAGTGTAACATTTGCAAGTTAAGCATATTAAAATAGAAATGACTATGCGACAGAGATTACGAGCTTAGAGTTCATAGTAAGTATCTTTGGTGACGCCAAACTTGATAAAGAAAGAAACTCATTTATATGAACTCTTCTTACAAGAAAAACTAGAAAAGATAAACTACTTTACCTCATTGAAGTTGCTTGAAAATTATTAGTTTATTTTACTAGCATATTATTTGCAAATAGAAACACTTCTTGATACTTCATGAATTTAAAACGTCTACTTGTTCGATCATACCTGTGAACCTGTAAGAACCAGCAATCTATCTGCATTAGCATAAATGCTAAGTAAGCCCATGATTCAAAGTTAGATTCCAACTACTTGCCATAAAGTAGACTCATTAATAAACTGAAAGAAAATAGTGTGCAAGTAAACCTTATTTATGTTACGATAAAGAAACTGCTTTAGTTAACATAATTTGAAAATGTGTAATACTAATCGTTAGACTGTTTCATTTTCCACTAACCATTAGCTATTAGTAAACCGCATATTCAACATTTTATGTTATCTAAAAATTTTAAATTTTTGTGAAATTTTGTGGTTTTGACATGTGGTATCAAAGCACAAGGTTCAAACACTAGGCCTTGATCAATCCCAACTAGCTTTTATGAAATAGTGATTTTGAATTATTTTGCTGATGTATTTTATTTTAAATATTATTCAACAGAGAAATTGTTTCTGAATTTTAACAAACAGGTATGGAAAGGCTGGAGGAATATGTGGAAGAGGAATCTCCATTTACTGAACCAAAAAACTTACCAAGAGATCCTATACCAGAATATTTAACCACTAATTCCTCAGAACTGTTACAAAAAATAAATGGCTTAAAATTTGAAATGGAATCTGTTAAACGAGAGAATGAAAGGATTCTGAGAGCTCGGGAGGAGCTGAATCAGATCCTAACATAAAGGTTTCAAACTGAGAGTAGGGGTAAAAGAGTTGAATCAGAAGATATAGGTCATCAACATAAATATAAGAAGATTAAACAAACTAAAAATGAAAGTAGCTCATCTTCAAAGGTGTTTGGTGAGCAACGTAAATTATTTTCTAGTTGTGACAGTAGTGATGATAATCATTATACTAAAAAGAGGAAACATAAACCCTATGATGAAATTTCTAGGGAGTTTAAAAATATTAAACCACCAACATTCAATGGAGAGACTGAGAAGGGGGAGGAAGCAGAATCCTGGTTATCTGGAATGAAGAAGTACTTCCAGATTTATAACTATTCTAACCAATTAAAGGCTAGAATGGCTATCTACAACCTCTCATGAAAGGCTGACATTTGGTGGCAGGACTTGAAGAGAGTGAAGGGAATAAAAGAGAAGAACATAAATTGGAGTACCTTCAAGAGATACTTTAAAAAGAAATTTATGTCTGAGCAGTATTATGAAGAGAGAGAAAAAGAATTATATGAGCTTAAATTAGGATCCATGACTATGAAAGATATAAACAACAAGTTTTTAAGTCTACTTAGGTATGTTCCATACCTTGTAGATGAAAAAACAAAGGTACATCGATTCCTCAGTTGTCTACCTTATCATATTAAGGACAGGATTGAGTATGACAATCCAAAGACTTTGGAAGAAGCTATGAGGAAATCCAACTTCTGTTATGAACAGAATTGGAAGAAAGAAAGTATGGCCAACTGGAAGGCCAAGAAGGATAATAACCATTATGATCAAAAGAAGAAAGAATTTGTGCCCAATAGAAATTCTAAAAACAATAAGGCCATAAATTTTGCTAACAAGAATTTCCAAGGGAATAAGAATAATTCACCAAGCAATCAGAATAATTCCAAGGGTAAAGAATTTGCTAATAACCATGGTAATTACACCAAGAAATTTGAATGAAAAGAACCTATAAAGTGCTGGGAGTGTAATGGCCCACATTATGCTTCAGTCTGTCCGAATCGAAAAAAGACTGTCAGTAATATTCATACCATACAGGAGGAGATTATTGTTGGAGAATTAGCAAGGACTATGCTTAGAATCAATGCATCCTTGGAGAATCGACAAGATGAATATAAAACTTCCATGGTGGAAGTAGAAGGTATGATAAAACAAACCCCTATAACTATTTTAATTGATCCAAGAGCTAGTGTCATTTATATTTCACCTAAAATGCTAGAAAAATGTAAGTTACCTGTTGAAAAATTTGAAAAATCTTGGTTGGTTCAGTTAGCCACTGGTGTTAAAAGGAAGGTAACTTGTTTTGTAAAAGAATGTGCAGTAGTTATGGATCAATTTGAAACTGTTTTAAAGATTAATGTATAACCTCTTGGTTCTTATGACTTACTCATCGATATGGATTGGTTAGAACAACATAGATTAATTTTAAATTGTTATGATAAAACATTTATGTGTATAAACAGTGATGGAAAACTAGTAAGTGTAAAAGGAATCCCTAGAAAAACCACCATAAGGCATATTTCTTCTCTGCAGCTTAAGAGAGCTGTTAGGAAGGGTTGTAAAGCTTATGCAGTAATAATAACTGATGAGGAGAATCTAAACAAGACAGATAAATTAAAATTGGAAGACATAATAGTTTTAAGAGAGTATGCTGATGTATTTCCGAAAGAAATTCTGGGATTACCTCCAAAAAGGGAACTGGACTTTACCATTGAGTTGGTACCTGGTGCAGTACCCAGCTCAAAGGCCCCTTATCGAATGAACATACTTGAACTTAATGAATTAAAGTCACAATTAAAAGAACATATTGATAAAAAGTATATTCGAACTAGTGTGTCTCCCTAGGGGGCACCCGTCATCTTCGTTAAGAAAAAGGATGGAACCATGCGACTTTGCATAGATTACTGTCAGTTGAATAAGATGACTATCAAAAATAGATACCCGTTTCCTCACATAGATGATCTGTTTGATCAAATACATGGAGCCATGGTGTTTTTGAAAATAGATTTAAGGTTTGGATATCATCAAGTTAGGATTAAAGATGAAGACATCTTTAAATAAGCTTTTAGAACTCGATATGGCCATTACGAGTTTGTCATCATGCCATTCAGGATTACTAATGCCCCAGCTATTTTTATGTGTTTAATGAACAACGTTATGCATAAGTATCGAGATAAGTTTGTAGTCGTGTTTATCGACGATATATTAATCTATTCAAAAACTGAAGAAGAGCATAAAGAGCATTTAAAAATTGTTTTGCAAGAGTTACGAGATCATCAACTCTTTGAAAAGTTTAGTAAATGTGATTTCTTCAAAGATAAGATTCAGTACTTAGGTCATGTAGTGACTAAGGAAGGGATTTTGGTAGATCCCAGAAAGATAAAGGCAATCGAAGATTGCCCGGTTCCTAAGAATGTAACTGATGTTCGATCCTTCATGGGAATTACCAGTTATTACCGGAGGTTCATTGAAGGTTTTTCAGGAATCGCGAATCCGATAAATTCTTTGTAGAAGAAAGGAAAGAAATTTGATTGGAACCAAAAATGCGAGAAAATCTTTAAAAATTAAAAAACTTTATTAACCAGCTCACCTATTTTAAGAATAGCTGATCCAAATAAAGAATTTGTAGTGTGCACTGACACCTGCAATGATGGTTTAGGCGGTTTTCTAACTCAAGAAAGGCATGTTATTGCCTATGATTCTAGGAAATTAAAAAATCATGAAAAGAATTATGCAACTTATGATCTAGAATTAGTTGTTGTTATACATGCTCTAAATATGTGGTGTCATCACCTAATTGGCAGAAAATTTATTTTAATGACTAATAATAAAGGACTAAAGTATCTGTTAGATCAGCCTAATCTAAATGCTAGACAAGGTGGCAAGCTTTTCTAAGTGAGTATGATTTCGAAATTCAGCACATTAAAGGTAAATAAAATAAAGTTGCTGATGCATTAAGTAGGAATGCAAGGCTAAATTTCACAGCAGTTATCAGCAGTTATACAATAGATCTAGATGAACAAATTACAGCAGGGATAGAACAAGATGAAATTTACCAAAATTTACAAGCTAAAACGAAAGAAAATCCAACAAAAAGCTTAAGTAAAGGGTATAGTTTGAATGCAAAAGAATTTTCACTGTATAAAAATAGAATGTATGTACCTAATGTACCAAAAGTTAAGTTATTAATTTTGGATGAGATCCATAAAACTCCATACTCAGATCATTCGGGATATCAAAAGAATATAAATATGTTAAGAAAAGAATATTTTTGGCCAAATATGAAGACTGAATTAGCAGAGTATATCGCTAGATGTTTTGAATGTCAGCAGGTGAAAACTGAACATCAACACCTAGCTGGATTACTTCAGCCATTACCCATTCCTAGCTAGAAATGGGAGATAATTAGTCTCAATTTTATTACTGGACTGCCTAAAAATCAGAATTTAAATGATTCTATAATGGTGGTGGTCGAGAATTTAAGTAAAGCAGCTCACTTTATACCTGTTAAAACTATGTATAAAGCTGCAAACATAGATGATATCTTTCTAAAATAGATTTTCCGACTGCATGGAATACTGAAAGCTATAATCTCAGATAGAGATACTAAATTTACAGATAATTTTTGGAAATACCTGTTTAAAGGATTAAAAACTACATTAAATTTTAGTACTTCATTCCATCCTCAAACAGATGGACAGACTGAAAGAGTAAACCAAGTACTGGAAGATTTATTAAGAATGTATGTGAAAGACCAGCCAGGTAAATGAGAGGATTATTTGCATCTGGTAGAATTTGCTTATAATAATAATTATCAGGCATCATATAGATTTAGTCCTTTCTAAATCTTGTATGGAAGGAAATGTAATATTCCTATATCTTGGAGTAATCCGATGGATAGATTAGTATTAGGTCCTGAACTATAAAAGGAAATGGAAGAAATTGTAAAGTAGATACAAGGTAATCTGAAAGTTGCGCAGGATCGACAGAAAAGTCAAGTAGAACTTAAAAGAACTCCAAAGGAGTTTCAGGTAGGTGAACATGTGTTCATCAAGGTGAGGCCCAAAAAGAGCTCTCTGAGATTGGGAAGTTGTGCAAAACTAGCACCTCGTTACTGTGGTCCATTTGAAATACTGTCTAGGATTGGACAAAAAGATTATCAATTAGCATTACCACCAAATTTAAGAGTACATAATATTTTTCACATTTCTTTATTAAAAAAATATGTTCATGATGCTACTCATGTTGTTAATTGGAATGATGTACAGGTGGAACCAAAAGGAGATTTTCTGGTGGAATCGGATTGTATCCTCGGGCGAAGGGAGATCACACTTCAGAACCACACCATTGGTCAGGTGAAGGTGCAATGGAAGCACCTTAGTTCAGAAGAAGCCACCTGGGAATTGGAAAATAATATGCGAGATGCATATCCAATTCTGTTCCAGGGGAATTCTGAGGATGAAGAATAAATAACATCGAGAATGATGTTATACTTTAAGGGGGGGTGTATGTCACATGCCCCAATTTTGCAAAAATGATGTTATATTATTTTCTTTTATTGGAGGACAATATGTTAAATTTTATGCTAAGTTGTAATTGATGACTGAACATAGTCAAGGATATTTAATGTAATTCTGAATATTTAATTATAAATAAATAAAGGAAGAGACAACAGCTTAAGAGAGATGTTAAAAGAGTGTTTACTGGTCAAATTGGTGAAGGAGACTGGGTGGAGAGCAAATGGACATGTGGGGTCATGATTCCGCAAGAAAGTGGAATCAGAGCAGGTGGCTCAATTAATGAAAACTGACCCAAAAGACCTAGGCAATCTTTATAAAAATGCCCATTGAAGAGAATTGAGGCTTCTCATTCTATAGAAGTGATCATTCAGGTGAATGTACTTCAGAGAAATTCAATGGAAGGGAATTGTGGAAAGATTTTGAGGGGATAATTGCTGAGTGATCTAGTGCAGCTTTTAAGCTGAAAGATCTTACTACTAAGTGCAGGGTGTTTTACTAAGTTATTGGATCAGTCTATTGTTTGCATGCTCCACCATTTCTCAGCCAAGAAGACCAGGAACAAGCTCGGGGGTCCTGAGGAAGCGTTGTTTGAGCACTCTCCAAGAGTTTGGTAGGGAGGAATGGCCTCCTAACACTGTTTTTTTCTATCCCAATCAGTTTCTACATTATTTTGTTTTACTGTGTTAGATAGATAAATCTGAATCCGATTGTTAAATGAATGTGAAATATTCAATTTGTAAATTGTTAGAATAGAAAATAATTCTATTCTATGTTTTTCCACACCTGGAAGTACCAAGCCATACTCCAACACAGATAGAGTATTTACAGTAGATGAAAGAATATAAACATGACTTTTACCAAGATCAATGTTGGTTTAAACTTTCTTAGACTTTAGTTTCTTCTGAACCTGGCAATACTAGAAGTTACCATATGTGTTTATGTTAGACAATATAGTCGGTGATTGATCAAGATAACCTGTACTTAGCATAGGGTAAAATTATGATCATAGTAGAAAGATATACCATAATAGCCACTATAGACATTAAATTAATGTAAAAGAGACATTATGGTAATAATAAATTACAATGGAATAACCATGCTCAAGTCTTTAATCATTGGAACGATACTGATTAACTTAGATTTAGGAAGTAAGGCCAAACAGTATTCCATGTGAAATGATGCAGTTATTTTTTTACAATAATCAAGCTTATAATATCAAGGAGTTGTATAGGCAGTAAGTTTCCCTACAGAATGTAAATAACGATTAGTTTGGTACTTTAGTAAAGACTATGTTATTGTATGTGATTACAATAGTACATGCAATACGACGTTGATGAGGAAACTGATAACCTGTTAGTGAGCAACTAGTTGTACATATAAGTAATAGGTTGATACTTACCATAAATAGTAAGTTAAAAATAAAATAAAATCATATATTCTAATGAGAATCTTTACTATTAGTATTGATAGAAGCTCTTCCATGTATAAAAACAAATAGTATGAATAAGTGTAACATTTGCAAGTTAAGCATATTAAAATAGAAATGAATATGTGACAAAGATTATGAGCTTAGAGTTCACAGTAAGTATCTTTGGTGACGCTAAGCTTGATAAAGAAAGAAACTCGTTTATCTGAACTCTGCTTACAAGAAAAACTAAAAAATATAAACTACTTTACCTCATTGAAGTTGCTTCAAAATTATCAGTTTATTTTACTAGCATATTATTTGCAAACAGAAACACTTCTTGATACTTCATGAATTTAAAACATCTACTAGTTCGATCGTACTTGTGAACCTGTAAGAACAAGCACTATGTTTGCATTAGCATAAATGCTAAGTAAGCATAGGATTCAAAGTTAGATTCCACCTACTTGCCATAAAGTAGACTCATTAGTAAACTGAAAGAAAACAGTACGCAAGTAAACCTTATTTACGTTACGATAAAGAAACTGCTTTAGTTAACATAATTTGAAAATTTGTCATAATAATCATTAGACTGTTTCATTTTCTGCTAACCATTAGCTGTCAGTAAACCCCATATTCATCATTTTATGTTATCCCAAAATTTTAAATTTTTGTGAAAGTTTGGGGTTTTGACAGTTACCTTCCAAGCTCGTCCAAGGTGAACCAGAAATAGCCTTCCATTTTACCTATGTATAAACCCTAGATGTCCAAGAGACTAGAGGCTACCTTAACTATATCAACAGTCTGGGGGGACATTCACAAGCCTAATTCATACACATGGGCAAAGTAGCAAAGCCCGAAACTCTGTTTAGGACAAAATCCCTAGATGCGTAAAAACCTTGGTCTACATTTTGACAAGGAATTGGAGGGTTATCTCCTCAGTCCAATGCCTCCATGCGGCCTCATGCTTAACTCCCATTTGAGAGGATCTTCCCAGATGCTATCAACACAGAGAAGGATTTACCTATTGATTGGCCAACTATGTGTGAATTTAAGTACTTGTGGGGAGTTTACACTTCCTATCCCACAAGTCTAGCCTAAGCTAGTAGGTGTATGACCCTATAAAACAAAAATTACTAATAAATTTTAAATTATAGCATTCATTTTAAGGGTTTTTCTTAATCATAGGGTAAGTGGAGTGAATGACTATGATATTATAGACTCGATAAGAAAAGTAAAATAGGTGTATGAATGATTTCCAAAGCAAATTATCACTACTCAAAGAAATATTCTTTTCTTTTTTGTAAATATGAACTAATGAAAATGCAACTAGGAAAGAGAAAGCTAAGACTTATTTTTGTAATTTTTGAGATTTTATATAAAAAATGAAAGTAAAACTAGCATATGCAATTCAAATTAAAATGTTTCCAATGCTTTTCTTTTCACTTTTCAAATTCTTAAAAAATTACTATGCACCTAAATGTAAAAATTCTTGAGTATGCTTGAATAATCAAACTATATAAAGCAAGCAAAATGAAGTATAGTAGACTTATAAGAACCAAATATCAACCACCTAAGGAAGAAAATTGGAAAACACCTATCTTAGAAAGACAAAATGAATGAAATCCACTGAAATCAATAAAAGGCAAGTGACAAACCGACACTACTTGGAAATAGGACGAGATACACGGTATCTAGAACCCTGATTCAAACAGACAGCAGTTGGACCTATCACCCAATAGGAAAATCCACCTCAAATTTCTAAAAAGAAAGAAAATCCAACCAACAAAAAACTCAAGGGATTACTGAAAAGCATGAAGTACAGTTAACATGGCTTTCAAACCTACAGTGAAATGCTAGTACTAGAAGACCACAAAGAAAGACAAAATCCAAAAAAGGACAGGGACAAGCAACCCTACCCAAAAATTTTGTTGCTAAGGTATGTACGCTACTGTCTACTTGAGCAACCCGCGTGCTGTACAAGACTGTTCAATACAACAACCCGCGTATACAAGCCTTTGTACGTGACTGTGTAGCACAACAACCCGCGTATACAAGCCTTTGTACGCGACTGTGTAGCACAACAACCCGCGTACATGAGTAAACATTTTCAAAAAAAGAAAAATTATAAAGGTCTCTAAAACACTACTGCAAGTCCAAACCAAGACATAAAACCACACACTGAATCAAAGAAAAGACTAGGAAAGGATGTACAAGACTAAGCCACAACAGGCTGGACTCCCCAGTGGAGTCGCCAGTTTTGTTGTTCAGGATTAAACACCCTTGTAATCTAGGGTATGGGGTTACCAAATTACTACTAACCTTGTAGACAATCATCTTTAATAGAGAATAGAAAGGAAATAGGAATAAATTCTTGACTTACCTAATTATCGACGATTGATCCAAGCTTGATCTTCTTCTGTTCCCTCCCCAAGGCCTCTATTTATACTTTGGGAAATAGAGTGGTTTCGAAGGTTGAGGAGGTTGAAACAGTTATGATAGTTAATGATTAGGGACCAACTAATCTCCATTCATCATGATTTATATTTTTAATTTTGAGTCAAGATGTACGCGACTATTGATATAGGCAACCCCCGTATGACACACAAGTTGATTAAAGGAAACTCGTGTACGCTAATGTATGTGGGTTGCAATGTAGATAGTCACATACAGTACGCGAGTTGTCAATGGAAATAGTCACATACATATGTGAGTTGCAATGAAGATAGTCGTGTACACAACTCAACACTTAGAAAAATAATATGGCAAGCTGGTTCAAGGGTAAATGCATCCCAAGTCATGCCCATCTATAGTGTTTTGGCAAAATTCAATCCTAAGATGCCATTTTGTGTATCAACATAAGGAATGTCGACACTCGAATGAAAAAGTGCCATTTGGGTTGATAACTGAGAGCTAGGGTTTGATTTGGAATTCTTCACCTGCAGCCTCAGAAGCTTGATCATCATGTATAGCCTGGTGTTGTCCTTCATGAACCTTTGATTCCTTTTTTGCAGCAAAAAATACCTTCCTTTCATTTCTAGCAGGGAATTATTCAATTGAGTGTTTTTCTTGGTTAACACTGCATTAGTTCTTTTTATCTCTCTCTCTATAACTTCCAGTTCATATACTTTCCTCAGCAACTGGTTGACTCTTTGTGAGATGGGTTTTCTAGAGGAATCATTTTCCACTGGTTCACCCTAGTCTTCTTTTGGTGTGGGTGATGGAATTTCTTCATTTTTTTCTACAACCTACTCTGCTAGGTCAATCCCTTCCTCCCTTTCTTCTTCTGAGTCTGAGAAGGGAAAGTTCAGAATTTTTTCACTTTATGTTGGGATTTCCTTTCCCTTTTCACTGAAGTCTAGGTTTCTTTTAGCTTGGTTGGTTTTAGAAGGGGAAGAAGGCTGATCTACTATTGTTGGTGAGATATCCCTTCTTTTTCTTTTTCCACTCCTGGTGGTGGTGGATTTCTTCGAAGGAGACTTTCCTTTCTCTTCTGGTTGTAGGACTATTTCAAACTCCTTCCGTGTCCATGCTATGTTTCTCCTCTGCAACAATTCTTGGACAATGATTTGTATGAGGCCATGGTGAGACAACCTTCCTACAATTTTGGTGGGATGGGCCTTTACCTGGTGTGCCATTTTTGTTAATATATTGTGGAGGTAGAAAGGTAAATTTAAAGAGCTTCTTCCTGTAAAATGGTTCATCCATTTGAAGTGATATATCATTGCCCTGTTGTATATACCTTCACTAGTTATATACACCAAAATTGCTTTTAGTAATTGATTCCATCTCTCTTCTATCCAGGTGGATGGAACACTTTTCTTCCATACCACATTTCTATGTTCAGGTTTTAGATAGGATATGAACTCCACATTTTTAGTAATGGTGGTCTTAAACCACTTATCCCCAGTTCTTGGGAGTTCTGTCACCTCTGCAATTAGGGTTTCATCCACTACAAACTCCTCCTTTCCTATCAGTGCCTTGGATCCATCAAAATAAATGGAAAATGCCTCTGCAATTTGCTGGTGTGACCCTTGAAATTTCTCACAAAACCTGTAGCAGCCTGCATCTCTGAAGAATTGGTAGAATTTTGGATGTGAGTCAATATAGTTGATGTCTTGTAGTTCTTGTATGAGGGCAGGTCCTCCTTTTTTCATCTATGAGTTGTGCTCCTTAGTATCCTGTAAGAAAAACCAAAATTCAAACTTTGTAAAGGAAATTAGTGTGTTGGTTTTAGGGGATGGCCTCGAGCAGTCAATATGCATGAAAAAAATGAGGAATGTACTGGGGCTATGGTGTTGATTTTGAGGGGTTGACCACTTGATAGGTATTCAAATGATATGATGGAGGATTCTAGTGACATCCATGAGATGGATAGCTTAGTAATCATTTTTAATTTTGAACTCGGTATTCCGTGGAGGTTTACTACAGCCGTGGGACAGATGGAGCGTATATTAGGGTTTTGATTCCCATCAGTTAGGAAAAATGACCTGTTTAATCTTCAACTTATGCCTTACTGCAGTTTCCCTATCCTTTTAGTGGTTAATCATGCTAAATCATGACCTGTCTTGTGCTGACGCGTTTGATTTGATGGACAGGTAACCGTTTTATCTTTTCGGCCTTTTCGGTGGTTAAGAGTATCTACGGTTTAGTTCACTAGCCACTGAAAGCTGATATTTCAGTGGATAATGAACCACTGACATGTTCTCCCAAGCCACCGAAAACTTTGTTTCCAAAAAACATGTGTAACAAGCTTTCGGTGGTTTAATGTATTTTTGGATCTTATCGTTTAGTTGCCAAAAGGTAGGCCTTCCGGTGGCTAATGAACTATTTGAAAGTTCTCCCAAGCCACTGAATGTTTCCCTTTCCAAAAATGTATTTCATTTGTTTCGGTGGTTAATGTCTTCCTGAAAACACTCGCTAAGCTGTCGAAACCAAGGGTTTTCGGTGGCTAATGAGCTGTTGGAAAGCTTGCCTAACCCACTGAAAGTCCTTTTCCCAAAAATTTATAAAGAACATGATGAGCAGGATTTTGGTGGATAACATGGTCCTACGTTAAACTATTAGCTGCTGAAAGCTAGGCTTTTCGGTGGCTAATGAGTTGTTGAGAATATCGCCTAAGCCATCGAAAGCTAAAACTTTCAAATTTATCAAATAACAGAACATCAGATATCCCAACTTTGTTAGTCACCCCAATATCTTTCATAATATGACTTGAAATCTTCATCCTATCAAAAAATAAATTGTCTGAGTGAACTTATTGAAAATAAATTTATTTTAGGAGATAACAGGAGGTTCTAAATTCTTTTACAATAATATATGGCTTACAGGATGATTACTTGATGAAGTTTTTATTTATGGAATGGAAACATATTTGAAAATGAGGGAATTATGAAATGGGCCAAGACCCACAAAAATGAGCTCTTGCAGATGATTTGTAGTCTTACCATTTCCTTCCCCTTCCTCCAAGAAAACATATATTGTATTCCATTCTCTTAATGATTTACTGTTATTGAATTATTATCACAAAACTAGATAGTTGGACCTGAAATTGAGGTGCGGAGTGATGTAAAGTCCCTAACTTAATCACAACAAAAGTTTAATAAGATACCTAGAAATTTGGGTTATGTATTTTACTTCAAACAATTGTGCACTCTAGAAATAATATAGTAGTCTGATATTAATGCTTCAAGGGATATAAATTAGTATAATTTAATAGCAATGGAACTTAGATCTATAAGTTATGGGACCATAGCAAAACACCCCAATGCTGAGAACATTGACATCAACTTCAACAATCCACATTTTTAAGTTAAAACCTGTCAAATATATGGAAGTTATAGCTACATGAAATATTGACAAACATTATCCTATATAATTAAATAACCGAACTCCTATTAGGTTAAAAAACAGAGATAGGCACACATAAATGGGATCTAGGAGAAAGTGTAAGTATAATTAAAGCAAGAAAGAAAAATATACTAAGCCAATATTAAACCAGACAACATTGAACTCAGTTTCACCTGTTGATGTAATTGTAACTTTGGAATGTATTCACTTGTATTTCTTATCTATTGTAACCCCATGTTTATTCCGGTATGTTCTTGTGTCATGTCATGACCCGATGTTCCAATCGAGAGGATCTATAATGTAAACCCTCCTATTGTCTAAGGGTTAAATTCCCTGCAGTTCTGGGGCACTAGGGTTATTAGACTCTCCTAGTGAGGTCGGCCCTAGTAAGGTTTTATTCATGTCAAGAATTAGTATAAATAGAGAGGTGACCTCTCTATTTATCACACATCTCATACACACTCAGTTGTAGTGCATAGCTGAGGAAGAGAAAGACACTGGGGCAAGAGGAAAGAGCTTACTGCTGTGGGGAGATTGTCTTACTATTTTTGGGTTTCACTTTGGTGTGGATTCTATCTCTAAGGAAGTTGCGGGGTTTTCTCCATTTATGGTTTCCCCAAGGAAAAACACTGTGTTCATTGTCTATTGTGTTTTATTGTTGTGCTTATTGTTCTCTCAGTTAAAGATCCTAATGATATGCTAGCTTAATGTTTAAAATCTAACATGGTATCAGAGCTAACCTAAGAAGAAGACACTGTGCAGCTGCAGGAACTAGGGCTTCCTATTTTGTGGATCTCTCTCCATATATTTTCAGAAAAAGTAGGGTGGAGTAACTCTCCTCCCTAAGACGCATCTTTCTGTCGAAGCAGAATCCAATTCTGATGTTTTTCAGTTTTGGACCCAACACTACTGCTAGAAATTAGGGCTTTCCACAGAAGTGGAATTTTTCACTGAGCCCGGGCCTAGATTGATATTCTCCCCAAAATCGAAGTTAGGGATCAAATTCAAAGCATTTGGTTGGACAGAACTCCAGAAAATAAAAACCCTAATATGCTCCTGAACCAATACTGCAGGATTTCAGCTTCAAATCCAGATCTGACATCTTGACCTGGTAAGATCTAAATCTTTTGTATTTCCATTTGAGGTTTTCAGTTAAGACGTCTCATCATACCAAGCTTGATGAAAATCTTGAGGGAGCTGATAACTTCCGAGCTTGGAAGTATAGGATCTCCCTGAGCCTAGAAGAAAATGAGTTGGACTCCTATATCCAGGAGGAGGTTCCAGTTTTAGAGGGAGATGAGGCCAAGGCCTTACAAAAGAAGAAGTTGGTTATGGAAAAGAGGATCATTGCTGATTCTATCAAGGATCACCTCATTCCACTAGAGTCCTCCCTCAAGACACCTAAAGCCATGTTTGATGCCATAACCAAATTGTTTAAAGGGAAGAACATCAATCAAAAGATGACTCTAAGGAACCAGTTGAAGAATGTCACGATCCAGAATGAGGAGACCATCCAGTCATACTTCACAAGGGTCTCCTGAATCAAAGAAAAACTAGAAGTTGTAGATGAAGAAGTGGAGAATGCAGAAATTGTGATGACAACATTGAATGGCCTCCCTAGGTCATGGGATTCTTTCATCCAAGGAATATGTGCTAGAAAGAAGTTAGTCAAGTTCAATAGACGGTGGAAATAATTCTCTCAAGAAGAAGCTCGGATAGCTGCTCGAGAAGAAAAAATGGGAAGTGAAGATCAAGCTCTCATAGTACACTCCAAGAAAGGAACAAGGTAAAATCATCATCACCAAGGTAAGAATTCTCATCAAAAAAATAACTTTATGAGAAGGGATCCATCCAGACTCAGATGTTCTACATGCGATGAAATAGGACACGTTGCTAAAAAATATCCCAAGAATAAGAATGGATCCAAGAAGAAGAATAACTCCAAAATAAGACATCATGCTCACACTACCGAGGATGATGATCCTCCCAAGAAGAGAGTAAAACAAGAAAGTGAAGACTGTTCAAGTGAAGATGAATATGTTTTCATCTCCACTCTCATGGGAACTATCACTCATGGAAGCAAAGATTGGCTTATTAATAGCAGGGCTTCCAAGCACATGACAGGTTTCAAGGAATCCTTTGAGAAACTATCCGAACATAATTCACCCCATAAGGTGAAGCTTGGGGATGACTACCAATCTCCCATAAAAGGTAGTGGTGAATCCTCCTACAAGCTAGACTCTGGAAAATCTATAAAAATGAAAGATGTCTTGTTTGTACCAGGATTGAAGAAGAATCTTCTATCCATATTAGCATTGGATGCAAAAGGTATGAGGGTTGCATTTGTAGATGGCCAAGTCATCATGTGGCCAAGAGGAAAGACTATTGATGATGCAATAGTGATTGGAGAACAAGAAGGAGGCTTACACAAGATGAAGGGCCATCCAAACAAGCTATGGTCCATGACACAGTAGAGCCAAATGAACTTTGGCACAGAAGGCTTGCACATGTACATTACAGAGCACTACCACTTGCAAGCAAAGTTGTTGAAGTTATTCCAGAAATTCAAGCAAAACATGAAGGGGTCTACAAAGAATGTACGAAAGGAAAGACTACAAAGAAGACATTTCCAAGTAGCAAGAGTAAGACAAAAGGAATCTTGGAAATAATCCACTCCAATGTATGTGGACCAATGTCATCAAGCTCACTAAGCAGGTATGTATACTATGTTTCTTTAATCGATGACTTTTCTAGGAATACATGGATTTATTTCATGAAGAACAAAGATGATGTTTTCAGCAAGTTCAAGGAATTCCAATCCTTGATCGAGAATCACACATAAAATAAGATCAAGACCTTTCGATCAGATGATGGAACAGAATTCACATCAAATGAATTCAAAGACTTATGCAAAGAATCGGGGATTAAAGGGGAGTTGTCCACTCCTTACAATCCACAACAGAATGGGGTTGCAGAAAGGAATAATAGAACCATCATGGAAGCTGCAAGAGCAATGCTTCATGATCAAGATCTTCCTATGCATCTATGGGCAGAAGTAGCTAGAACAGTGGTGTATGTATAGAACTGTATTCCACATAGAGTACTTGAGAACAAGACTCCTGAATAAGTCTTCTCTAGAAAGAAACCAAAAGTCAACCATCTCATAATATTCAGCTGTCTAGTGTACATACACATACCAAAAAAAAAGAGAACAAAACTAGATCCTTCAGGAAAGAAGGGTGTATTTGTGAGATACTCTGAAAGCTCAAAGGCTTGCATAATACACTTCCCAGGATACAAGAAGATTGAAATCAGCAGGGATGTAACATTTGATGAAGACACAGCTTACAACAAATCCAGAAAGAGCCCTGCTAAAGATACTGAATAAGTAGAAGCACCTAGAATTCATGATACAACCATGAATGAAGAAATTCAAGAAGAAGATCGATAATTTGAAGAACCACAAAGACATGTAGATCCACCTCAGGAGAAGAATCCTCACAAGAGGAAACTTGCTTGTGTATGAGAAATTATCCAAGGTGTGGAAATATATGGGGCTCCAGAAGAGAATCACAGAGAAATAAAGAGAACCAGATCTTGTTCCAGATATGTAGCTTTACTATGTGATGCTATCAATAAAGAACCTTCCAACTATGAATAAGTGGTAGAACGGAAAGAATGGAAGGATGCTATGATCGAAGAGTATCAATCGATCATGAAGAACGATGTTTGGGATGTTGTCCCAAGACCATAAGGGAATTCAGTTGTAACTTCCAAATGGATCTATAAGATCAAGTATGCTGCAGACGGTAGCATTGAAAAATATGAGGCAAGATTTGTGGCTCGTGGCTTCTCACAGAAGGAAGGAATAGATTATGATATGTGGCCAGATACACTTCCATCAGAACAGTACTTTCTTTGGTTATAGTAATGAAATGGAAGATACACCAAATGGATGTCAAGACTTCTTTCTTGAATGGTGTAGTGGAAGAGGAAGTGTATGTAGAATATCCACTCTGTTTTGAGACACATGACAAGGAGTCTCATGTGTGCAGATTGAAGAAAGCCATGTACGGTTTGAAACAGGCACCCAGGACATGGTATGACAAAATTGATAGCTTTCTATCCAGTTTGGGCTTTACCAAGAGTAAAGCAGATTCCAACCTTTACTACAAGGTTGAAGATGGCAACTCAGTGATGCTTCTACTATATGTAAATGATATGTTTGTAATAGGTATGGATGGGTTGATTGCTGATATAAAGAGAAAGCTTGATTCCATGTTTGAAATGAAGGACTTGGGTATGATGCATTATTTTCTAGGTATGGAGGTGTGGTAGAATGCGGATGGAATCTCCCTCGGACAAGGGAAGTATGCAGTAGAGACCTTGAAGAGGTTTGGGATGATGGATTGCAAGGCTATGGCCACACCTATGGCATCGAACCTGAAGCTATTGAATAATGCTTCATCAGATATGGTTGATGCCACGATGTATCATCAGATGATTGGGTCCTTGATGTATCTGATGAACACAAGACCAGACATTTGCTTTGCTATGAACACCTTGAGCCAGTTCTTGATAGATCTGAGAAATGTTCACTTGATTGCTGCAAAGCACATTCTGAGGTACCTGAGGGGTACAATTGATTATGGGATCAAGTATGAGGTGAATCAGAAGATTAACCTGGAGGGTTATATTGATTCAGATTGGACAAGTAGTGCCATCGATAGGAAAAGCACTTCAGGTTGTTGCTTTAGTATGGGATTAGGTGTGATCTCTTGGTTTAGCAGGAAACAATCCTATGTGTCACTAAGTACAATTGAAGAAGAGTATGTCACATCTTGTTCAGCTAGTTGTGAGGCAGTATGGTTGAAAAATCTACTGTCTGATTTATTTGATCTCCAAATGGATGCTACTTGTATACATTGTGACAACCAAAGTTTCATGAAATTGTCAGAGAGTCTAGTGTTCCATGAAAAGTCAAAGCATATCAAGATCAAGTATCACTATATCAGGGATATGGTGTAGAAGGGAGTAGTGAAGCTCTAGTATGTTGTGATGGAGGAACAGATAGCTGATGTATTGACGAAGCCATTGGCTAGGGTGAAGTTCAAGTACTTCAGGGAGAATCTTGGTGTTCTCCATATCGAGGTTTCCTCCAAGGGAAATTGATGAGACCCGTAGCCATTTTGACATGGTGAGAGGATTGGTTCCTTCCATGGTCAGATGTAAGGGCTGAGCCATTCTGTCATGGTGAGAGGATTGGTTCCTTCCATGTCAGATATGAGTGTTGAGATCCATAGCCATTCTGACGAGTAGGTCAGATATAAGGGCTGAGCCATTATGTCATAGTGAGAGGATTGGTTCCTTCCATGTCAGATATGAGTGCTGGACATTCTATCGAGTAGGAAAGATGTAAGGGAAATTGCCATTCTCTTGGAGAATGGATGCACCTGGTTAGTTACTAGGTAGCTCATTCTAAGACTAGGGGCCATTTTGATATGACTGTAGGATTGGTTCTTACAGGATCAGATGTGAGTGCACACCTTTTTGAACATACTTGTTGGATTGGTTCTTACAGGATTAGATGTGAGTGCATGCCTTTTTGAACATACTTGTTGGATTGGTTCCTCGTATATGTCGAATGTAAGTGAGGATCCTTTCTTTGATCATTGGCTTATCAGATATAAGTGTTGATCCTTTATTCGATCATTGGTTTATCAGATATAAGTGTTGTGCCCTTCTTCGATCATTGGTTGATCAGATGTAAGTGCAATGTCTTTCTTTGATCATTGGTTGATCAGATGTAAGTGTAGGAGCCTTTTGGCATGGAGGATTGGTTCCTCGCATGGCCAAGTGTAAGTGCTGGGCCTTTCTTCGATCGTTGGTTGATCAGATTTAAGTGCTAGGCCTTTATGACAGGGTTGTGGGCTATGTTAACACATGGTAAGATGTGAGTGTTGGGAGTTTCCTTTCTAATATGATTATAGGATTAGTTCCTACATGATCATATGTAAGTGTTGGGCAGGCCATTCTGACTTAAGTGTCAGATATAAGTGCTAAGGAAGACCTACATGGTGGCTAGGCATACATCTAGCATGAAAAAGGGTTTCCTCTATAGAAATTCCTGTGCCAAGAAGAATCATGAGACAACACTTGTGAAGATTCAGTATTGATGATCCAGATCGAGGGATGATCCAAATCCATAGATGATGCTCCAGAGATGATCCAGATCCATTGATGATGATCCAGATCGAGTGATGATCTAGATCCAGAGACAAAGATGACTTGAAGACGACAAAGACTTGAAGATGAATATGACTTGAAGATGTAGATGACAAGAAGATCTAGAGAAGAAGACCAGTGCTGAAAATTGTGTTGAGAGAATACCTTCCTAGTCAAGAGCGAGTGTTGATGTAATTGTAACTTCGGAATGTGTTCACTTGTATTTCTTATCTATTGTAACCCGATGTTTATTTCGGGATGTTCTTGTGTCATTTCATGACCCGATTTTCCTATTGGGAGGATCTATAATGTAAACAAGTCATGTCAAGTCATTGTGGGAAACCCTCCTATTGTATAAGGGTTAAAGTCCCCACAGCTCCGGGGCACTAGGGTTATTAGACTCTCCTAGTGAGGTCATCCCTACTAGGGTTTTAGTCATGTCAGAAATTAGTATAAATAGAGAGGTGACCTCTCTGTTTATCACACATCTCATACACACTCATTTGTAGCGCATAGCTGAGGAAGAGAAAGACACTGGGGCAAGAGGAAAGAGCTTATTGCTGTCAGGAGATTGTCTTACTATTTTTGGGTTTCACTTTGGTGCTAATTCTATCTCTGAGGAAGTTGCGAGGTTTTCTCCATTTATTTTTTCCTTGAGGAAAAAAACTGTGTTCATTGTCTCTTATGTTTGATTGTTGTGCTTGTTGTTCTCTCAGTTAAAGATCCTAATGATATGCTAGATTAATGTTTAAAATCTAACATCACCCCATGACAAATTAGGTCAAAACCTATTTTTTTGTGGTTGAAAGTTGTATTATTTTTCAAATGGTAGTCATCCTAGATATCCACTCTTGCAAGAGTCAACTGGGAAAGGATAATCTCAAGATATGAGACCAGTGATTCGAACTACTTTTCCATTGGAGAATGTATTTTAAATGTATTCTTAAAATTTCCTTCGGCTTATGTTGACATTCTAAATGTATTCTTAAAAATTTCTTTATCTTATGTTGACAGAAACTAATAATTAAAGATACTTGAGAAAGCCAATATAAATACCTGCAAAATCCAACCATTTCAAAAGGAACCTAACTGAGAGAAAAGAAATAGGAATTAGTATGTGCTATCTACTAAAAATAACAAGATGAGGTCATAAAGCTGAACATACCTTGAAATTACAAAAACCTTTCCATCATCAATAGGATCTTGATAATAGTTGTCCTCTTCATTTTGATTGTTCTTCCATAAACTACAAGATCACACATATGCAGGTTATATATGCTGATCCAAAATCGCGCTTGATGCATAAAGTGAATTCCAAAATATTCTAAATAATAATTTTCTATCTCCATTCTATGCTAGTATTATTTGTGAAAAGTAGATCAATATGCTAAAGACACTTAATTAAGATGTGATTTCATATAATGTGAAGATGGTCCTTTCTATAGGACTAAACTTTTCCTCACGTACATTATGCGAACTCATGTTACACAATTGCAACTAGGAAAAGTGTGACAACACATCTTTATTCTCACGCAAATGTTTTATCCAAGTTCGGTTCACTACTCAGTAAATATAGACACTCATATGCTACACATGCTAAAAGTAGAAATAGTTTGAATTTTATGTCAGGGATGTCATTAATATAAGACTTAATAATTTCATAAAGATGATACAAGTTAGGTACAGATACTCATTTTTCCATGCATTATGTTGAATCTGTATTTAGTAGTACTAAAATCTCTGCCCTACCCACATTACTAACTACTTAGTTTGGCATAATGCTCTAGTTTATTGACAAATTTACCTCTTCGGAATTACTTTGGATCAGCCGAGTATTTCCCACTGTGACCAAGCCTGAATTGATAACATGGGTCTTCATTGAAATCCAGTTATCATGGACAGGAAAAGGCAATATGTAAGTTTGCTTACCCTTTTGGCATTTTTCTCAGTGATATCCTTTGCATCTTTTGATGTTTCTCATTTAGCAAGAAATCTAGCTCACAGAAAATTGATAGTATTTAATGCGGTATCTTCATACAATGCTTGAGACCTACATAATAGAAATGTCTACATTTTAGACCAACCAATCCCAAAGTTCAAATATCATAAGGGAAATCCTGAAGCAATGGTTTAAGTATGTAATGTAGTTGACCATTTGCACTAATCGATAGGAGAACAACAATGAAAATATTCAAATACCATAAGCAGGAAAATTAATGAGATCCAAAAATTTGAAACATACAAAACAAGGGTAATGATGTGCATAGATTTGAAAAGCAAAGATGGTCAAAAGGTATGCACTACCAAGAAATTGAAAGCTAAATAGACATTGGAAAAATCACAAACTTTGCAAACACTGCTGATCTTCTAGCGTTTCTAAAAATAAAGATATAAAGACAAAGGGCTTGATCAAACCCAAATCAATCAGAAGCTAAAATTTCAAAAATGGGTAAAACATTATTTCCTTTCTTCGATATGTGGGATACCAATCTCTTCGGAATACTAGTTCCAATTTATAGGAAGCTCATCCTCAGTAGCCCCATTGCTCGATGGATTATCATTGTGATTCAAGTTCTCCATTTCATCAAACTTTAACCTAAACAAACCTAGGTTGATATCTCATTCCTTCGAGGTCGATAGCTCATTCCAAAGTATGGATGGCTCCATTATCGCGTCGACTTCCTCTCCCTACTCTGTCTCTAACTGGGTAAAATATAGCAGTAAAAATGGTCATGATCCATGAACTTTATAAACTGGCGATGGATTTGGGGCTAGTACAGATTTAAAAGGGGTAGTTTAGGGTTGATTCCAAATCCTTTTTCCATGTTTTCATGATCGAATAAACATCACAACCCACATCTATCTCTGCTAGTGAATATGTTGCACAAACCAAGCAAACTAAGATGCCTCTACATGTGTCCAAGCTGATAAGCTACATGAAGTGAAAGATGAGCCCGTCATTTTTAGTTCCTTGCAACTGGACAGTTTTAATGGAGGTGACAATGAGTTGTATGAGGGCTCTATCTACGAAACTCAAACGCTTAGTTTCACAGGAAAATATTTTGAGGGTTCAAAATAGTTACAAGCTCAGAGATATGGTATAAATGAATTCAACCATGTCAGGATCTCTGGTTCTAATTGATGGATCGATGCAATTAGACTCCAATGGCATGAATTCTTCTTCGGTGGACATGGTAAACCAAGCTTCAATATGAATATGGGTCTACTAGATATGCTTCTTTTGATAGATATTAAGGCTTTAGGAGTGCTCACTCAATCTCTGATCGATCATGATTAATTAATTTCGAACAAAAAATGGCCCCCAAGACCATTTTCTGTAATAATCAACCATAAAAAGGACTCTAATAATTGGTAAGAAGAGGGAACAATATATTTTCGATGAGAATATCGAGACCAACTTTAATCAATTCGTTCAATCCAAGAGAAGACATGTGCTTTATATATAATTGCCATTTCGTGTAAAAAATACGATGGGTATTGGGCCACAACTATTAAAAAAACAAAAAAAATGCATTTTATCTTAAGTAAAATCTGACAGAAAGGCCAAATTTCAAAGTGTCGTCGGTTGATAGTGTCGTATTTTTTGTTCAAATGTAGTTATGGAATTTTTGAATGGTCAAGTTCATTGAAATCAGACTACTTCCATTAATTACTAGTTTTGTTTTCAGTCTAAGATTCGACTCCCAATTCTAATTTTTAAAACGTTGATTTATACATCATATCAAACCACTTCTTAACTAAATAAAGAAAGGTGTTGAGAAAATCTATCAACCCTACAACTATTCATACTCATATTGAGAATAATCCTGTTGAAGAAAATCTATCGTCTAGCTAAGATCCAACAACCTCCTAAAAATACACAAAAACATTATTCAAATAAAGGAACAACCTATACTGCATTACAATGACCAACACAATAACAAATCATAGTCTTTTATACCATAGTCTTCTTTTTATATTTAAGTATTCCATAAGAAAAGTTGGACTTAAAAAATCCAACATTGTGTACATGTTGGACTCTACCATAGGTTTGTATTATCATCATTAAGAGTCATGCCCTTCTTGAATTCTAATGTCGAAAGTGATTCAAATGTAAAATCCTTATATTATTTCAGTATATCCATCAATTTCAGAGGAAACAAGCATAAAGATGTAAATATTAAGTGCCAATATTATTCAAAATTTCTCATCCTAAAAGATTTCATAGAAATAAAGTGATGTTAACATATTATACGATTGATGAAATGTAGCTTATAGTCACAAAAGAAAATTGTTGTTGGTTTATAAACTGTAACAGTAAATTACCATTTTCACATGAATAAAAAAATTGAAGAAAATGAACCTTATCTGCATGTCGGATGACCTTGGAAGAAACAAAACGTCTTTCACAATATTAGGTTGTGTCGCCACAAAAGTTATCAATAGAATCTAAAATATATGTGTAGTTTCTTACACTAACTTCCATAGAATAGAAACCTTCACTGCTTCAATAATTGTACATCGTTTGGCCGGTGCTTCCCAACCCACTTTGGACTAGGTTGTTCTTGATAATCATATAGCCCTCTGAATTTTGGGTATTATTTAGAGAGATGAAGAAACTACCAAAAGGGGAAACGATGGATACATATTTATTAAATGCATTTGAGAGATTTGTTATCGCCATATATGTGTCATTTCCTTCCACATCAGCAATGTCCATATAAAAGGGGAAAAATGTATCAACTTTAGAAGATAATATTATTCTTGTGGATGTATCCACAATAACCTTCATGTTGTTTGTTATTTCTTTATGCACAATATCTACATCAAAATTAATTTTAAAAGTGATTAAATTGTCATGCTTGAATCCTTGAGAAGTATGAGTAATGAGCATCCCATGAGAGGATTCTACCTAGCCCGAGGAAGAGATCCTCCTATTTTCATATGTGTTAAATGATCCATCCAACCCTTTGTATTTTGACACAACAGAAAACTACAGAATGGGATCCTCATGTCCAATCAATTTCCCTTTGATTGCACTGCCAGAATTCTCATCAAGCCACAGGTGAAAATTGCATGTTTGCTCACGCCTAGATCGAATGTGTGCTCTTTTACATCTACCAATTTCCCCAAAAAGGGTGTGACCTCAATCTCATAGTTGTGCAGATAAAATGACCCAATACTAGTAACAGGGTACCAAAATAGTGGATTAATCCCTCCAGTGTAAATCATAGGAAAAGGAAATACAACACCTGCACGGTTCTCGTCAATAAAATCCACCACTTGTCTAAAAGGCCCATTACCAGCTATACCAGTCAAATTGTTTGCCTCAATATACTCATTGGGGGGATTGGAGTACCATAACTCATCATTAGAATGGAATGAAACAAAAATCTCCAAAACTACCTTGTAAGCGTTAGGTGGTATTAACAAGGACTTTGACTGCACATCAGATGAATTTTCTATCTAAAACCAGGATCCCCCAATCTGAGAACTAGGAAGTGAAATGGGAATAATCATAATTGCAAACCCCAGGTTTATATAGCCTTATTTTCCCATAATCTTCATAAAATTGAAATATTATATTGACATGATAAACTCCAATATAAGTCTTGTCAACTACGTTATTAATATGGAATTCAAGGGTTTGAGGCTTATCTAACAATGAATAATACTTAGTACTATCCTTAAGAATGATCCATTCAATCCCTTTCATAGTGGAATTTGTTGTACATGCGCAAAGAATCTCCATTCCACTCAACCACACGCCTGCAATTCAATCAATCTGCTTACCCTTACACATTCCCTTCCACTCCATCACTACTTTCCACCAATTTTTCTTACAATTTCAGGCCGGGATATGCTCTAATAAAATTGGAGGCTCACCATATGTGAACCCAAAATCGTGGTGTAAGAGTTGGACAGAATGTTTAAATTATTGTGCCATTGATCTACAGGCTATGACTGTAATTGAATTTTATTGTTGTGGAGTGGAATGGAATGAAAAATACACAATGAACAAGACAAATTTCATAGAAAACTGATAAGTATTGCTTAGTAAAATTACAGTATTATATTCATTAATTCTAGCAATATACATTGATGTACTTACATAAAGGAGAATTCAAATCATGTGGATAGGATTCGAATCTACCAACTCAATATTGACTGACTATCTAACTAGAAGTGTCTAAATCACTATTAGAACTCACTAGTCTAAATCTAGATGTCTAATTCAATCTCTCAATCAATTAAACGAGTTAAACTGATTAGGTAGGTGAGAATAGGAACCTAACCCTATGCAACCATGCAAGACTAGTGCTAACTGAACTGGAGGACATCTAAATGAATGTAACTAGAGCATAACTTAGCTTACCTAGTTACCAACTATCAACAACTGAAGCAGGTTGGTGGTGGCACTCCCAGTGTCTCCTAAATTGTAGTGATTGGTCTTAGAGACAAATAAACTGATGCATGAACATGCAGTCAGTTACAATTAACATCTATATGTTTTCTCCGCACTCTAGTAACTTGGTACTGGTGGCACAAATAGCCCAAGTGGACTCGAAGGTTCTAGTGGACCCAATATCAAATAATGACTCCTAAGTTAGGAAAATATAATATAATAGACTAAGTATGGACAAGGGAGGATTATAAATCCTAACCCCCCCCCCCCCCTTAATCCTAACTTGGACAACTGTGGGCCCTGGGAACAAGGACAAAAGTCACCCATTACAATCTAAAAGAATTAAAAAAATGTTGCTTAATAAACTGAGGAAATAGGGGAAAACATCATGGGAAAACCCCCCCTCAAAATAAGTAGGAACAAGAAATAAAAGCTATTCTTAAGAGAGAGAAAACTTCCTCTTTGGGAAATAACTTGAAAAAACTCTGTTGCAATTTGCAGAACTATGCAGCAACATGGTTCTTTTGCGTAGTAGCATCATAAAGTTGTGCATGTGAACCTCTCAATGTTATTCTTATTTGATGGATGTAGTATTTGTTTCTTCTTGCTAGAGGAGGAAGGGAATGATCAAATTTATTCTTTTGTGGGCCAAGTGATTGATCCTTCGCTATCATCAGGTAGCACTTTCCTAGAACCTTGTTGCACCACTCTGTAGGGAAGGAATTTGTGTGAGAGGGAGAAACATATTCATTCTGATATTGGTACATTGTTCTCCTTTTTTCTTATGGATTCCCAGCACCATCCACAACTGCAGCACTGAGATTTTGGGCCCATCTAGGATTAGGCATTTGTTTTGGAATGGATGTTGGATCTGGATCGAGAATCTCATGAGGTTCAACCTCAATACCAAGATTATGTTGATCTTGTTCCTCTTCATTTGAATATGAAACATGTGACAAATAATCATCATTAAAATAAATTGGAAGAGTGGTTATACATTCTTGTGCTTCAGAAGGTGTTATATCCAACAATTGATCTTCTTCAAACTGAACACTATGCTCAATGAAGCATTTCCTAGTTGCAAGCTCCATCAAATTGTATGGTTTTGCATCCTCTGCATATCCCAGGAGTATGCATTCACTACTTTGGGCTTGGAAGGACTTTCTCTTATCAATGGGTATTATGTCCCAAGATTTGGAACCAAAAACTCTCATGTGAGAGACATTGGGTTTATGCCCATGCAGTGCTTCGAATGGAGTGGCCCCAAACACTGATTTATGAGGCACACTATTCTCTGTTGTGGTGTGTATGGAACTGAGTGTTCCATTTTAATCCCCTATGGTTCACAATATTGCTGAAAATATCCTTTAATGTATTCACCTCCATTATCTGATCTTATGGACTTGATATTTTTCTTGAAACTATTCTCAATCATAGCTTTAAAAACTTTAAAAATTCCAAATACTTATGATTTTTGTTTCATGAAATATATCCAACATAACCTAGAACAATCCTCAATAAAAGTAAGGAAATACCAGGAACCATTAATTGATGTTGTAGGTGTTGGTACCAGGATATACCCCATCAAAATCTTTAGAGTCTGGCAGCACACATCTAAAGATGGACCATGAATTTCACTACCAAAATATCCACTAGTATATTTTCTAAAGACATGAACATTCCAGTTAGTCAAGTTCATGAAGCACTACCAGATCATTTTATCACATTTGTGGTTTTTGCTGTTCTTGCAGCTCCTAAATCCTTATTGTTCTGCATTCAACTCCCATGAGACCCTATCATTGCTTATACATTTAACCTTATGAGCCTATATTTGTATTTATTGTACTACTCTTGTAGTCTCTTTTCCATGGCTCATTATATTAAAGTTTTGGTTTTATATTTTAAGTAAAATTAAAAAAATGAAACACATATTACACTCGACTTATTATCTCACATTCCTCTCATAATCTTTCTTCATTTACTACCTACCTTCCACCTCACGTTTCCACTCTCATTTTCTTTTCATGGTAAAATTTCATTAATCTTCATACATTCCCTATTCCATATATGAAAGCCCATAACAAGGAATTTGCATGAGAGAAGGTATAGTTCTGAATGCATCCAAACCTCCAAATGTTACATTTATATTCATAAAAAAAATTACGGTCCTATAAATTTTCAATAAAAATTATTATCCCACGCGCAGTCCAAGCGTGAGTCATATAATAGGCAACACATAAGCAATGATTCCAAGAAATATTGAGATGTCAATCAAAGGAAACAGGGGCCAGAGTATTGTCTTAAATTTGCAACAAATTTATCAGGCATCGAATCAGTTGGCAATTAGACAAAGGTAAAGCATTTGGCTGACAACTAAAGAAATATGTGCCAAAACATATTCAAACAGGTATGGAATCAATAGGCCAAAGATTAGTTCCAACTCGACTGCATGTGGTGATCAAAAGCTCCAGATTTAAGGGCATTCGGTTGCATTAGTTATTTAATACTTCAAGTGCATAAAATTCCAAGTTGAAGATCAAGTTCATGGTCAAATCATTGCACAAAGCATTGACATGAAGTTTGCAGGACATCTGGAAACAAAATTTGGAGTGGTTAAATATATTTTGGATCAAAACTAAATGCTACATGTGACAGCTATGGGATTCAAGAAGTCAGATTCAGATCTTGAACACAATATTTTGAGAATAATTTTCATTCAAGCATTGTTTCCAGATTCTTAGACACAAAAATTGGAATGAAAAAGGTTGATTTTCATTTGAAGAAGAAGTTCCAGCTATCACGGATGTTGAGGACTAAATGAAGCATAAAATTTATCTACAATTAGAATGATTGATCTATATCTTCAGAGAGCAAGTATCAAGCATTGAGCAGTACAAGTTTCCAACGATCAACTTCAGATTCAAAAGGCAAAGATCGGTTCCATATTTTTTGAGATAGAGTATTAATGTTATCTAATTTTAGATTTTCTAAGATAGATCCAATTTTAGAGAAGAAACAAAACTTGCATTAGCTAGCTGGTGGTAATGTATAAATATCTAGCCATTTGAAATGTAAGGGGGTACCAGCCGAGAGGGATGATAATGTAATAAGAGATCAAACTGATATTTTTTATTATTTTACATGCATGTATTAGATTTATGGGTTTTCAAAGAGGACTTTGAAGTGATCATCTTTGAGATTGGCCTATTCTGATTTCATTTTGAACTGATAAATACTATATTGTGTCCATGATTCTTTCCAATATTTGGTTTCTTGTGGATGGTTTATATGTTTATTACTGATCTGGACGGAGCTTGTCTTTCTCTTTATATGAGTTCATTCTCGTGATCTTTCTACCCTGTTTATGTTTATACATTCACTAATCAATATTCTCATATATTATCCTGATCCTTGTTATATTTATCTGCTTTTCAACTTACAAATATTATCATCTTTCAATAAATTTAAAAATTCACTAGCCGTGTTCTTTCAACAGTCAAGGAACATATTTTAGTGATAACATATTCTAGTGCCATTTCCGGGGAATGGAGGAGCGAATATATCTTCCCCGAAAAGAACAAGTACAATGATGAAATCCAGCTCTCGATGGTAGACAAGAGAAGGACACTAGCTTGACTGCAATTTTTCTACCAGGAGACTCCAGTTTCATTACAAACAAATATATTGGATATTCCACTAGTTCAAGATGTCAAGGTTCAAGATGCCAAAGACAATGGAAGCCATTTTGGCTTGGAGGTTTGCACCTTTCAATTTTTCACCAGTTCCTGGTTTTCCACATCCAGTACCGAGTATGACAGAATGGGGATATTTTCTACCTATCTTTAGAGAAAGGATAGAAGATAATCCTGCAGATCACCTCATCAAGTTCCATGAATGTATGAATCTTCTAGATCTACAGCACAAGGATGTTGGTATGAATATGTTCATGTATTCATTGGATGCTGATGCACGTGAATGGTTTTTCTCATTACCTCCTTCCAGCATTTCATCCTTGAAGTATTTTCACACAGTATTCCATGGCATTGTAAAAGATACTTTTCAAATGAGTTTTTATTTGAAAATTGTTGTGAAGAAATTGTTCCTCACAATCTTCATCAGCTCTCCAATTATTTTCAATATTATGGGTCTTCCCATAAACATGAACTAGAAATGGATAATGAAGAAGCTATGGTTTTAGAATTTGTTAAAGATGAAGAAGAAGCATTTTCAACTTCTGTTGTACCAGCCAAGATGGCTGAGTATATAATCAGAGATCAGACTGATATTTTTTATTATTTTACAGGCGTGTATTATATTTCTAGGTTTTCAAAGAGGACTTTGAAGTGATCATCTTCGAGATTACCCTGTTCTGTTTTCATTTTGAACTGATAAATATTATATTCTATCCATGATTCTTTCCAATATTTGGTTTCTTGTGGATGGTTTATATGTTTATTACTGATATGGACGGAGCTTGTCTTTCTCTTTATATGAGTTCATTCTCATGATCTTTCTACCCTGTTTATGTTTATACATTCATTGATCAATATTCTCATATATTAGCCTGATCCTTGTTGTATTTATCCACTTTTCAACTTACAAATCTTATCATCTTTCAATAAATTTAAAAATTCACTAGCCATGTTCTTTCAGCAGTCAAGGAACATCTTTTAGTGATAACATCTTCTGGTGCCATTTCCGAGGAATGGAGGAGTCTTCCCCGAAAAGAACAAGTACAATGATGAAATCCAGCTCTCGATGGTAGACAAGAGAACGACACTAGCTTGACTGCAAGTTTTCTACCAGGAGACTCCAGTTTCATTACAAACAAATATATTGGATATTCCACTTGTTCAAGATGTCAAGGTTCAAGATTCCAAAGACAATGGAATCCATTCTGTCTTGGAGGTTTGCACCTTTCAATTTTTCACCAGTTCCTGGTTTCCCACATCCAATACTGACTATGACAGAATGGGGAGATTTTCTGCCTATCTTCAGAGAAAGGACAAAATATAATCCTGCAGATCACCTCATCAAGTTCCATGAATGCATGAATCTTATAGATCTACAACACGAGGATGTTCATATGAATATGTTCATGTATTCATTGGATGGTGATGCACGTGAATGGTTTTTCTCATTACCTCCTTCCAGCATTTCGTCCTTGAATTATTTTCACACAGTATTCCATGAGCATTATAAAAGATACTTTTCAAATGAGTTTTTATTTGAAAATTGTTGTGAAGAAATTGTTCCTCACAATCTTCATCAGCTCTCTAATGATTTTCAATATGATGGGTCTTCCCATAAACATGAACTAGAAATGGATAATGAAGGAGCTATGGTTTTAGAATTTGTTAAAGATGAAGAAGAAGCATTTTCAACTTCTGTTGTACCAGTCGAGATGGCTGAGTATATAATTAGAGATCAGACTGATATTTTTTATTATTTTATAGGCATGTATTAGATTTCTGGGTTTTCAAAGAGGACATTGAAGTGATCATCTTCGAGATTGACCTGTTCTGTTTTCATTTTGAACTGATAAATATTATATTGTGTCCATGATTCTTTCCAATATTTGGTTTCTTGTGGATTGTTTATATGTTTATTACTGATATGGACAAAGCTTGTCTTTCTCTTTATATGAGTTCATTCTCATGATATTTCTTCCATGTTTATGTTTATACATTCACTGATCAATATTCTCATATATTAGCCTGATCCTTGCTATATTTATCCAATTTTCAACTCACAAATATTATCATCTTTCAATAAATTTAATTATTCACTAGCCATGTTCTTTCAATAGTCAAGGAACATCTTTTAGTGATAACAGTAGGCATTGGTCCTGACACATCACTGTGTATCAAATCAAGTATAGAGGTGGCTCTATGTGCCTTCCCAACTTCATACCTCTTCTCTGGATTCTTACCTACTAAGAAACCAAGGCATACTCCATCGGAAGTTTGGATGAGAGGCAAGCCTTCAACCATTTTATCATTGTGGAGTTGTTGGAGATATTTGAAATTGAGATGCCCAAATCTCTCATGCCATATCTTGTTGGTGTTGTTAGCAAAAAGTGAGAGAACCCATATACCTTTGAGGCATGATTTGCAATCCCTTTCGCTATTAGCTTTCTAATAGCATTTTCTGTTATTTAAAATAAGTCAGAGTCGAATGTAACTCTCTTGGGAGATCTTGTATGGTTCATATGATAACAAAATAACAAATTAGCTGCAAAAGAGGGAACATAGAGAACATTTTTGAACTCACCATGCTGGAATTTAATTGAACCTCTTTCTGCTACTAGAATTTGGGAGTCATATCACATTTGAATGCTAGGTCCTTCTGACAGAGTGAGAGTGGAGAAGGATTACTTGGAAGCAACCATGTGGTCAGATGCTCCAGAATCAATCAAGTAAGCGTTTGAATCAATAATTCCTACCTTCAAGGAATGGAATCTATCATGATTCTTTATCTGTGGTCCAACATCATACTTATTTTCTCCTTGTTGAAGGGAAATGGTGTTCTGTTAAAGGAGGGTGGACAATTGGTCGATATGCTTCTTCATGCTCTAGATTTCAGGAAGAAATCCCCTCATACAATAAGGACACACATTATTTCCAAAAAATTTCTTCTTCTTGGATCCCGAAGCTCCTTCGGAAGGCTTCTTATTCTCATTTGGCTTCAAATAAGAGGCTTTAGTATCCTTCCCCTTGTGATTCCATTTGTCTTGCACATGGGTTGAGTCTGACATCATAAGATCTTGGTTCTTGGAAGTTTGGAGGACTCCCATTTGGACCAACTTATCCTGCTCTTGTATTAAATACTCAGCACAACCATCAAGTGAAGTCGTCTTCCAATTGAGGATGGAAGCTCTTTTGGAATGGAAGGTAGAGATGAAGACAGAGTACTCATAACCAATTTTTTTGAGAATAGAGAGCACATGCTGCTCAACCTTCCTCTCTATTCCACATTTCTTACATGGTAGTGCTAGAGACTTGAATTTTGTGAAAAATTGTTGGATAGTTTCGAAACTATTGGGCTACAATGCTATTATCTTGTTCTCTAAGATGTTCCCTCAAAATATCATCTTCTTTTCCAAACAAGAATTCAAGCTTCTCCCAAGATTCTTTAGGAGTGTTCAATCCCTCAAGGTGAAAGAGGAGATACCTAGAGATGTGAGTGAAAAGGAAGCCAAATGCTTCATCCAACTGGTTCAAGAACTTATTTTTGTCAGTAGGATGATGAGGTTCTTCTTCTCTTCCCATATTCATCCTATACAGGCCAAGATTGCGTAAGGATATTGTTACATATGATTTTACCACATATGGTGGATCACAGATTTATGGCCTTCCTTGTCCCTCTGCAGACTCTTTAGATCCCATGTACCATTTTTATACCTTTGATGTTTCCAAGATCATCCCTAAAAACATGCATTATTTTCCATACATGAATTTTAAACCTATTCTCACATATATACACAGATATTACCCTCAAACCCACGTACATCGGGATGTGTGCAAAAGGCCAAATAATTTTGGAGTTTTCCTTCATGTGGATCGGAGTCACTTGTCTCTTGGCCTTCCATATGCCTTGAGATCGCTCGAATTTGACCTTCCATTAGCCCATTGAAGCACTATATAAGGAACCCTTTGGATACATTAAAAGGGCAGGAATTGAAGAGCAAGAAAAATATAGTCCATTGTTGCCGGAGCTTATACTTGAGTCTGCATCCCTTTGTCCCTTGGAGCAATTTGTGTTCTTCACTATTGTAATCTCTGATTTATATTAATAGAAATATATTTTACTATCCAATAATGTGTATTTAAATGAGTATCGATGGATTCTCTCAAGTGTTCGACCTCAACACATTTATTCACACTTGTTATTTTGCACTCTAGTACCTTGATTCCCATTTTCATTATCGGTGGGTGATCTCACGTCTATTAACGGTATACATCAATGACCGGTAATCAGAAGATGGAATACTATGTTTGACCTCGACACCTTTATTCACATAGTAGGACATGTACACATAGTGGATTGTGTAGAATACATTCCAAATTGGTGGCATTTCAGATATGCTACCTCCTTGATCGTGCCAATGTTCATGAGATTTCAGCTCTCGTGACTTGATTCCATTGTATGTCAGATATCTTCAACCATTATGGAGATCTTGATCCATTATATATATTTATCTTTCATGGAGATCATGATCCTTTGTATATCTTCATCATGGATATTCTGATCTATCTATATTGTATGTGGCGATGACCACACATGTCATTGTCGTGCACCTAATATGCAAGTAGATTATTACCAACATACAGAGTGTACAAGATTTATTGTCAACCCAAGAAAGTCTTTTATTTCAAAGGATAAAATGCACAGTATATGCTTAAACACAAAGTCACTGCAATTGAACATTACTATCCTCTATCAACTATGTTCATCCCAAGAATCTATGTAATTCCATGATCTTCTAAGCACTACAATCTTAATTACTTTCTGCTATGCATGAAGGAAAGACACAAAGGATTCAAATTACAATTGCAAATGAAAGGAAATCATGTTCACATCCCTGAATAATTAATTCACCCATTCAATCTGATTACTCTAAAGAACACAAGCATAAATTGAATATTGATCTAGGAATTCGATTGCAAAAGATTGAGTTCGGCTATGCTCAGAAATTGAAATGCAGGAATAAAATTCAACAATCATAACAGTAAAGAAAAATTTCAAAGTTTCATGGAACGGAAACTAAACCTACGGATGAACAAGGTTGTGTACAGCTACCATACAAAGTGCATAAAATATAGTTACCTACTCAGTCGACTGTCACTCTGTACCACTTACAGATCTCAAGAAAATGTAATCCCAACCATACTGTAAATCCACACTTACTACAGCTGCATACAAAGGGAATAGAATCAACCAAACATCACACAACAATGAATTAAAAAGTCCTAAGTTAACTCATCAATCTCTGTGGAAGGCGGGCCCAGCCTTCACACAAAGATGCTGGCTGAACAACATAAAGATTCTTAAATCATAGGTAACTCCTTATATTAAAGAAAGAACGATTACACAAATTTCTTCCACTGCTAGTACAATGAATGAATTATATGTTCAGCAACCCCCTGGGTTGAGACAGCTCCCCATATATATATCATGTGGATAGTAACATCTGATCCTATTCTGGGGCAGCCATGAAGATCTCTGATCTTCAGGCACCCTAAATAACACTAGCTATTACAAACGTGGCATGGTAAAGACATAGAAAATATAGGAAATCTATTAATCGATCCAGGAGTAGCACTCTTTTCTAATTACAACTAGATCCGAGCAGCAATGTACTAAAGATCTCCAATTGTAGCGCATTCTGTTACAGCTGCCTTTTCACAGCTCTGTCTAGGATGTCGCATTAGAACCACGTTCCTTAATTGATGATAAGAGGGCTGAGGATCATCTTGAGCGGTGAATATTCCTCCTTTCGATACTTGTTCAGCCCCATCTTCCTGTAGTCCACTTATCTCAAACTACCTTGATAAATCATAACATGTTAGCACATTTGAGAGATACACAGCTTTAATTATCACAATCACAAGCATTAATAAGATAAAGCAATGACTAGTCATACCTTGGTAGTTTGGGGAGTAAAGTGGGGACAACAGGTCTGATTAGCATGCTGAATGGTGTAGGATGGGGGAAGAAAAGGTGATTGAGGATGGTTAAAAGGGGCCAATTCTGGGCTCAACATCTCCCCCCAACTATCATGTTGCATGTCCTCATGCAACAACCTGCATCATTTGGAATCTGAATCCTGTACTGAGCTCTGCTGGTGGAGGGAGGAAAAATTGTAAGGAAACTCAGGCACCTCATCCTTTTCTAAGAATCCTCTGCGAGCAACCCAATACTTCCAGCATCGCTGCTCTTCTGCCCTAGTTAAAGAGAAGTCCATATTATACAGTTTTGTTGGCCACCAAATAAGGGGTAATTTGAACTTCAAACCCAACCAATTAACGCCACTCTCCTTGATACTTCCCACATAGCCCTTGACCCTAGAAAGTGCCTGCTTGAAATTCTGGAAACAGTAAGGGTCTCGGCTTCTGAGTGCAGGGGAGGCAGCCTCCCATCTGTGCTTACTCCCTTCCAATGCTACTTGTTGGTGTTTGGAAATGTAGTTGGTGCAAGTGGAGATCACTTCTTTCTGAAGTCTCATTATATGCTACGCCTGGGGAGGACTTGAAAGGAAATTTCTGTACTGAGCCAAAAGAATACCAAGATTCTGGGCTTCACTTTGAATCCACAGGTTAGTGTCAACTTCATTATGAGAAAAGGTCTGAAAAGACCTTTCCCACTGAGCGTGATTGCTCACAAAAGAGGCAAAAGCTCTTAGCTGAACATCCCCTGCAAATGGGACAGGATTTGAGTGGTGTTCTAGAGGGAAATCCATCTCATGCAAGTATAGTTCACATAGCAAATTTTGATCCTCAAAATTGCTTCCAAAGAATGTCTCCAAGAACTTTGCTGAGGTTGTTATTTCAAATGACCTCCCTTCCTTCACAGCCTTCAATTTAAACGAGACAAATTGTTCAAACGGGAATACTGGATAAGAGGAAGAAGGATTCCTGGTGCCCAGGAGTTCTTGAGAGAGAGCATACATCTGCTCTTTCTCCTGCTGCATGGATTGGAACTTTTTCAACTCTCTCAACTTGCTCTGTAGCTCTTCTTCTCGAACTCTATGGGCCACACGTTCTTCTGCCCAATTCTCTTCCAATACTCTAATAATTTTTCTATGCTCACTAAGAGAAATCATGCCTCTCTAATGTTCCTCCACCTAGATTTTCCATTTGGTCACCTCCAGCCTCAGAGTTGAGACTTCTATTGTGAGGTTCAAGATTTCCTTTTTATGATTCTCCTCTTGATCCGAGTCCAAATCAATGAAATTTCTAAGGGGTAGAAGCACTGGTTCTTGTGGGACAGTGTCTTCTGTTTGGGCATCCTGCACATCTAAGTTTACTATGAGAGTTGCTGGTTCTTGTGTGACAACAACTTCCTTTAGACTCTCTTCAACAGCTACATCCATTGCTTCTATAGACACTGGTTCTTGTGTGACATTGTCTTCTTCTTGGGTACCCTAGATTTCTAAAACTGGTTCAAGAGTTGTTGGTTCTTATGTGACAGCAAATTCCCATGGATTCTCCTCAACAGCCACATCTGTTACTTCTAGAGACACTGGTTCTTGTGTGACAGTGTCTTCTTTTTGGCCACCCTGCACAGCTGAGGCTAAATTGAGAGTTGCTGGTTCTTGTGTGACAACAACTTCCCCTGGATTCTCTTCAACAGCCACGTCCATCATTCCAAGAGACATTGGTTCTTGTGTGACAGTGTCTTATTTGTCCTTCTGCTGCTGACATTGGATGTCTTCCTCAGTGTGCAGCTGCTCCTCAAGGATTTCAGTGTCACCTGATGATTGTGTATGTACCTGTTCATTCTTAATCCAATGTATATCGGGAATGATATCTATTCCAGGGTTATCTTCTAGTTGCAATTCAGGAGTCCTTACTGCAACCTCCAAGGATGTTGGTTCTTGTGTAACAACATCCTAGCTTACTCTTCATCCTCTTGTTGTTGCCATTCTTCTACTATAATTTCTGTATCATGGGAACATTCTGGGGTTATAGTGCAGAGTTCTTTATTAAGCTCCAGAGTGTCCTCCATCCCAGGTTCTTCTCCCATTTTCTTGGCCAATTGGAAAAGTACACTTAGGGATGTTGGTTCTCATGTTACAGCACCCTGTTCAAGTTCTTCAATGTCTTGCCTTTGTGGATCAGCTTCTATAATCTCTGTGTCATGGGAGCATTTTGGGGTTATAGTGCAATATTCGTCCCCATAATCATACATGATTTCATCCTTTGGCTCCTCTGTGACAGAATTGGTGGCAACTTCAGCAAGGATGGTTAAAGATGCTGGTTCTTGTGGGACAGCATCTTCTTTTTCTGCAGCTTCCTCTATTGTAGGCACAGACTGTTGTGCTATATAGGTACGAATTATAATCTTGTGGCCTACCTCCTTGAAGATTTCCCCATAGGTAGGACAGATCACTCGCTCATCTTCCTTTCCAGGCTCGGTAGAGTTCGATCCCTCCAGTTGGTCTGCAGCCTCCACCAATGTGTACATTTTCCTTTCACCTTGTTTCCTACAGGTTCCTTTCCAAGTCTCCAATTCCCTTCTAAGTATTTGGACTTCCTATTTTAATAGTGTATTCTCAGCTAGAAGTCCTTCAATTCGGGGTTCTTCCTCAACTGGCCTTTGTGGAGCATCCATTGGCCTCGGTACAAGGATAGGGAACTCAATCTGTGCCTCTAGGGTTGCCCATATTTTTTTGGATGCCTCTGCTGCTACAGCTGATCTAGTTCTTTTCCTTCTTATTGGTGAGGTTATTTTAAGTTCATCAATTGATCTCTTTCTTTTCCTTTGTGGTGTTTTCTTTTGTGGAGCTGGGGTGTCGGGATTCACAACTGAGGTCGAAGGAATATCCCTTGTTCTAGCGTTTTCTTGCTCCTCAGGCTGTTCTTCCTCAATTAAAGTTCCTCCCCACTCAGGTGAGGATTCAATGGTTACCAGCTCGATATTGTCTTCTATTGCCATGGCTCAGTCACCTTCAAGTTCAATTGTCACAGCATTTAGTGCTGCTCCAATTTCACCTTCTGCTGTCAGAGCTTCCCTATTATCTAGGTTTTCCACAAAGTTTTTATCTACACCCTCCCTCAATTGCTCTGTTTGTGCCCCCGGTTGCTCTTCTTCTAATCCAGTTTCATCCCCCCCCCCAACTACATTGGAGGGACTCCGATCCTCCTGCTGTGGTTCGTGTCCCCCCTGCTGTGGATGAGCCTGTTCTTGGTCTATTGGGACACCCGACAAGGGAGCGGGTTCCTGAGCTCGAGCTGTGAATTTCTCCTAGGTTATATTATGCTAAGCAAGGGTTCTTAAAATTATTAATTTGATAAGACCATGGTGGGTCAGGGAGGTGAATGGATGCTTAGCAGCTTGGACGAATCCTGCCATATGATGCAGGTCATGAAGCAGATAATATGGAATGTTCAATAAAGTCCTATGGCGGAGATGAGAAAGTAAAGGCAGTTCATAATTATAAACAGTTTGGTACCTACCTTCACAAGTGATGTATTTCTTGAGGAAGACAGCAACCTGGTCCCATGGCCGCGGCAATGAGTGCAGTGCGATACCTCTTCTTAATGGTTGAACCTACTCCCCCTCTATTAGAAATGCTTTCAATGCTATCGTTGTGGGGACTCGTCATCCAAACCATGCCTTTCCCACTTGTGGGATGGTAGTAACATCAGATATAATGTCCTCGGAGACTTCTATGAGCAGCCCCCACACCTCAGAGTAAGTTTCTGTGAGGTTTAAAGCAAATTGCAAGGATTCTTCACGATTGAATCCATCTAGTCGTTCAAAAAATTTGATCCAGCCGGCAGCTTGAAAGATGGAAAAAACCGCAGGATTTTTCCTGAGCTCCTATGTATTCGAAGGTTCATAACGAGCTTTAATCCCCATCGTCCTGGCTTCAGACTAAGGTTTCTATTCCACAGATTACAGAGTCCGAGAATGGAGGTTACAGCACAAAGGATGCACGAATTGCTGGGAGGAGATGTTAGAGATTGTGTAAATTTGGAAAGTTCAGCACACCAAAATATTCAAAATTTCATTCCAAATTGGGGAAGGTGACGGTTAGTCGTTTTTACATCGCACGGGGGGGAGAGTTAATTAGGCCATAATGGTGATACGAATAAAGGTACGACCGATATCATTAAATCTTTTCAATACTTAATCATGTGATAAATCAAAGCCATACCTTTTGAGACTGCGTGCTGGATATCCTTCAAAAAATGGTGGAACGTGTCGTAGCTGACATCATAGAAGCCGAATTCGAGCGCAGTCATTAATTTGATCATTATGACCAAGATAATGCAATAATTCCTTCTGCTAGTGAAACACAAAGCATCGCATTCGCAGGGTCGAAATTATGAACAAGGCTGTCACCGTATGGCCCAGTTTGCCAGCACGAGGAGGAGGAATCAGAGCCATATTTAGCAGGTTGAACAGTGTAGGAAGCAATTTTTCGTTAACACAGGAGTTACCACTGCAAGTTTTGAAATAAAAAAGGCGGCCTTTAATGCTGGAGACATCCGCCAAATAGAGAGGAATTGCAGTTTCCATAAATAATATCACGGCCGATGAAAAAGATGTTGCAGCCACCAGGAAATGGTTCACGGTTGCTGGGAAAAAGACTTACAGCCGTCGGGAAAGATGTCGCAGCCGCCGGGAAAGATGTCGTAGCCACCGGGAAATGGTTCACAGCTGCCGGGAAAAAGGTTTTACGGTCATCGAGGAAAGAAAAGTCACGGTTTCTAGGGAAAGAGATTTACAGCCATCGGGAAAGATGTCGCAGCCAACGGGAAAGATGTCGTAGCCGCTGGGAAATGGTTCACGGCTTCCAGGAAAAAGGTTTTATGGTCATTGGGGAAAAAGTCGCGACTGCCAGGGAAAAAGATTTACGGCCACCGGGAAAGATGTCGCAGCCACCGAGAAATATGTCGCAGCCGCCAAGAAATGGTTCACGGCTGCCGGGAAAAAGGTTTTACGGTCATCGGGGAAAAAGTCACGGCTTCCAGGGAAAAAGCTTTACGGCCGCCGGGAAAGATGTCACAGCCGCCGGGAAATGGTTCATGGCTTCCGGGAAATTTATTTTAAGGAAAAGGAAATGCGGCACGAGAAGGCATAGGAAAACGACTCTCATTCGACGGGCCCAATCTGGTCATTCCCCTGGCGCTTCCCTGCAAATTTTGAAAAACAACAGCAAATGAGAAGATCAAATGCAAAAGGGAAAAAAACAATATATAATGAAGTAGGAAAAAACCATTATTTATGTACAGTAATTCAAACGTGATTTATAGTTTAAGGATTGGCAAAGGCAGAGAGAAGTTCCTGCCCTGGTGCCAGCTGATAATCTGGATTGGCGGCAATTTGCGAAATAAATGCATCTTTCGAAATAGGCTTACAGTACAGTCGCAGTCTGTGGCCATTAGCAAATAATGGTATGTGGTTTTCATCAATGGTCACAAGGCGGACAGTGCCATTGTCAAATACCCTGTCGACCAAGTATGGACCTAGCCACCTTGTACGTAATTTACCTTTAAAATCCCTTTTGAACCTGGAGTCATATAGTAATTCCTAGTCTTCCTCACAGAATATTTTCTTTTTAATAAATAAATCATGCTAATTGGATCTCTGTTGCTGAAGCAACATAGTCTGGTCCACTGCAGCTAATCGCTTCTCATCCAATTCATTTAGTTGATTCAATCTTCTCTTCTGGGCCTGTATTACATCCAGATTCATTTCGGTGGTTGTCTTCAAGGTTTTGATTTCAAACTCAATTGGAAAGATGGCACTCTTTCCATACACTAAATCATAAGGAGAGAAACCTGTGGTGTTGCGCCAAGTCGTGCGATATGCCCACAGTGCTTCCGGAAGCCTATCAGCCCAATCCTTTCGATGGCTCTTAACTATTTTGGAAAGGATGGATTCAATAACTTTATTAGTACTCTCCACCTGACCATTGGCTTGGGGGTGGTAAGGTGAAGCCACCCTATGCTGCACATGATAATTTCGGAGCAGGTATTCAAATTGATGTGACATGAGTTGAGGTCCCCCATCGGTAACTACTTCCTTCGGTACCCCAAAGCGGGTAAAGATTTCACTGTACAGAAAATCAATCACCACCTGGTCGTTAGCCTTAGCCAAAGCTACAGCCTCTACCCACTTGGTCATATAATCAGTACAAACCAGAATGTAAGATTTCTGTCTAGAAAGAGGGCTGATAGGGCCAACAAAATCTAGTTCCCATCTATCAAATGGTTCGACCACTACTTGAGGTTCTAGAGGCATCTGATCTGTTTTATTGGGTTGGCCCATCCTTTGGCAGCTGTCACATGACTGAACATACCTTTTAGCATCCCTGAAAAGAGTCGGCCAATAGTAGCCCATCCGCAGCACTTTGTGCCCTGTTCTTTTGTCTGCAAAGTGTCCCCCACAAGTTCCATCATGACAGGCTTTCAGTATATGAAAGATTTCATCTTCCCTTACACATCTCCTAATCTCAAGATCAGGTCCTGTGTAGAAGAGATGACCGTTTAGCCAACAATACCTGTCACTTTGCTGGATGATTTTTCTCTTTTCTCGTTTAGACATATGTGGTGGGAGCATTCCTGCAACCAAATAATTAGTGATGTCTGCATACCAGGGGAAATGAGATGAAAGTACGAATAGATGTTCATCTAGAAAAGAGTCCTCAACAGGAAAAATACCATCACTGTTAGTGAAATGAGATAAAAAATCAGCGATGACATTTTCTTTCCCAAGTTTATCTATAATGGTAATATCAAATTCCTGCAATAACAAGAGCCACCTGGTCACTCTGGCATTGGTGACAGGTTTGTTCATTAAATATTTAATGGCAGAGTGGTCAGTGTGCACAAATGTAGGATACCCAGTAATGTAATGTCGAAATTTATTAATGGAGTAAACAATAGCTAGGAATTATTTTTCAATGACAGTATAATTAAGTTCAGCAGGGGCTAAGTTTTTACTAACATAATAGATGGCATAAGGTACTTGACCATCCTGCTGTCCTAAAACTGCTCCAATGGAAATATCAGAGGCATCTGAAGAAATATGGAAGGGTAGGGTCCAATTAGTCCTCCTTAGGATAGGAGCTATGGACAACTTCTCCTTAAGCTTATCAAACGTTGTCTGGCATGCTTCACTCCACACAAACTGTGCATCCTTCATTAACAGAGAGAACAAAGGAGAAGCAAGTTTGGAGAAGTTTTCTATAAACTTTCGGTAATATCCATCATGTCCCAAAAAACTTCGCACCTCTTTCTGAGTTGAAGGGGTAGGTATATTTTTTATCACCTTGATTTTGAGGGGTCCACCTGAATTCCATTGATAGAGATGAAATGCCCCAATACCACCCCCTCACTCATCATCATATGGCACTTTTCAGTGCTTAATGAGAGCTGGGTCTGTTCACAGCGAATTAAAACGTTCTTTAAATTTTCTAGTGCTTCCTCAAAATCCTTGCCATAAGGAGTAACATCGTCCATAAAGATTTCCATACTATAGGTACCACTTTCATTAATCGCTTAGGAGGTACAGCTATTAACTTATCCGGGATGGGATTAAACAACCGAACCTTTACTTCCGTGTTTCCAAACACACCTTTACCCTATAGACCCTTACCCTACTTACTTATAACCTATTCAGCCAGGAAGATGAGGGTAAGCACTAGGGTATTGAACTCCTACCTTCCCTTGTTACCAAACCACCACTCATCGGAATACCTATACCTACCCTATATAACTTGCCTCATACATGCTTAGTAGGTACAGCTAGAGACCTCTTCTCAGGACGGCATGCTAGCTAGCCCGTTGTTTTCTTATATATTCCCTTGTAGGGTGTGTTCCCTGGGGTGTTTTCCTTTAGGTGTAATATTTTGTTATTTGTGCTACTGGTGTGTTACACAGTTTGAAACTCAGAATGCGATAAATCACTTCCCGTGAATGCTAAGGTAAAGAGGGAGTTTCATAGCACGTGATAGTTTATAGAAAGCCTAGCATGCAGGGCAAAGAGGATAATAAATGACTATGTGCAGTGAATGGTTGGCTTATTTAGCTTGCTGGCTAGAGGAGGTAGGTCTGCTGTGCCAGGGCAGGACAAGACCGGGCAGGATGAGGGAGGAACCTAGAGTTATAAACATTACACATTAAGTTTGGATAGACCAGTGCATCATATACAACACCCATTTCATCCATGGTTACACAATACAGATATTTAGTTTACTACCCTACCTATCCACAGACGACACCCAACTTACTTATTGATGCCCACACCGTGCCTTGCTTCATTAAGACTTAGTTGCTAAGCACTTTGGCACCTTTACTATTTAAACTTTCTTTAGCTTCCTACTTTCACTTTACCTCTACTCTTACCATTTAAAGGGACCCACCTGACTTACCTTATAATAACTTACCTATGTCCCCAACAGTTAGCCTTGCGCTTGTTTACCATAAATCTTTTGGTTGAACCACCTAACAGCATTCAAAGGCAGACCTTTTATCACAATTGCTTTAATATACTATTGGGTTATGACCTTCTGGGTACCACTCTTGTTCCCACTGAAGAGCCTTGCGAATCTTCATCCATTTGAATCCACAGGCTAGGAAAAAAGAGCCATACTTAGACTTTTAGTGTTAACTACCCTTATTTAGGGAACACAACTAATAAGACTACCGGAAGTCCATAGGGCCTTTCCCGTGTCCTAATCAGTGCATAGAGTAGAGTCTATGTAGAGTTAAATTAGAAGAAACTATCCATATTAAGAAGTTGTAGTTTTAGTCTTATCTCTGCTAGAGCCTCTGAGTAAAGCCCATGTGCACTCCGCCTGATATAGGTTCCGCAATAGATAAGAATCTGGTGAGGTGAGTTAGGCTGATAGTGAGTTAGACATTACATGAGTCGACTTCAGGTTCAGGACGAAGACGGTTTGCTTTGTTTGGTAACCTCTATGATAGGGCAAATAATGAACGAGTGGTATGGCAGGTCTGGTACGGTCTTATCAGGTGAGGTGAGTCAGGTTGGCCAATAATGATTGAGTTTCAAAAGGTAGGGGGCGGTACGGTATGGGACACAGTTAACTAGCATGGGAGTTACTAAATCCCGCATGAGGCTAACTCAGAGAATATGCCAATTAAAGCTCTTTGAAATGTTGCCGGTGCATTACATAAACCAAAGGGAAGCACTCTGTAGGCAAACGTTCCCTAGGGACAAGTGAAAGTGGTCTTATCCTGGTCCTCAGGAGCAATCTGAATTTGGTTGTATCCGCTGAACCCATCTAGGAAGGAGAAGAACTTATTCCCTGATAGGGTATCGAGTACTTGGTCAATAAAGGGCAAAGGAAAATGGTCCTTTTGCATGGCTTTGTTCAGCTCCCTATAATTGACACAGACCCTCCATTTACCATTTTTCTTGGGCATGATTACAAGTGGGGAAACCCACTCGCTATCTAAAATAGGATATATAAATCCTGCTTCCAAGAGTTTCTAGATTTCTTCCTTCACTATATCCCTCAAATTGGGGTTCATTCGTCGTTGAGGTTGACACACAGGCAGGGAGTCACTTTTAATATAAATATGATGGGTGCATAGATTAGAGGGAATACCCCTCATGTCTGTATACTCCCAGGCGAACGCCCCCTTGTGTTCTTTCAAGAGACTGATCAGGTGCTTCTGTTCCTCTAAGGAGAGACTCTACCTCAATAGGAATACTTTTTGAATTTTTCAAAACTGGGATTATGTTTATGTCACCAACTAGTGCTTCTTCCGTAATATTTTCTTGTTCTTCCTTGCCCAGGGTTAAATGTTTAGGATTTGATAAACCTCTTTATCAACTAAAGTGGGTTCACTAATAAAATTACTAATAGCATCGTCTTCCGTTTCATTTTTAAAAGTTAAGGCCTTCCCTATAGTTAGTAGTGGCTGAACATCCTCCTCTTCCTCCTGCTCCATCCAAAGGGAAGTTTCAGCCTCTAGACTTGGACGAGCTGGAGGATAAAGGGTGAGGCTTTTAGTCTCAGTGCCATTAGATATATTCATGGACCCCAATCGACAGCTGATGCAAGCATTAGCTGTGGCCAACCAAGGCCTCCCCAGGATCAATGGGTGTCCTCCCAGCTGCGATTTTGGTTGCAACACCAAAAAGTCAGCAGGTTACTCCCATGAATCCACTAAGATGACAAGGTCATCCAGAATTCCTTCGGGTCTAATGGTGGATCTATCCACCAATTCCAAAATGGTGGGGGTCGGTCTAAGATTAGTGAGCCCAAGCTTCTTTACAGTCTCAATTGTTATGACATTGATCGCTGCTCCTAAATCTACTAGCACGTTGGGTATCTCTGTATGTCCTACTTGCACAGTGACAGTAGGATTGCCAGGGTCGTCATACTTAGTCACTGGGGTCTTTCCTATTATCAAAGCAGATAAATTCCCTATGACGTGAATAGTGGGAGGATCTTTGGGTTTCCTTCATGGTTTCTTCGTGCACAGGTCCCAAACGGTAGTAGCATAAATAGGTATGTCTTGAAGAGCTTGAAGAAGGGGGATTTTGACATAAAGATTCCTTAACTCTCCTAGGAGGTTAAACTGAGGTTTCCCTCCTGCCCTTGGTAGCATTAGTCTCTCGGGGTATGAGGGTTTCCTTATCAGCTGGGTAGGCTGTGTATTGCCAGATTTATCATTTGGTGTTTGAGTCATCCCATCTAAGGGATGCTCAGCATCTTCAATAATAGGAACTATATCGAATGGATGTTGTGAACTCACCCCTTATTTATGCATAGAAGGTGGAGCATCTTCTGTAATTATGGGTTCTACTATTTTCCCAGATCGTAAACGAATATCACTGCAAGGTACAGGGGAAAGAGAGTATGTCGGCATGTTGACAGTCTCCAATTGATGGACTATTTTATTATTCGGGTTAGGATTAGGTTGGGCAGGCAGCTGAGGTCGTATTGGTACATTAGGGATAGAATTATTCTGCAGCTACAACTACGACTGCTGAGGCGGGTATTGAGGATATTGAGGGAATTGAGGGTATTGAGGAGAATATGGTGACTGTTGTGGTGGAGGTGGTTGAGGAAACTGGTTCCCAGGATGGAAGTTCCTCCATCTAGGAGACCACGCCGTAGGTTGGTGTGGTGGCTGTGTCCAGGGGCTCCATGAGTTATAATTTTGTGTTGTAGGTTGGGAAGGATTCCACTGAGCATAATTTGAAGGGAATTGTGTATTCACATTTTTCATATTATTCCAATTGCTCATATTATTCAAAAATGGAAATGAGTCTAGAAGCATACCTTGATTTCGAGGCTTCCAAGGTTTCTTCTGTGCAATGAAATAGGCCGATTCCACCTCTGGAGTTGATTCCTGCAGAATAACCTTTACTTGGGGAAGTGAGGGACATTCTTTCATGTCATGGTTCAGCTCACATAGCTGACACACTTCTACTTTATCAAGTAGGAATTCTCTCAGTGGATGATTATTTCTACATCGGGGGCAGAACACACCTAGTGTGAGATCCTCCACTGCTTGTTCTTGTTTTTCCTTCAGGACATCGATCTCCGAGGAGATGGAGCTCATCATCTCTGTTTTAAAATTTTCAAGGAGATTTCCTATCTCTACATGGGTAGCTCCTCCATTGGATGAATTCTGAGTTTTGTCGAATACATCATGTTCTAGCTTATCCCGTTTGTCCCGCTTATTATTCCTAGAAGACCCCCTAGAGTATCTCTTACATAATTCCACTATATTTCCAAAAGGATCTTTGGAGATATCTCCCTTTCCTAGCAGGTTTAACATGTCTAAACAATCATCCATGATCCCACGAAGCAAGATTATCTTGAGCACGTCCAGCCCCATGTTCGTCTGCCTAGCTCTTATCACATTGTACAGCAGCCTTTCCACAAAATCCTCCAGACTTTCGTCCTCCTTCTGTACCATTTTGAACAATTCCTCTCTTTTGTCCTTGGTGTTTCAATATTCCTGATATTTCTCCAGGAACACCTGCTTCATTCTATCCCAATTAGCAACAGTTAATCCCCCAAGGCTCATGAACCAACGTAATGCGTTGTCCTTCAGGGTGGCGGGGAAAAGTTTTAGCTTTTGTGCATCGGTGACATAATCATAGCTGTGATAGAGGATATCAAATTCAAAAAGGAATTCATCTGGATCTTCTGCCGCCCTTCCATGGAAGTGAGGCAACACCGATGGTGAGATATTTTTCATAGGGGATGCCCCCTCTGGCTGCTGAATCGGAAATTGCAGTGTAGCCATCGTTCCTTCAGGCAGGGAGTGATTTTCATGATGATATTTTTCTCCCATTGCCTCTTCCTCGTCGGACTCATGTCTGTTAATAATCACCTCTTATATTTTCTCCTCTTTGTTCGTTCCTACGTTTTTTTCCTCGTTCCTCTCTTCGTCCTTCCTCTGTTCCTCGTTCTTTTCCTTGTTCCTCCACTGATTAGTAATCTTCTAGTGGAACCGTGCCCACTCTTCTTCAGTTACAACCTTCCCGTAAATGTGGTAGATCGGACCTCTACCAGCAGGTCCAGTTGTAATAGCTGTGTCCTCTTCTGCAGGGATATTCGAGGAAGTCACGGCTGCTCGTGTATTCTCCACTGTGGACCCTGACGCTGGCACGCCAGGATCGGCAGGGTTTCTTCTGATAGGAGTTTCTTGATGGCAAGCCCTGGTGGATGAATCAGTTCTATCAACAAGATCATCGATGAATGTCCTTCTGCCCAATGGTGGTCCTCGACCACGACCCAAGCCACCTGCACTGTTAGTATTTTGTGGGGTTTTGGGAGTTGGGAGCTGATTGCGCTTTACCCTCCTTGTATTCATGCAACCCAAATCATTACTGCAAAGAAAATAGAAAATACTGACTAGAAACAATTACCATATGCAACTAATGATGGTGTTTAATTTTTATCCTTCCCCGGCAACGGCGCCAAAATGTCATGCACCCAATATGCAAGTAGATTATTACCAACATACAGAGTGTACAAGATTTATTGTCAACCTAAGAAAGTATTTTATTTCAAAGGATAAAATGCACAGTATATGCTTAAACACAAAGTCACTGCAATTGAACATTACTATCCTCTATCAACTATGTTCATCCGAAGAATCTATGTAATCCCATGATCTTCTAAGCACCACAATCTTAATTACTTTCTGCTATGCATGAAGGAAAGACACAAAGGATTCAAATTACAATTGAAAATGAAGGGAAATCCTGTTCACATCCCTGAATAATTAATTCACCCATTCAATCTGATTACTCTAAAGAACACAAGCATAAATTGAATATTGATCTAGGAATTCGATTGCAAAAGATTGAGTTCAGCTACGCTCAGAAATTGAAATGCAGGAATAAAATTCAACAATCATAACAGTAAATACAAATTGCAAAGATTCATGGAATGGCAACTAAACCTCTGAATGAACAAGGCTCTGTACAACTACCATACAAAGTGCATAAAAGATAGTTACCTACTCAGTCGACTGTCACTCTGTACCACTTACAGATCTCAAGAAAATGTAATCCCAATTATATTGCAAATCCACACTTACTACAGCTGCGTACAAAGGGAATAGAATCAACCAGACATCACACAACAATGAATTAAAAAGTCCTAAGTTAACTCAGCAATCTTTGTGGAAGGAGGGCCCAACCTTCACACAGAGATGCTGGCTAAACAACGTAAAGCTTCTTAAATCAGAGGTAACTCCTTATATTAAAGAAAGAATGATTACACAAATTGCTTCCATTGCTAGTACAATGAATGAATTATCTGTTCAGCAACCACCTGGGTCGAGACAGCTCCCCATATTTATATCATGTGGATAGTAACATTTGATCCTATTATGGGGCATCCATGAATATCTCTGATCTTTAGGCACCCTAAATAACACTAGCTGTTACAAACGTGGCATGGTAAAGACATAGAAAATACGGGAAAGCTGTTAATCGGTCCAGGAGTAGCACTCTTTTCTGATTACAACTAGATCCGAGCAGCAATGAACTAAAGATATCCAATTGTAGCGCATTCTGTTACAGCTGCCTTGTCACAGCTCTGTCTAGGATGTCGCATTAGAACCACGTTCCTTAATTGATTATAGGAGGGCTGAGGATCATCTTGAGTGGCGAATATTCCTCCTTTCAAGACTTGTTCAGCCCCATCTTCCTGCAGTCCACTTATCTCAAACTACCTTCATAAATCATAACATGTTAGCACATTTGAGAGATGCACAGCTTTAATTATCACAATCATAAGCATTAATAAGATAAAGCAATGACCAGTCATACCTTGGTAGTTTGGGGAGTAAAGTGGGGACAACAGGTCTGATTAGCATGTTGAATGGTGTAGGACGGGGGAAGAAAAGGTGATTGAGGATGGTTAAAAGGGGCCAATTATAGGCTCAACAGTCATATTTTGTATCATGCCTATTCATGGCCATTGTACTCTTATGTATCTGGGACTGCTATATGCACTTGCAGTTATGTGTAGAGTTTGATTGTTGTATTATATTTTGGATGCCTGGTTCTTCCACCTGGTTCTTCATCACTCCACTTCTGGGATGGACTTGTAATGTATTTCGGCCATCATATCACCCCTCTGACCTCACACATTATGGGGCATCTGTTATAGTTGATTTTACCACACATGGTGGATCACACCTTTATGGCCTTTCTTGTCCATCTGTAGACTCTTTGGACCCCATGGACCATTTTTGTACCTCTTATGTTTCCAATATCATCCCTAAAAACATGCATTATTTTCCATATGTGACTTTTAAACCTATTCTCGCGTATATACATGGATATTAACCTCAAACCCACGTACATCGAGATGTGTGCAAAAGGACAAATAATTTTGGAGTTTTCCTTGATGTGGATCCAAGTCACTTGTCTCTTGGCCTTCCATATGCCTCGAGATTTCTCGGATTTGACCTTCCATTACCCCATTGAAGCACTATATAAGGAACCCTTTGGATACATTGAAAGGGGAGGAATTGAAGAGCAAGAAAACTGTATTCCATTGTTGCCAGAGCTTATACTTGAGTATGCATCCCTTTGTCCCCTGGAGCACTTTGTTTTCTTCCCAATATTTCCTTTTCTTGTGAGCTTGCTATCGAGAGATGGAGGATTGAAGTGGTGGAGGCCCAGGTGGAGGACTCAGTTTCTCTGGTTTGTAGACATGTTGACAGAGGTTGCCACTATTGTAATCTCTGATTTATATTAATAGAAATATCTTTTCGTGTCCAATAATGTGTATTTAAATGACTATTGAATCCATGGATGCTTTTAAATGCTTATATGTTATTGATTATATATGCTAGAGTAGGTCTAACACCATTATATAGCATGCTTGTCTTGTTTGTTGAATGTTGAGAGAGAAAATTGCTAATACAAGTGAGAGTGGAAAAGCTCAACGGGGATCTACATCAACCGTCGAGAATAAGGTATGTTTCGAGATCCTTTAGTGTTAGATATTTTGTTTCTATTGCATATGGGAAAGGATTGATTTCTATGGTTACTCTATCTATTGTGGTACCCCAAGCCATAGGAAGTTTTCTCTGTAACAGAGACCTACATATCTTCCCTCCAATCAACATAGTTGAAGGGTGTAAGGATCCGGGGTAAGAAGGATGAGGAATCCATCAATTTTCCTTTCAAACAGTCAATTATTCAATCAAGCTACATATTACCTGTAAGAAACATTGCAAAATGAAAAATAATTTACAATAATGTCAAAATCAAGCCTTCCATATTGACATGTACACTTTCTCAGGGTCCATCACGCCTGCAAAGACTTCTCTGGATGAATCCAGAGTTAGAAATGCACACTTTGCAGGACTTATGTGGAAACCCAACTGCTTCTGGTGTACAATGGAGATTGGATAGACTTATTGTATGCCTAAATAGGCTCTGATACAATGTTTGAATTATTGTGCCATTGATCTACAGGAAATGAGTGCAATTGATATATATTATTATGCAGCGTAATGGAATGAAAATAACACACTGAACAAGACACATTTCACATAAAAATGATAAGTATTTCTTAGTAAAATTACAGTATTATCTTCATTAATTCTAGCAGTATACATTGATGTTACATAAAGGATAATTCGAATCATGTGGATAGGATTCGAATATACCAACTCAAGACTGACTGACTGGATAACTAGAAGTGTCTAAATAACCATCGGAGCTCACTAGTCTAACTCCATATGTCTAATTTAGTCTCTCAATCAGTTAAACCAGTTAAACTGATGAGTTAGGTGAGACACAGGTGAGAATAGCTGCCTAACCCCATGCATCCATGAAATACTGGTGCTAACTAAACTGGAGGACATCTAATTGAATGTAACTGGAGCATAACTTAGCTTAACTAGTTACCAACTACCAACAATTGAAGGAGGTTGGTGGTGGAACTCCCAGTGTCTCCTAAATTAGTAGGGATTGGTCTCAGAGGCACATAAAATGATGCATGAACATGCAATCAGTTGCAGTTAACCTCTATATTTTTTCCCCACACTATAGTGACTTGGTACTAGTGGCACCAATATCCCAAGTGGACCCAATATCAAGTAATGACTCCTAAGTTATGCAAATATAATCTAATAGACTAAGTATGGAAAAGGGAGGATTATAAATCCTAACAAAGAACATGGATTCTCCTTGGGGATCTCAATGGGTTTTGTAACCTCAAATATAGCAATGGGTTTTCTTGAGATCAAGACATATTTACCTCGTTTATAGATGGGATGAATGGTTTAAGATGAAAAAAATTTCCAATCTAATTTGAAGGTTGTAAAGGAGATCATTACATAGACTACCAATCCCAACAAATGTTGACGTAACACACTCAGAGTTGAGGTACCCCTGATGTTTGAAGGTTATTCATTCTTAGAACCTAGAAAATGAAGCATGGGTTTCATGGCTTAGGGTTGTTACTATGGAAATAATTCATAGAACCGCAGTCTTAGTGGGGAAAAATCCATTTTCAACTTTCATAATCAACCCTTAATTGCTTATTTTGCACCCAAAATTGAGAAAGGGTTATTGCTTGATGGTTTTGGGCTGGTTAAGAATGACATTTCGGGGCTATTTTGGGGATGAGATATTTTTGGAAAATACCTAGTTGGTTCCATACCTGCTAAATAACCCTCTTCATCACTGTTTACATGCCTATATTTGTGAATATTATTCTTGCAGCCACTTTCCATGTCCAGAATCACTTCAAAACTGCCCATATTTCTCTTTTTGATGCACATAGTTCCTTCAAAAATATTTTAGACATGATTCTAGGGATATTGATGCCCAATGGAATGCATAATAGGAAAAAAACAAGAACAATATGGTGGTGCATAATTATATCAGATCATATTAGAGGGTGAAATTACGAGTGCCAAATTAGGGGGCAAATGACAAAAGGACACATGGAGTATAGTAGACAAGTGATAAAATGGTAATGCAAAACAACATGTTTTAGAAGATAAGTTTCAACTTTCAAGAAAAATTCAAGAGGTATGTTTCCCCTGGCCTTGATACCATATTTATAGTTAAGTACTTTGGAATCCATAGTGTTAGCTTCCAGACTTAGAGGAGAGACATGGATGATCAGAGTATTGATGAGGGTTTATAGTTGCTGGAGGTGATTGGAAAATTGGGGTTGAGGGAGGTAGGTGGTTTTGATGAGGGAAAAAAGTTTCAAAAGGCCATTAGGGGTGCCACCCCATAAGAAACACTTTTAACATAAATATGAACATAAGTAATGTTGGGTGTATAGAATATAAAATATATTAAATACCATCAAATTAGAGAAATGTGGGTCTTGATGGAATTGGAAAAGTATAGATGGAACATGTATTGAAATGGTAGGAAGTACGTCACTAAGCCTCTATGAAACAATACGACTCTTGTGGTCATAGTAGGAATCTTCAACTTCAACCTCAATTAAAAAATATCACAGATTGTAAGAAATTGGCCAGTAACTCATTAGCAAGTGATTTACCAATAATTGAAGAAGCCATGGATTTGTCAGCATCATATGCCCTTTCCTCAAGTATTTGTCTTTGCATAGTGTTTTCTAGTTACCATCTTGTCAACTTTGGGTGTAACCATCCAAAATGGAGCCATGATTGTCTATTAATGGATCTTAGAAGAGATACAAGATGGAAATTTATTCACAAGTCCATAGTTGCTGATATGGTAGAATAGATGGCCCACTTAATTGACTAATTTCAAATATCATACATAATATGTTGCACAACGAAAAAATGATCTTATGCAAAGGAGAAACAAGATGGTTATGTAGATGGAAAGGATTATGTTACAAGGTAAAGAAATTCTCAATCAATATTTGGCTGAAGCAATGCATACTATTGTTTATTTGTTGAAAAAGAGTCCTCCAAAGAATTCCACCTAGAGAAGCATGGTCCAGAGGAAAACCTCTGGTTAGACCTAAGAGTAATTGGTTTTGTTGCATATGCTTTGATTTTGAAGGTGAAAAAATATAAATTGGATCTAAAGTGTATACATATCTTGATTGTATTAGTGGCCAATCCAAAGCATATAGGTTGCTTTTGATACAATCACTAACCAGATAATTGTCAGTGGAGTTGTTTCAAAATCTATTTCAGGTTCTTATTTATAATTGTTAGTTTGGGGCTGAAAAATGAATTGATTTGCATGTTGATGAGAAAGAATAAAGAATTGGTATGCAAGATGCATAGGAAGATGTAGATTATATAATTGCTTCCAAATATGCGGGAGATGTTGCTAATTTAGTTGGTATAATAACAAAAGAGGGGCCAATGGTCTCACACCACATTACAAGGTGCAAAGGAGGATGAGCTTCCACAACCTAATGAAGAAGGGCCAAGAGGTGGACAAAAGTAAGAAGATAGTTCAACATGTAATTATCCTTTGATCGTGGTGTTTTGAAAATCAAAAGAAATTGCATTAATGTTCGCTAAATACCGATACTACAAAGTACAACATATTAAAATGACCATAAGAGGAATGCAAAGGAATTTTCCAAAAAAACAATAGAAAACCTAAAGCTAAGAAAACAACTATACATGCAAACACAAGTAGAACTAAGAGAGGAGTATTATTCACTATTGTTATCATAACATATGGAAATATCCACCCTGAGAACCTGTCTATTAATTTCCTTAGAAGAGTGACTTTCATTGATGGCCCCGTAGAGTGCTGCAACAACGTGTGTGTGTTACCACTATTAGAATTTATATCTCTGAAGTCTTCTCAACATCGATGCACGTGTGACTATTTTGGGTGCACATGTGAACCAGGTCTGGATGCTTTAGTTACAGCATCAAACATGACAGTGAGAGTTCCCTTCCTCATTCTTCTTCTCAGCAGTATGGTGCATTGGCTATGAAGGGTGACTATTATAGAATGGATTGTTGTTCTATTTCAAACAATATATTTTCAGTAGTTTGTGTGAGTTAGTGGTTTTTTTTCAAGTTAATAAAAATACCTTTAGTTTCAATTAGCAATTTGTATTTTCTATTTGCATTGAACTGTTCAGTTTTAGAACAATTCTAATTTTAACCTAGTCAAAGAAGGTGCATGAAGTCTAGTAGTAAGGTGCAGATCCCAAGGAAACCTAGTCTTACCTCTTGGAGCCCACTTATTAAAGACTATCCATCATGCAGAGATAAGGGTGCAGGTCCCCAGACTGAAATAAATCTAGGGTTCGGTCTGTTTTGGGGATCAATCCAAATTTGGATCCGAGCTAGTTTTATAAACCCTAAGGGTCTCTTACTCAGATATATAAGAAGTTTCTGGGGTAGGGCTTAAGTATTCAGTTGAGAGAGGAGTAGGGTTTGTCTACACCATTATTATTCTTTTCTCTCCCATAATAAACAGTGATGTGATTTGGGACAAACTTGTGAGAATTCTATTCTATATTTTCTGGAGTATGTGTTTAGTTTCTAGAATTCAGAGATAGAAGTTTTAATGAGGTTGTAAATATCAAAAGCTAATGTTACCTTGGGTTTTATGAGATTCTTTGAACACAGAATCTTCCACCATCATCTAGAAAATTTAATTACCACAAGGGGCAAGAGTATAAAATGGAGCTGAGGTTGAACTCAAGGATGAACCCTCCTAGCAATCAAGGATAAAGGATCCATATTGAATAAGGATGATGAAGATGTTATAGATCAAGATGTAAGTTGGAAAAAGGATTTATTAGGATCGTGTTCTTTTCCCATGGGGAGCATCATGTTTCTTGCTAAAATAAAGATGGAAAGTTATAGCTTTGTATAGATTACAAATAATTGCATAAGTTGCTTATTAAAACTTCGTATCAATTGACTCAGATCAAGAATTTGTTTGACCAAATGAGAGTATACAATGTTTTCCAATGCCAATCTGAAGTTGTGATATTCGTAGATTAGAATCAATGTTGAAGACAGATAAAACTATATTTCAAACAAGATATGGACAATAAAAGTTTGTGGTGGTGCCATTTGTCTTTATGTAACAACAACTTTTACATCTCAAGGATAGCATATTACAAAATATTTGGATAAGTTTGTATTCGTTCTCTTAGAAGATATTATGATATATTCCAAATTGGATGAGTTTAAACAGAACCTAGAAATTGTTCTTCAAGCGTTGCAAAGTGATCTATTGTATGTCAAACCAAGTAAATGTTAAATCTTTTGCAAGCTAGCTTCAAAATTCGGGGCACATTATCCTAGGAAGAATTTTAGTGGATCCTTAGAAGATTCAGGCTATACATGATGAATTGCACCTAAAATGTATCACAAATATTATGTTGTTTATGGGACCTTTTTTGTAGTTCCAAAGGTTTGTTAAAGGACTATTTATGATTAGAAATGCCATTATGAAAAATAAAATAAAAAATGAAAGAAATTTGATTGGTTGAAGAAGTGCAAGGAAATATCTCAATTGTTAAAGAAAATATTGAACACTACACCTGTTACCTCCTATACCTGCACTCCAACATATTCAAGTCCCTAAACTAAGTGCAACCCTAAAAGCACTTAGAAAAATTACCCGCTGGCACCACAACAACTCCTCTTACTTTAGGCCAATTCTTTTATGGCATAAGGGAGGAAGCTCTAGAAAAGAATGTTTAAGATGTGCTTTACAAATAAGGGACAGTGAACTATTGATATCAATGCCTATCCAATTGGGTGATGGAGTTAATATCAAAGAGAAAGAGGGTTTGAATATTGTAGAGAAGATGTAATTAAGACATTCACTGATGTGCCATGGCCGTGTTGGCACCGCAACAACTCCCCTTGATTTTTTTTTGCAAATGATGAGGCCCACATTATAATTTTTGTAAATATTTAGTCTTTCGTTTCTTTAGTTTCTCATACTTGGTTTTGAGAAGGTGATTCCATTGTTTTCCTTACCGCACTGGTCTTGTGGCTTCTTGGTGGATTAAATGATAATTGCATACTTTTATTTTTGGACTTATCCAAGTTGATTGCATTGTGCAAATTGCTTAATTTGAGTTTTATATGCATTCACATCACTTATGATTTTCTAATTAAAGTATTTTTAAATGAAGATCTTATTTATTTTATCCTTTGGATAATAAATATTCATATCTTCCAAATACGGATTCTCCAAAGCATTGCTTCATTTATAAACTTATTCATAAAGGATTAAATTTACATATCGATTACACATATTTAAAGTTTATACATTCATACCATTAGATAAAGGTAAACATACTTTATGAAAAATAAATTTCCTTTATCATTTTTTTTTTAACTTAAATGTAACGTATTAAATCTCATACAAAATTCATTCTATTACTCACCATAAGATGCTTTTGAATAAAGTCATCTTTAAAATTGAATTCATTTGAAATTACCTCTTACATCTTTTTATTATCAGTTCATTTTGACTTTATTTAAAAAAGGGATTTTGAGGATTTTTCATGTTTTCATAAGTTTTATAAAGAGTGTTATATGGATGATTAATATTTTCCAAAAACAAAATGACACATCCTTTCATTAAATGATACGGGATTGAAGTTAGAAAATGTCAAATTGAGATCTCGATCTTGTGTGAGACACGTAGAGATCGACAATTGCATACATGTTTATTTGGGAAATGTTGTTTTCTAAGATTTTAAAGAACAATTATCATTTGATAAGTTCACTGAAATATAAATAACCCCAGTTTCCTCACTATGAACCTGACAGCACTTGTTTATTCAATCACCAGATCGATGGAAGTGGGGAAAGCGAAACAACTATTAGGCCACCAGTCCCCTTGTCTACCAAATTGGATGATTTATCACCAGATTGAACAAGAAATGCGCCAAAATAATTTATTATTTTGCAATTTGAAAGAATATTGTAGAGTTTTATCGTGAGCTTATGTATAGAAGGAAATATCACAACTAACTGCATGTCAATTAATCATAAGAACATCACATATTGTGAGGAATTTTCCAAAAGAAATGTTGTGTCTCAGCCATAAGCTCAGAGATCGGGCATACATCTATTTTTCTGTGGATAGTGAAGATATGTTGTTATGATTCTGGGCAGAAGAATTTCCATATCAAAAAGAATTTGTACTACTGTCAAAGAAGATATGGATATGGTAGAAGGGTTTTCTTCCACCACTACATGAATTCATTAAGAACATATCAGTTCCATAAAGTACTAAAAAAACTCGTTGTTCATTGAATTATTGCACAACAAACGCATAGTATCTCTCAATTTTCAAAGCTGCTGATCTGTCCGTCGATATTTTTTAAATAACTACGATTTGGGAGAAGATGATCGAGGATACAATATGAAGGTTTGACAATAAAGATAATAGAATTTATCTTCAATCAAATTTATATCTCCCACAACTAAACATGCCATATTATTACTGAAATTTCCACCTGTCAAATCACATTTTCCACTTGGTCGCTCAGCCTAAAATAGTTTCGCAACAGAACACAAGTTTTAAGGAATTGCCAATTAGTATCAATAATCTCAATAAAAGAAAATTAATGTGTAAAGAAGAGCAAAAATGCATGAATTGGATAAATCACACCAGGAATACGAAAGCATGTGATGGGACAACAGAGTTAAAGGGAGGAGGGGAGCTCTCCACAGATCTGAAAAGAATTTATATCTTTCCATATTCTGTTTCTGTATGTAACCTAGTGTTTTCAAAGGAAAGGGAGACGCTGCCATAAGGGGAAGGCACTCCAGAAAGTTCTGTAAATGATTTTCAGAACCCTGCTTGTTTTTCTTGAGAAATTCGATTGGAAAAGGAACTGTAAGATAGATTGATGTTATTTTGTAATGCTGAAACTAATTGCTATGTCTGGGTGATGTTTACACTTGCATATAATTTGATGCTATCTGAAGAATACTGGTAACATTTTTGTACAGGATTTCTCTGATATAATTATACAAATATACATTCAATCCTCTTATAGTTTACTTATATATTTATATTTACTTATACATTGAATGGTTTTGGTATTGATCACATTTCACTTTCGAATTCCATCTGTTAATATATCTGAATGAATGATGTTTATAATTATTATCAAATAAATTTCATTATTTGATATATTTTTTATGTCAATACCTATGTAATATTACTGTTTAATCATCTATTTTTATAGGGTTATTCAGTATTATTTATTACTATCATCTTTCAGATGTTGAATAGATTAAAACTTATTGTATTGTGTCAGTAATTATGTTATAATAATAATAGTTTAATATTATTATTTATCACAAAATTACTATAGATTTTACTGAAACTATGATGTGATAAGATTTTTCTTGAAAATATATTATATTTTCAATATCATAATTTACAATGCAATAGGTGTTAATAATTTTTAGCTCGCGCTTGGCCAAGATAGGATTGCATAGATTAGATTAATTTTCAATTCTTAGTTTAGTTTCACTAACTCTTATTTAGTAGCTCTCAAGTACTTTTATTTTATTTTCTAAACAATCTTTGATTAGATCTTTGAAAACAAACCTAAAACAATGACTCTCCTTAAGAGAGAAGAAAATAGATTTAATAGTTGTTTTCTTTGAATAGTTTTTAAATAAAAATCTTATTTTTAGTATAAATTGCAAATAAATCAAATTAATTTTAGTTTTATTGTTTAGGATTTAGATTAACATTTAGTTTAGTAATAATTTAGGACACTTTTTTTTAAGTTCAAGTAGTAAGACTCTCTTCTTGAGAGCAAATATACAAAGGCAGCGGGGCCTTTATCCCGCAAGATTTAGTCATTCCAAACACACCGAGGATTGTTTTAAGTGCTTTTTGTGGACTATTTCTCCTTAGTTGGCTAGGTCAGAAAATTCGGCCAACATGCTAATAATAAGTCCAAAACAAAATTTTATATTAAGTCAGATCCCTTATATAATATGCACCATCACAACCATGAAGTTATAGCCAAGCAATAATGTGCAACCATGAACATTAAAGGAATATGAACATATGGAACCTTTGATGTTAGAAATAAGGGACAGTAGAGTACTGATATTAGTGCCTATCCAACTGTGTGATGGATTTGAGATAAACGAGAAAGAGGGTTTGAATATTGTAGAGAATATGTAATTAAGTCATTCACTGATGTACCATGGCCCATAATAATTCCAAACCATAGTTTTGGATTAAGTGAGAGACCTTATACAAGATGCACCATCACAACCATGAAGTTATAGCAAAGCAATAATGTGCAACCATGAACAATAAAGGAATAGGCACATATGTAACCATTGATGAAGTAAACAATGGTAGGACAACCTTCCTATTGAACAAACAATTAACAATATACCATCTTCAAATATGATGTCATCACAAGATAAAGACAACCATAATGTGCCACACTTCTTTATAGCTAGTATGTACAGGAATAGTGCATTCAACTCATACTCAAGACCTTAAGATCTTATGGGCCCCTAAATGACAAGGAAGTTGAGTCTCTAGAGAAGGATATTGTCATTAGTGACTTTGAGTGACCCTTAGAGACCCTTTCCTTCCATTTTTTATGGTTTTTTTTGTTTAGTGATCACTCTCTTTGTGAAACCTTAAAGGAAAATGGCCTAAGACTTTATATTATGCTTTTAGTAAGATATTGTTTACTTCATTTTCTTAGTCTTCTATATACATTAGTTGAACATATTTTTATGTTTTTGAAAACCCTAAGGTTCAAATGTTTGTTTTCAATCACTAGGTGGGATGTAAGACACAAAGACTACTCTTGACTATGTTTTATGTTATACTTAGCATGAACCTAAAAGAGATCTAACTATGCAAGATCTGCTGTCATTTTTTACCTACACATTGACAAGATTTTGTACTAGTATGTGATATTATGTCTACATTTTATTATCATCTTGTCACCTTTGGGTTTAACCATCCAAAATGGAGCCATGTTTGTCTATCGATGGATATTAGAAGAGATACAAGATTGAAATCTATTCACAAGTCCACAGTTGTACATCTGATAACAGATGGCCCACTTAATTGACTAATATCGAATATCATACATAATATGTTGCACAAAGAAAAAATGATCTTATGAAAAAATTTAGTGATAATAAAGTTTTAAAATTGAATTAGATTATAAATTAATGCATATGAATTTGGATTTGGATTTGTGAGATCCCGTATACATTATAATTGAAACTTCATGGTATTCTAGTTCTTATAAAGACATAAATGTATTTAATCAATTATATCACTGCAATATCTCTCATGTCCATAACCTAACACCCCAAAGTAGTATGTACAAGCATAGTGAATTTATCTCATACTCAAGACCTTAATATCTTATGGGCCCCTAAATGATGAGGAAGATGAGTCTCTAGAGAAGGCTATTGTCATTAGTGACTTTGAGTGACCATTAGAGACCCTTTCCTTTAATTTTTAATGATTGTTTTTATTAGTGATCACTCTCTTTGTGGGACCTTAAAGGAAAAAGGATTAATACTTTATATTATGCTTTTAGTAAGATTTTGTTTACTTCATTTTCTTAGTCTTCTATAAACATTTGTGGAACATATTTTTATGTTTTTGAAAACCCTAAGGTTCAAATGTTTGTTTTCAATCACTGGGTGGGGTGTAAGACTCAAAGATTACTCTTGAATCTATTTTTTGTTATGCTTAGCAAGAACCTAAAAGAGATATACCTATGCAAGTTCTGTTGTCATTTTTTACCTAGGCATTGACAGGTTTTTGTACTAGTACATGATATTATATAATTTTATGTTGTTTTTTTACCAAAAAATAGTTTTCATGGCTAGACAACAAGTAACAAATCTATCACCGTATCTATAGTAGGCTTCAAACTTATGAGTTCATCTCCCTTGAGCCATAACAAAGATATCTTCCTACCCTGCTAAGTTGAATTGATAACCATGGATCATGTGTACAAGTACTTGCTACTATATAGTGGAAAAACCAGTGTTCTAAAATTGTAGATACAACATCCAGTGTAGGTACAAAGTGGGAGTAAAAAAGTAACTCACAGATCAATATTGAAGTAGGGAAAGAAAAAAGACTAATTTTATAGCTAAAAAGATAAATATATAGCCAAGAGAAGAATATGTCCTTTATTTCAAAGAGATACTGATGGGTAGGATATAGCAAGAGAGGAAATAATGGAGACTTGTTTATCTCATAAATAGTGCAGGTTATAGCTTGGACTAAATTGTGAATATTATTTTCTTGCTTTTTACAGTTATGCCTCGTAACTAAGTGATATTAATCTTTGATGGTTCCCCATCAATTAGGTGAACATACCATAGAAAATGTAATCAATATTTTTAAAGGGTTTAGGACCAATTTTAATATAAGTTTAGAACCTTAGATAATAAACAAACAATATGCAAGTGCAAAATGCAAATACATAGTTTTTGCAAAAGAAACATGAAGTGAGTCTTTAGAAGAATATTGGAATTCGGCTACTCTGCAAGGTAACCATGTATCAAGGATCAAATATTAGTTCAATACTTAAGGGGACTGTTATATATTTTAGTTTCTTATTTCACACTCTTGATCTATTATTTTATAAATATAGTTACAAGGAGAATAGGCCAAAAGTCCTCAAAGAGGCCTCGATCTGTTTCTTGGGAATTGATGATAAAATGTAGACTCCTGGACTCGTAGACTTGGTATGTCCTAGAACTTTCCATTGCATCTAGAATCCTCAAACACTAGAAGATCATCCTATATGCAATAATAAAACCCTAGGTAAAATTCAATGGGAGCAGTAATCAAGGGAATAAACTTCCCAAACCATTCACTGAAATTAGTAATTAGACTCAATTCTAGGTTAGGAAAAATGATCGTATGGAATCCAAATATGTTATAGGTCTAATGAATTGTTATATTAAGAGTCATTTTGTAGTGACAATTATTTAAATCTAGCATCGAAGAAAGTATGACGGAAACAATATAAATCACAATAAAGACTGGCAATATTTAAACCAATATAGATTAAAAGATTCAACCTAAGCTATATTAAATCTAGATATTCATAGAATCGTATCGATAGCAATTATCAAGCACATATTTGATATCTTCATCATAGATTAAATAAAAATGAAAGAAATATTAGAGCTACAATATCTAATTTTTTTAGTAGCTCAAAAGAGAAAGCAACTGCTTAAATACCAACATAGGGCATACATTCAAATTCTATGCCCAAAATCCACAAAATAAGTTCAAACCAAAGGAGAAATAACTTGAAAGGAGAAACTAACCTCTCTAAATATTGTAGACCCCAAGGAACGTTGAACAATCGCATATATTTTCCACTCACTGACAACCACTGTCAAATTGCAATTGATATCAAGTTGTATGCAAAGTGCCAAGATGATTCTTCGTGTGGGTTTTTTCTAGAAATGAATTGCTGGGTCTTGAGGCATTTTATAGAGACAAAACCATGCATCAATTTACTAAACCCTTCCATTTTCCACATTTTCCCCAAATTTTAGGGAATTCCACCTTACAATCCATATCCCGTCGAAATAATTGCTCCATACCCCCATTACTAAAAAAATTGCGGGCAAGCTAACGGTTCCTCAACTCCATTGCTGAAAATACGAGGGCGATCTCACTACTCAGTGTTCAAATGGAAAAATCAGAAGGGAAAACTAAAAAATATTGGGGGCAAACTCGTTGTTTACAAAGAGGGTTTTCAGTTTCCACTTGGACACTACTAAACTGGTTCAAAATAAAACATAGAGTATCTCACGCTATTATAGCTGAGTTTACCACACATGGTAGATCACACATTTATGGCCTTCCCTGTCCCTCTACAGATTCTTTGGACCCCATGGACCATTTTTGTACCTTTGATGTTTCCAATATCATCCCTAAAAATATCTATTATTTTCCATACACGACTTTTAAACCCTTTCTCCTTGAGATCACTTGGATTTGACTTTCCATTACCCCATTGAAGCACTATATAAGGAACCCTTTGGATACATTGAAGAGGGAGGAATTGAAGAGCAAGAAAACTATAGTGCATTGTTGCTATAGCTTATACTTGAGTCTGTATCCCTTTATCTTTTGGAGAACTTGGTGTTCTTCCCCATATTTCCTTTTCTAGTGAGATTTCTATCAAGAGATGGAGGATTGAGGTGGTGGAGGCCCAAGTGCAGGACTCAGTTTCTCCAGTTCAAAGACGGGATGATAAATGTTGTCATTCTTGTAATCTCTGATTTATATTAATAGAAATATATTTTCCTGTACAATGATGTTCATTTAAATGAATATTGAATCCATGGATGATTTTAATTGCTTATACACTATTGATTATATATGTTAGAGTAGGTCTAACACCATTATATAGCATGTTTGTCTTGTTTGTTGATAATTGAGAGAGCCAATTGATAACACAAGCGGGATTGGAAAAGCTCAACAAGGATCTACATCAACCATCCGGAATATGGTATGTTTCGAGATCCTTTAGTGTTAGATGTTTTATTTCTCTTGCATATTGGGAAGGGATTGATTTATGCGGTTACTCTATCTATTGTGGTATACCCCAAGCCATAGGAAGTTTTCTCCGTAACAGAATTGGCGACCATACTAATGACTACAAGTCTCAAGGAACTCAAAATGACTCTAGAATCGTATCCCAAAATAAATGATCTAAAGTCAATGGGATGAAATCCACTGGAAGGAGGGAATTAAGGCATCCCCCATCATCCAACACGAGGTACTCAACAAAGCTATATAATGTGGAAGGACTCGAACAAGGACAAGTACCAGAACTATATCAATGTCCCCTGATCGATGAATTCTTTCAAGTGTTCAACCTCAACACATTTATTCACAGTTGTTAGATTGCACTCTAGTACCTTGATTCCCATTTTCATTATTGGTGGGTGATCTCGCGTCTGTTAACGGTATACATCAATGACCGTTAATCAGACGATGGACTACTATGTTAGACCTCGACACCTCTATTCACATAGTAGGACATGTACTCATAGCAGTTTTTGTAGAAGACTTTCCATATTGATGGCATTTCTGATATGCTACGTCCTTGATCATGCTAGTGTTCATGAGATTTTAGCTCTCGTGACTTGATTCCAGTGTATGTCAGATATCTTCATCCATTATGAAGATCATGATCCTTTGTATATCTTCATCATGGAGATTCTGATCTATTTATATTGTACATGGTGATGACCACACATGTTATATTTTGTATCATGCCTATTCATGGCCATTGTACTCTTATGTATTTGGGACTGCTATATGTACTTGCAATCATATGCAAAGATATTTGCACTATATTATTGGATGGTTGGTTCTTCCACCTAGTTCTTCATCACTCCACTTCTGGGATGGACTTATAATGTATTTCAGCCATCGTATCACCCCTCTGACCTCACACATTAGGGGGCATCTATTACAACTGATTTTACCACACATGGTAGTTCACACATTTATGGCCTTCCCTGTCCCTCTGCAGACTCTTTGGACCCCATGGACCATTTTTGTACCTTTTATTTTTCCAATATTATCCCTAAAAACATCTATTATTTTCCATAGGAGACTTTTAAACCCTTTCTCACGTATATACGTGGATATGCCCCTTAAACCCATGTACATCGGGATGTGTGCAAAAGGCCAAATATTTTGGAGTTTTCCTTGATGTGGATCCGAGTCCCTTGTCTCTTGGCCTTCTATATGCCTTGAGATCGCTCAGATTTGACCTTCCATTACCCCATTGAAGAACTATATAAGGAACCCTTTGGATACATTGAAGCAGGGGGAATTGAAGAGCAAGAAAGCTATAGTCCATTGTTGCCATAGCTTATACTTAAGTCTACATCCCTTTGTCCCTTGGAGCACTTGGTGTTCTTCCCAAGCTTTCCTTTGCTTGTGAGCTTGCTATCTAGAGATAGAGGATTGAGGTGGTGAAGGCCCAGGTGGAGGACTCAGTTTCTCTGGTTCACAGACGTGCCGACAGAGGTTGTCATTCTTGTAATCTTTGATTTATATTAATAGAAATATCTTTTCCTATCCAATGATGTGAATTTAAATGAATATTGAATCCATGGATGCTTTTAATTACTTATACATTATTGATTATATATGCTAGAGTAGGTCTAACACCATTATATACCATGCTTGTCTTGTTTGTTGATTGTTGAGAGAGCCAATTGATAACACAAGAGGGATTGGAAAGGATCAACGGGGATCTACATCAGCCATCCGGAATACGGTATGTTTTGAGATCCTTTAGTGTTAGATGTTTTATTTCTCTTTCATATTGGCAAGGGATTGATTTCTGCGGTTACTCTGACTATTATGGTGTACCCCAAGCCATAGGAAGTTTTCTCTATAACACACGCCTACCTTATGTCACCACCAGTAGAAAAGAGAGCAGATTCCAAGCAAACAAAAGCATGGGTAGCTGTAGCAAAGCAAGCACCACCGAGAGAAAAGGAAGTTACAAGTGCAGATCGAGATATAGTTTTTTCTTTTTGTTATCGTGATGAAGCTTTTTCCAATATTTTTCATTAGGTGAACTCAAACCTATGTGCCTCCATTGCTGAAAATGAGTGGCAAATAACTATTCGTGCGTCTTTGTTGCTTAAATTGCAAGGACAAATTTATGATTTTAACCAAATTGAACTTGGAGAAATCCCTAAATTCCTGCAGTGCGAGGTTGGATATTTGTTTAAGGATAATAGTTAATTTTGTAAGTATTGGAATAATATGTAAAATTAAAAAAAAACTATTCTTATATTAAAAATTAACCCATCATATTTTTGAAACCCCCTTAATTTTTCCCTTGGGCTAAATTTCGCCCTTAAAATTTTCCCTGGTCACTTGATGGTTCTTGGTACTTTCTCATATTTGTTGATGACAGATATAGGTTCACTTGGGTTTATTTCTTAAGAAGAAAATCCGATGTCTTCGAATACTTCAAGGAATTCAAGGTCAAAGTTGAAAATCATACCGGTAAATATAACAAAATATCAGATCAGATCAAGGTGGTGAGTACACTTCTGGAGCATTCAAAAGATATTGTACAGAGAATGGAATCCAACACCAATTTACTGCAACTGATACACCTCAGCAAAATGGAGTTACTGAGAGGAAAAACAAAACACTCATAGAATGTGCTCGCAACACGCTTCAAGGTAAAAACATTTCTAATGGTTTTTGGGCTGAAGCTATTAACACCAATGTGTATTTAAAGAACATGAGTCCAACAAAGAAATTAGAGTTCCGAATACCCTTTGAAGTCTTTTATGTCTATAAACCAGAAATTAGTCATTTAAGAATATTTGGTTGTAAGGCCTTTGTTCACATCACTAAAGAAGATAGAAGAAAATTGGATGCAAAATATATTGATTTGTCTTTTTTGGCTATTGTGATGATAATAAGGCATATAAGTTATTTCATCCTAGTTCACACAAAATGATTGCAAGTAGAGATGTTGTGCTTCATGAGAATACAAATATAAGTAACAGGTTGAATAATTCTGATGAAGGGAAGATCTCAGATGATAATGTCAAAATAAATAAAATTGTTCACAAAGTGCAGGTACAACAATAGGTTCAGGAACATGGTGATAACATGAGTGATACCACCTCAGATGAAGAAAAAACAGAAGGAAGAAGAATCATGGATGGAACTCCAACATGTATTGTTGTACCTAGAAGGTCAAATCGACAAACTCAACCTCCTGTAAAGTTTAGATATTATGTCTTTATGACTAATGTAATGAATGTCATAGAACCATTGAATTATGATCAAGCCAAAGATAAAGAAGAATGAGGGAATGCTATGAATGAGGAGTACAATTCAATTATGAGAAACAAAACATGGGAATTAGTAGAATTTCCCAAAGAAAAAGTACCCATAGGATCAATGGTTGTTCAAATCCAAGTTCAAAGTTGATGGTAGTATTGAAAAAATTAAGGAAAGACTAGTTGCAAAGGGTTATTCTCAATAAGAGGGAATTGGTTTTGAAGAAACTGCATTGGTAGCTAAATTAAACACAATCAGATTTCTTGTTGCATTGGATACAAAACATAATTGGAGAATACACCAATTAGATGTTAAATCTGCTTTCTTGAATGGTGATTTAAAAGAGGAAGTGTATTTAGTTCACCCTAAAGGTTTTGTGCAGAAAGGTCAGGAGCATCTTGTTTGCATATTGAATAAATCTATCTATGGATTGAAACAGGCCCCTAGATCGTCGTATATAAAGATTGATTCCTCATTTAAAGAACAAGGGTTCATGAAAAGAAAAAATGATTCAAGCTTATACATTAAGAAAGAAAAAGAGGGAAATGTTTGCTTGATATCTTTATATGTTGATGATCTCATTACTACAGGTGGATCATATCAGTTTATTGCATATATTGAAAGTCATATGTCTCAGGAATTTGAAATGAAATACCTTGGTGATTTGCATTATTGTTTAGGTATTGCATTTTGGAGAGAGTCTGGTAAGACATTAATCACTCAAAGCAAGTATGTAAGGGAAATCCTTAACATATTTCAAATGAGTGAATGCAAAGCAGTATCAACTCCTTTGGATCAAAATATGAAATTGTACAATAATAATGGATCTAAAGAGGCAGATGGTACTTTGTATCGTCAACTAGTGGTAAACCTTAACTATATCATTACTACAAGGCTAGACATATCATATTTAGTTAGCATTCTTAGTCAATTCTTGGAAATCCATGTGAAACACATTGGAAAGCTGCAAAACAAGTCCTAAAATATTTAAAAGGAATAATTAATTTTGGTCTTTTATATACTGATGCATTTGATGTTCAATTGGTAGGTTATTCTGATTATGATGGGGTGGGGAATCCCAATGAAATAAAATCTACTTATGGATATGCTTTTCACATTGGTTCGAGAGTTGTGTCATGGAGCAGTAAAAAACAACCACCTGTTTGTTTGTCATCCACAGAATATGAATATAAAGCATTGACCAGTGCTACTTGTGAAGCCATTTGGTTGAGGTGCATTGATCAAGTACAATCTCTTGGTGGCTCTCATTATTATGCTACTTTTATTGATGATGCAACTACAAAAACTTGGGTTTATTGCATTAGACATAAATATGATGTGTTTTCTACTTTTACGAAGTGGAAAGATTTGGTTGAGAATGAGATAGGGAAAATATTAAAGTGTCTCAGATCCGATAATGGAGGTGAATACTAAAACAGGGATTTTGATAGTTATTGTTCATACCATGGGATTCATAGAGAGAAGACAGTTACAGGAACACCAAAAGAAAACAGTGTGTTGGAAAGGATGAGTAGGATGCTCATGGAGCGTGCAAGGTGTATGAGATTGCATGTAGGGTTTCCCTTACATTTTTGGGAAGATGTTCTAGATATTGTTGTTTATTTAATAAACAGAGGGACTTGAAGCACTTTGGATGGTGGAATTCTAGAGGAGGCATTGACAGTTAAAAATGTAAACTACTCATTTCTCATAACTTTTGGTTGTGAAGCATTTATCCATATTGATAAAGAAAATAGAACAAAGCTTGAGGCTAAATCCAAGAAATGTCCCTTTATTGGATACAATGTTGATGTTTTTTGTTTTCACTTATGGGGTTATGAAAATCACAAAGTAATTGGGAGTAGAGATTTAGTATTCAATGAAAAGGCTATAAGCAAAGATTAGTTGCAGGGTAAGAAAGAGGAAAAGGAAAACATAGAGTGACACAATGCTTAATGAAATCAAAGAAAGTGAAGTTCCAAAGGTACCAAAAAATCAAGAACCATAGCAAGTACCTCAAACTCCTGTGAGTGTAAGAAGATATACCGGTTTAAGTAGACTTCCTAAATGATTATTTCCTACACTATATTATTTATTAATGACTGATTTTGGTGAACCATAATGTTATGAAGAAGCAATGCACATGGAAACTAGAAAGAAGTGGGAGAAATTCATGAATGAGGAGATGGACTCATTCCTAAGAAACCAGACTTGGGATCTAGTTGAGTTTCCTGTCGGTAAAATAACATTACAGAATAAATGGGTTTACAGGTTAAAGGAAGAAAATGGAGGAAAGATGCAATACAAGGCTAGACTTGTTGTAAAGGGGTTTGCACAAAAGAAAGGTATAGATTTTGATCAAATATTTTCTCCTTTTGTTAAAATGACTTCAATTAGGACTATTTTAAGTCTAATGGTGGTAGAAGATTTGCATATTGAACAATTAGATGTAAAAATAAACTTTCTCCAAGGGGATTTGGAGGAATATATTTATATGCAGTAGCCAAAGGGGTATGAGGTCAAAGGGAAGGAGAATTTGGTTTGCAAGTTGAAGAATAGCTTGTATGGCATAAAAAAAGCTCCAAGGAAGTGGTGTTTAAAATTTGATAAGTTTATGATAGAATAGGGTTATAGTATATTCCACTATTACCACTGTGTTTATTTCAAGAGGATAGATAATGGAAGATATATTATCTTGTTATTCTATGTCGATGATGTGCTTGTTGCAGGGTCAAACATACAGGATATAAATGTGCTCAAAAGGAAACTAGCAAAATAATTTGTGATGAAGGATTTGGGTGCTGCAAAGAAAATCCTTGGTATGAGAATAATAAGAGACACGAAAAATCACAAATTGACGTTGTCTCAAGGTGAGTACATAGAAATGGTGTTGGAGAGGTTGGAAGAATGAAAAACTAGCTAGTACACCTTTGGCCAGCCATTTCAAACTAAGTAACGAGATGTGTCCCAAGACACAAGAGGAGATAGAATACATGTCCAAAGCTCCCTATTCATTAGTATTTGGCATCTTGATGTATGCCATGGTGCGCACAAGACCAGATATTGCACATGTAGTGGGAGTTGAGAGTACGTATATGAACAATCCAGGTAAAGAGCATTGGAGGTAAGTACAATGGATTCTCAGGTATTTGAGAGGTACCACTCCTCATGCATTATGTTTTGGAGGTTTAGACATTGTTCTACAGGGATTTGTTGATGCATATATGGAAGGTGATAAAGACAGAAAGAGGAGCACCACGGAGTATGTTTTTACTATAGGTGGAACACCAGTAAGTTGGATTTCGAAAATGCAAAAGGTTGTTTCACTTTCAAGAATGGAAGTAGAGTATGTTGCTGCTACATAGGCTAGTAAACAGATGATTTGGTTGCAGAGGTTTATGTAGGAATTGGGTAAGAAGCAGGAGAATAGTAATTTGTACAGTGACAGCCAAAGTCCCATTCATCTTGAAAACAACTTATCCTTCCATTTGAATACTAAACAAATACAACTGAAGAACCTTTTCATAATATGTATTTTGGAAGATGAACTATTAAAGTTGGAAAAGATGCACACTAGCCAAAATCCTGCAAACATGTTGACAAAGGTAGTAACCCGAGAGAAATTGAGTTCCTGCTCAATTTTTGTTGGACTCCAAGGATGAAGGTGGAGATGAGAGATTTTCTGGGTCCAAGGTTCAGAGCATAGTCTAGCAAGTACAGCAGTGGTGGAGTTTTTGTGATCAATATCCAAGTGGGATATTATTAGTTGTGGAGCCTGATATTCCTGATTCAGAGATGTTATTTCAGCCATGTTTGGATCCCAGCACCTGACAGGGGGTTTAGGGGGGATCCCCCCCCCACTATAGTCGTCAAGGGGTTCCAGGGGGGCGACAAGTATTTTGGGAGCCCCCCCTTGGCGGGGGTTCAGGGATAGCGCCCCCATAGAGAAAATTTAAGAACAAATTCCTTCTAAAATGTTTTAATTTCAGAGTCATGACTTGGTCAATAATGGGTGATTTCCAGGCCAATGGTTTTTGGAAGATCATGGTATGTTCCCATGGTATTCCCTTTATAAAAGGAATAAATTGTAATATGATTGTGTATTGTATTGTAGCATTGTAAACATGATCTCTGTGGTTGTGAGAGATTGAAGAGGAAGTGAAGCGGGGTTGTTGCAGGTTATATCCCTTCTTTTTTATGGACACTATAATAATAAAGGACTGGTAATTTATGTGTGGACGTTTCCCATCTTGGGTGAACCACATTATATCTATGTCTTTCTTGTAATGTGTTTTAATATTTGTATCTTGTTGATTGTTTATTGGTATTGCTTTGTGATCCTGTTTTCTAACATAAAGATGAAAAGACATACTTGCGAAGGCATGTTATGGTATTTTTTATGACACTATGATTTCTAATAAAACATGGCCTAACCATATATCTCATCCAAACATGGTTCTTCCAAGATTACAAATGACTTAAGTATACACGATGAAATCATGTTGTCAAACATCGTTCTTCCAAGCTTAGAAAAGAATTAAGTATACACGAAGAAATCAAATTGTGCATTTGGTCAACAAGAAGTTAGATACCGGATTGTTGTATTTTTTGGCTCTCGCGCTCCTTGCTTCTGCGTGAGCTGCTAGGGCTGCGAGGTTTGACCTGCGGCCCCCATGGCTGCGCCTGGGGGAGGGAATCCCCCTCCCTCCACTCCTCTCACTGACGAAGAAGCCTTCAAGAGGCTTGTCACGGCTGCCGAAAAGAAGCCGTCAGCTCCTCTGATCCCGAAATTCATCAAAAAACTGGAGGCAATACCTGAAATCAGCCTGCCAGTGGAAAAACCCATCAAGATCGCATTGGCCTTGGCGGATCGTGGGTTGGTTGGACAGTTCATGGGCTTGTGGCCCTCCACAAGAACAACGGATGATTGGATACAAAGAAACTGGAGGCCCAAACTGAAGCAAAGCATCACTTGCTACCCAGTGGGCAGAGGCTTCTATATTTTTGAATTCATCTCCAAGGACGACCGAGACCTCATCTTCAGAAACGGTCCTTACTTCATGGGTTCTCAAGGTCTGTACCTCAATCGCTGGACCCCGGACTTCGACCCGAATCTAGAGGCCCCCAAGGAGGTCCCAGTATGGGTTCATCTCCCTAATATTCCAGCGCACTGCTGGAACTCAGAATCGCTAGAAAAAATAGGTAACAGGCTTGGCCGGTACATTGACAAAGCAGATCCCAAGGGCCAATATTCCTGTGCCAGAATCTGCATTGAGGTGAATCTTGAGGCCGGGCTACCAGAAGCGATCAAGATCTCGGTGGGTGATTGGAACCACTATCAACAGCTGGACTATGAACAACTTCCCTTCAAATGCAGACTCTGCCATGAGCATGGACACTTCCAAAGAAATTGCCCCAAAAATCAACAAGGAAATGATATAGAAGGATGGAAAAGGCCTAAAATAGCAAAAACAGCCCCGAAAATCCAAGAAAAAAGGCAAGGATCCAATCTACAAGTCCCAAGCAGTAAGGAGGATACTCCAGAAGGAAGAAACCCCCCACCAAACCCCTCCCAGGAGCACGCCACCAACCAATCCTCAGCATCTGAAGAAGCCAGTGCAGGAAGAAGAAGCGAGGCCAGACCCAATTCGGTAGATCCCAGCAGATCCGGTGATGTACCTTTGCATGCAAGCCCAGATCTCACTCCAGTATTAACCGAGATCATCCCACCCCACGTCGCCATGGGAGAGATCCCAAAGATCGCCAGCCAAGAGGAGGATCCCACCAACATAGACTCAGATCAAGGTGGCTTCTCAGATGAATACGCCTCGGAATCCAGTAGCCCACATGCAACGCCGCTAAATACCAGCAGGGGAAGAAAATTAAAAAAAAAAGCATCGCGAAGAAAGATCATTCAGAGATGTAGCCAAAGGATCTCAGAAAACGTTGCCAAATATGATCAACACCAGATCTAAGCAAGGCCAGCCTTCCAAGGGGGTCTCCCCTTCCAAAAAACTCTAAATGTGGTACATCTCCTGGAATTGCAGGGGTCTAGGCTCAAACCAAAAAGAAGAAGCCTTGAAAGACATCATCAGAATAAATAAGTCGAACGTTCTGCTTATCTAGGAGACAAAAATGGAGGATTCAATCCTCTATCAAGTAGGACATGCAATCTGGAAAAAAGGACCTGGGATAGCAATTAGCTCCAAAGGCGCCTCTGGAGGTATAGCAACATTCTGGGACTCCAAAAAATTTGAACTGATCAAGGAAGAACACAGCAATCACTGGATCTTTACAAATCTGCTCCATCGAGACTCGGGACAGCAAGTAAGTCTCTTTAATTTATACGTTCCTAATCTGTTTCCTAAAAAATGTAGCTGCTGGGATTCACTTGAGATGTTTCTTAGCCAGCATAGCCCAAGAAACATTATCATTGTAGGCGATCTCAACGTCACGCTCTCCACTGAAGAAAAGAAAGGGGGCTCCATAGTAAGGGACCAAGCTAGAGAATGGGTAGAGGACATTATCCTCCATTGGGACCTGATGGATGTCAAGCCAGCCTCTGGGAAGTTTACCTGGTCAAACAAGAGAATGGGTCCTGGCCACATAGCTGCTCGACTTGACAGGTTTCTCATTCATTCGGACTTCCTTTCCTCTGGTATGTTAGCCACTTCCAAAATCCTCCCCAACAGCACTTCGGATCACAGACCGATCATGCTAGATACCTTCTCAGATGCTCCTTTGGGCCCCATCCCATTCCGCTTCAGTCCTCTCTGGCTACACCAAGACAGCTTCCAGCTAGAAGTATCAAACTCTTGGTCTCTTCCGGTGTCGGGGTCTCCATCCTACACCTGGGAACAGAAAATAAAAAGACTCAAAGCAGACCTAAAGAGATGGGATAAACTCTTATCCACCCCCACCTCCATCAGAATAGAAGCCCAAAAAGCCCTCGAAAAGCACCAACATGAGATGGACACAGTTCCCTTGTCCAGTGCGACCCTCTCCAAAGAAGTTGAGCTCCAAAAGGCTTATTTCAAAGCCTGCAGGGTTGAAGAAGAATTCTGGCGCCAGAAGTCCAGAAGCTTGTGGCTAAAGAATGGGGATAAAAACACAAATTATTTCCATAAACAAGCCGAAGCATGCAAAAGTTACAAAGCTGTCACGGAAATAAACTTTCGAGGTACCCTGATCAAAGATCCCGAAGAAATAAAGAAAGCAGCCTTCCTCTCCTTCAAAGATCTTTTTTCTGCCCCTGAGGATAGTCCTTTAAACCCCATGGATCACCCCTTTGACCTCATCCTGCCCTTAATTCAAGAGGCTGACAACCTCCTCCTCACAGCTCCCATCTCCTTAAAAGAACTAAAAAGAGCCCTTTTCAAAATGAAGCCTGATAGTGCCCCTGGCCCCGATGGTTTCTCAACCATTTTTTACACCAGCTGTTGGGACATAATCAAACTGGACCTACTAAGGATGGTAAGGAATTCCCAAGCCACCTGCAAGATAGGTGGAAGCACAAACTCTGCCTTCCTCACCTTAATCCCGAAAGAAAAAGGGGCCACTTCCTTCTCCAGATTTCGGCCAATCTCCCTGTGTAATCTCAGCTACAAGATTATAACCAAAATCATTGCCAATAGACTCAAAAAAATCCTCCCTAGATTCATCCCGGAGAACCAAGGTGGGTTCATAAAAGGTAGGAAGATCCAAGACAATATTATTCTTGTTCAAGAGGTCATTCATACTAGTCACCAGAACAAAGATGAAGGAATGGTGATAAAACTGGATTTATCCAACGCCTTTGACAGGGTAAGACACGACTTCCTCTTCATAGTCATGGGGAAAATGGGATTCTCCACTCACTTTATCAATTGGGTACAAGGCTGCATCAGTTCTCCCTGGATTGCCCCTCTAGTCAATGGCAGATCCACTGGATTTTTTCAAGCATCCAGAGGACTACGGCAAGGATGCCCCTTATCGCCACTCCTCTATGCAATTCAGGCATCTGTTCTAAGCTTCCAGTTACCTTTCAGAAACCAGGAAAATACTCTCCCAGGACTCTGGCTGGCACCAAGGGTGAAAAATATAAATCACGCCCAGTTCGCGGACGACACGATCCTTCTAGGTGGAGCTAGCGTCTTCATGGCTAGCCAGTTCAAAAAAGAGCTAGATCTCTACAATCAGATCTCAGGAAGCAGAATCAATTCGCAAAAAAGCAAGGTCTATAGCTGGAACTGCTCAGGAAAAGAACTTGGGGATATAGCCAGACTGCTGGGCATGGAAGCTATACACGCCTGGGACTCCTTCACCTATCTTGGAGCTCCAATATTCAAGAAAGGTTCGAAGGCTACCCACTGGACTCCAATCATTGAGAAAATTAAGAAGCGAATCCACAATTGGGGCGCCAACTGGTTAAATCCAGCAGGCAAAACAACCCTGCTAAAATCGGTGCTCATGAGCATTCCAGTTTACCAAAACTCTATTCTGCTTGCGCCAGCCTCCATCCTGAAAAAAATGGAATCGATGATTAAAAAGTTTCTGTGGGAAGGAGGCAAGGGGAACCTCCACCGTCTCCACCTAGTAAGTTGGAACAAAATTCAAAAGCCATATAAGGAAGGAGGCCTTCAGGTAAGGGACCTAGAAAAATAAAACCTGGCCATGGGGGCCAAAACACTATGGAGTCTGATCGCCGAAAAAGACAGTTGGTGCAGCAAAGTCTTAAGAAAGAAATACTTCAATGGTGGAAGGCTGCGTTTCCTGGATAAGCCAATCCTTCGCAAGTCAGGCTCCCCAATCTTCAAGCTTTGCCTTAAAGCTCTGCCTTTATTCTAGCCTAATCTTTATTGGATCCCTGGAAACGGAAAGAAAATAAATCTGTGGGAGGACGCCATCATGGGAGATCAGCCTCTAAATCAAAATACAGGGATAAAAAACATCATGGACTGGGCCCAAAACAACAACTTAAACACCCTGTGGGACATCTCTAGCTGGGAAGAAGACGAAAGAAGCATTTGGAAGGCTTGGCAATTTGACAATCTCCCCAATTGGTTAAATGATGAAAAGGACGGTCTAATGCACCTCCTCCAAGGGAAAGCGCCAACAGCAAAGAACATGCCGGACAAAAGAGGGTGGGGCCAGCGGTCTGGTAAATATTCTGCCAGTGAAGGCTACAAAGCCCTCCTTTCTCTGCCACACGTCGCCCCCAACCCAGCCAGATGGAATTTCATTTGGAATTTCCCGTTCATGCCAAAAATAGACTTCTTTTGTTGGACTGCTGCACACAAAACTATCCTGACTGGGGATAACTTAAAAATTAGAGGCATGGAGGGGCCTTCCAGATGTCCCCTATGTTGCTTAGAAGAAGAGACGATGGACCACCTCCTGCTAAACTGCCCCTTCTCCCAAGAACTTTGGTCAGAGGTCCTCCTCCTTAACCTAGAAGACCTGGATGTTCCCCACAACATCCCCGACCTGTTTGCCACTTGGGCCTCCAGCTCTCCTTTTGACTTTCATAAAAAATACCTTCTCAAATCTATTTGGATATGGGCCCCCAAAGCTATCTGCTGGAAGATCTGGCTGGAGCGCAATAACCGAATCTTTAGGGACGAGAAAAAGTCTAGCACCAAGATTGCAATCAATTGCAAATCCCTCCTGGGGGAGTTAGTGACAGCCAAGAGAAACCTAAAGAACTCCAAAGATTTGGATCCTCAAGAAAGAAGATGGCAATCCCAATTTAAGTTCCTGGAGCCCACACCCAACATCCCCATTGCAAAAAAAGCTATCTGGGAAATCCGGCTTGAAGAAAATGATTTCCTAATGTGGAGATCCTCTCTAAAAGATAACAAGTTGTTCTTCGATGGAGCCTCCAAAGGCAATCCAGGTCGAGCAGGAGGAGGAGGGATCCTCCTTTCGAGTGAGAACTCCGTCCTAGCCAACTATGCCTGGGGGCTAGGCATAAAATCCAACAACATGGCCGAGGCGCTGGAACTCTGGCAAGGCCTCAAGCTTGCCCATGAGCGGAATTTAAACTCGCTGGTGGTGTTTGGGGATTCCAAGCTAATCCTCAATTCCATGGTTTCAAAAACTCTGCCGTCCAATATTTTCTTAGCAGCTATAATAAAAAAAATCCTATTGGTTGCCTCACAGTTCCACATAATTAGCTTTTATCATATTCTCCGTGGCCTCAATGGCAAGGCTAACATGGAGGCCAACAAAGCAACCTTGATGGAACAAAGCGTATTGGATGTTAGCGACAGAGTATCCATTTGCAATATTCCCTAAATCGCAGTGGTCAGAGATACATTCTGAAGTAAATCTTTAGTACTGAAGTAAGATGCTCTCAGGATTTTGACTTGATCTTCTAAGATACAGTCAAGACTCCCCATCAAGTGCTCTGCAGACTCGATTCCCAGCATTTGCTTATCGTGACCGTGACCCCAGCTATTAATTTGGGCTTCTCCAGTTCCAGAAGCGCGGCCTGCTGATCATCTCTGCGTTCCAAGTTTAACTGAAGATTGAAGTTTGAAATCCTCTCAGACTCGCGAGGCCCTCCAGATCAACGCAACCCCAGCACGTTCCCATGGACTCCGTAGGATCCTCCACCAATGTGCAGACTGTGGAAGAGCGTCTAGCTGACATCCAACAATCGTTGGACGCTCTAAAACTGAAGACAGATAATCAAGAAGCTAAAGGTCACAACCAGTGGAAAGCCTTCGCCAATGAACTGAGCACACTCAAGAAGGATCTCAAAGACTCCAAAGGAGAGCTGAACTACTACAAAGATGTGGTCTTCACTGAGTTCAAAGATGCAGCCAACACCACTGGCAACTTCGGCAATCGAATCACAGCTCTGGAAGCAGCAGTAAAAAGGATACTAGAGAAGTTCAATTAGTTCTGCCTGCTCTCTTCCTCTCGATGTTTTGTTAGTTTCAGGTCTGGTTATTCAGGTTCTATTTCTGCAGTTTCTTCCTCAAGTATGCTTTATGTCTCCTTCAGTCCTCGTTGGGCGTCTTGGGTTCACTCTCTTCTCAAGAGCCCGTGCTCCTGGTTAATGTAAAAAGCACCCGGTGGCTTATTCACCGGTTATCAATCAAACTTCCCCCCTGTTACAGTCTAAAAAAAAACAAGAAGTTAGATACCTGGGGTGTGTCATTTCTTACAAAGGGGTCAAATATTATCCATGATAAAATATTGAAGCCATTACAACAAGGACCATCCCATAGAACATGCATGATTAAGAGGCTTTTTATTGCTCACTTGATACTAAAAAAAAATTCGCAACTATGAATTGGCATTAGAAATGATGGATCATCCCCTAGAACATAAAACATGCATGATTAAGAGGATTTTTATCCCTTAGTAGATACCAAAATTTTTTTGTTCCTGACGATGAATTGGCATTATAGAATTGATAGAGGAGTGTTATATTCCTGTGCATTAGCATTATGGTAAATTCATATGCATTGGATTTATAGAACTAATAGAGTACAATATTTCATAGTTTATTGTCAATCAAAAAATATTATATACCAATCGTGTGGCCAAATACATAGTCACAAGTAGAGTATAAATTAAATTGAATGCGGAGAAAACTGTAAATCCATAATTTTCTAGAATATTAAAAGTTAGAAATATTCTAATTCTATAATCCATAAATATGACCATATACAAATGTTTGAAACAAAATTGTTAATTGTGGAAAAATATTATGGTATACAAGTATACATACAACTTATAATTATTGTTTGCATTTATAGTTAAAGGGGAAGAGACGGGTTCCTTTATGAGAGTTAAAATACTTTGTATTAACTATGCATTGAATTATGTATATATTCATATGAAATAGCAAATACCTAAATATGCTTAATAGAAATAAATGATGAATTTATAAACCACGCCATGAAAATATTTTAAAATACTAAGCTCATCATGTTCATAAGTTGATATTTTCATTACAAAAATAGGTCAAACAACGAAATAAATGAATAATAGGTCAAACAACCAAATAAATAAATAATTTATATGGTAGACATGAAATCATAAAAATGCCATTACAAAATATGTCTAAACGAATAAAGAAATAAACCATTTCAGTTGCAGTAAAAACCTCAAGAAATGGCCATTATAGAATGATAAGGGAACAATCCCTCAAACCCTTTATAAATATATACATTTTTATAAACGAACAAAAGCATATAGATATAATCATTATGGAAGAAAGGACAAATATAATTATTCATTTGGGTATACACCAATATATTGGGAACCCTAGCTATTCACTAGGTTATAACATGGATTACAATGCAAAAGGGCAGAAATACCTAGAGATGGGTGCATCTCCTTCGTTGATAACCTAAACTAAAATTTATTGAACAAGATGTGCATACTTGTACCATCCAAATGCATAATGTCATGGAAGATAGTCAAATGAATGTAGCTTGGGTGGTTGAGAGGAATGAATGTTACCCTCCCCACCCACGTTCTACTCTTGTAAGTGACATGTTGCTCTTGTGAAGCCCTTTGTAATAAATGTTGTGATTGATGAGCTGACCATACCTTGATTCAGTTTGAATATCAGGTATTGGAATTTTCCATGGAGTAGCCCTCTAACAAATGCTGAACCACATTTTTAAAAAAAAAATGTGATGGAAGATAAACCCCAAATTATTGGATACACATAGAAAAAAAAAGAGCAATGTTAATATATATGTATACATATGTCAAATGAACTATTAACTCAAATGTGTTATTGTCAAAGAATTTACCTAGTAAAACGAGTATCGATGCTATGCAATATTTATATCATCATAATTTCGTGGCCGCAAGCAAACTGAGTGACCAAGCATAGTTAGAACATTGTAAGAGGAAATTTAATATGTAGTATTTGAAATAGAGAAATAAAGCCTATGATATCTATCAAGTGAATATGAATGGACATAAAATCATACAGAGAGTGAAATCTTGCCAACCAAACTCTGCATGTTCTCCTTAATCATGATGGAGATGAAAGGTATACATCAAAAACTCATAGTCATTGTTTATTCATGAATGCTCAAGATTATCTATCGCACAAACCCAATGAGGGTTTGATAGCTCAAAACCCCTACAATTGTCCATGGTCTCCCTCCAAATCATAGAAGAACTCTCTCGAAGAGTTTGTCTGAATGAATGGATTAACAAAAAAGGAACGCAACAACAAAACCAGAGAAAAACCTAGACTAGACACCCGCCACTATAGATGAATGAACCTCCCCACAACAAAAAAAACCAATTCTATCATCGAAGGAAAACAACACTTAAAACAGAATAATCAAGACCAAATGCCTAGCACTAGCACCAAAGAAGATGCCAATGAACATAGCAAGGAAATTAGACATAAATGTATAAGAAACACCCACCGGAGTAAACAAATTAGCCTCTTCCAACAACCAAAAACTCAATTCCATCGAAGGACCAAAAGAGAACTTAAAACAAAACAATTGAGACCAAAGGATTCCACATTGAAAAATATAGCATTTAATCGCCCACATCAAAACAAAAACCATCAAAAAATGCACCAAATATGACCACAACAAAGTAGACACATTTGTTTCCATCCCACATGAACAATTCAAAGACATGCGAGCATCGTCATGAATGAACATGACGTATGACAACTTCCACCCCTTGGGTTCCAATTCCCAAGGCATGACATCACAAGGATTCTTCCAATCACCACTCGACAAAACCCCATTCCACAAACAATGCAAGACACCTACTCCACATTCAACCTAGTACGGTCGGTTTCATCCTACTAGATTCCAAATAATCCACTACCAAACATTAGGAAATCCCTAGCTCGAAGCACCCTCAATTAACCAAAATCGTTGATGGTTTTATGTTCCTACATATGAAAGGACATAATAAAAAGAGCCACATAGTGGCAGTGGCCCTATGATGTTGTAGATTAGGAATTCAAAATTGTGGAAAGTGTATGAGTTATTTGGGGAAGAAAATGCGGAAACTTTAAAAAATAGGTAAGGAAAATAATGAGTGCTAAGAAAATAGGAAAGCAAAGTGATAATTGTGCAACAGTAAACATAGTTGCCAACATTATTGGTGGGAACCATGATCATTTATGGTTCTTATAATCCCATAGACATTTTAGGTAAAGATGGCTTAAAAAACATATTTGCAAATACCATTGTAAAAAAAACACATTTGTAAATGTGCAAAAGGAAACACATTTGTGAATGCCATTTTCAAAAATGAGTGTTAGGTGGAATAACTCCAGAATTCATATTATTTCTCCATAGAATGCCTTTATTTATACATCTAAGATGACTATTGGGATCACACATCCGAGAGTCTCTTCATATTCCTAATATTTACAATAACGTATAATCCCGACGGATTATATTCCAACAATCCCCGCCTTCATCCGAAGGGGTGTTAGTAAGTCCGAGCATGTTTTTGAATCTTTCAAACTTTTCTCGTCCAAGCGCTTTGGTGAAGATGTCTGCAACTTGATCATTTGTGGAACAATGTCGAAGATGGACTGTCTTGGCCTCTACATCATGTCGAATCAAATGATACTTTGTGTTGATGTGTTTGGTTCGATCATGGAATCTAGGATTCTTAGCCAGCTTGATTGTAGAAGTATTGTCGATCAATAATGGAGTGGAGTTCTCTTGCTTTTCTTGCAAATCTTCAAGTATCTTCCTGAGCCATACTATTTCTTTCGTTGCTTCAGCTGCAGCCACATATTCTGCTTCTATTGTTGAATCTGTCAGAACTGACTATTTGCTTGATCTCCATGAGATAGCTGTTGATCCAAGACTCATAGTGTATCCAGAAGTTGATACTCCTGTCTCCTTATCACCATCAAAATCTGAGTCTAAGTACCCAATAAGTTTGAAGTCATCCACCTTAGAGTACTTGAGTCCAACGTCTTGAGTCCCCTTCAAGTATCTTAGAACTCTTTTTGCAGCTGACCAGTGTCCTTCACAAGGTTTATGCATGAACCTTGAAAGTATGCCAACAACATAAGAAATATCTGGTCTAGTTGTTGTAAGGTAGATAAGTCTTCCTACAAGTTGTCGATACTTGGTCGCATCCTCAAATTCTTTTCCTTCGCTTGATGTGAGCTTCATTGTCTCTTCCATTGGAGTAGAGATAGGGTTGCATTCTATCATGCAAAATTTGTCTAGTAGTTCTCCAACATATTATTTCTGAGATAGGAATATGTACTTAGGATGTTGAGTGACTTAAATTCCTAAGTAATAGTGGAGATGTCCCATATCTGTCATTTCAAAGATCTTTTTCAAATCTTTCTTTATGGATGCTATATAGCTCTCATTGTTCCCTGTCATCAAAAGATCATCTACATACACCACAAGATACACAACAGATCTTCCAACTTTCTTTATAAACAGTGTTGCATCATCAATATCAAAATGTTTGAAATTTAACTTCAAAAGATGCTCGGTTAATTTTTCATACCATGCGCGAGGCACTTGTTTTAGGCTATACAAGGATTTGACAAGCTTGCATACCTTTTGTTCTTTTCCTTTCACAACAAATCCTTCTAGCTGAGACATGAAGACATTCTCTTTCATGTCTCCATTCAAGAAAGCAGTCTTCACATCCATTTGATGAACTTTCCACCCATTCTGAGCAGCTAAAGAGAGTAAGGTACATATGGTAGCCCATTTTGCTGTAGGAGAAAACGTTTCTTCATAGTCAATTCCTTCCTTCTGTGCATAGCCTTTTGCTACAAGCCTCGTTTTGTGCTTGTTAAGTGAGCCATCTGATTTGTATTTGTTCTTGTACACCCACTTGCAACCAATTGGTTTGGTTCCAACTGGAGGGTCAACTAGCTTCCAAGTTCCATTCTTTATGAGTGCATCATACTCATTCTGCATAGCTTCTTTCCACTCAAATCGAGTAGAAGCTTCTTCAAAGGAAGTTGGTTCAAAGTTAGCAGATAAATTAAATTCACAATCAAATGATACATCCATGTCATCACCTGAATTATCTGCTTCTCCTCCATCTTCATGTCTTTTTGAAGTTCTCGTTCTCGTCTTTCCAACTTCATCCGGATGGACACTTTCAAGTGTCTTTGTGGCCCATTTAGGAATCTTCCGTGATGGTCCTGGTTGATCAGATGGTGGTGCTTCATTTCCTTCAAGGTTGAGTCTTCCAAGTCTCTCAATCACATCATCCAGTTGAATCTCTTTTTTAGGTGAAGTAGCAGGAACTTCTTCATGTGGGGGAGTTGGTGCTTCATATGAAAATTCCAAAGGTTGATCCAGAATAGGAATCCCCCCTTCAAGGTTTGGAATTTCATATTCATTTTCAGAATATTTCTTTGGATGAGGATATTTTTCCAAATGATCAAGCTGTCTCTCAATGGACTGGTCATTTTTATTAGTCTCAAGAAAAATGACATCTCTGGAAATAACAAACTTCTTGTTTACCTCATCATACAGATGGTATGCCTTGGAGTTTTCTTCGTACCCCAGGAAAATGTATTTTCTGCTTCGAGCACCAAGCTTGTTTCTTTGCTCCTTTGGAATCAAGGCATAATAGGTGGAACCAAAAAATCTGAGATGCCTGACTGAAGGGAGATGGACAAACCACATTTCATGTGGAGTCTTGTTATCAAGAGCATTTGAGGGACTTCTGTTTCTCAAATAGGCTGCACATTTCACTGCATCACCCCAAAACATTAGTTTTACATTCTTAAAAAACATCATTGAACGTACTATATTCATTATGGTTCTGTTCATTCTTTCTGCTACACCATTTTGTTGCCATATTGTAGGGAACTGTAGTGTGATGTGCAATTCCATGTTGGCGAAGATAATCTTCAAAAGCATTTGAAGTGTATTCTTTCCCATTGTCAGCACGAAGTGTACCAATTTTTTATTGTGCTTGTTTTTCTATCAATGCATGAAAGTCCTTGAATGTTTGAAATGCTTATGATTTTGTCTTTAATGTGTAAATCCAACACATTCTTGAGTAGTCATCAACAAAGGTCATAAAATACTTATTCCCATTAGCAGAAGGAGTTGGGAT
>LPNX010902774.1:0-38451 GCA_001517045.1 Pseudotsuga menziesii | reverse complement strand
GGAATGGTGGGAAAACCAAATACACCATTCTTTCTCAACAAATGAAGACTGTTATAATTCAGATGACCAAATCTTGCATGCCACAATAAACTTGATGACAAAATACCTTCTCCATGCTGAGAGAGGTAGGCATAGTTCTGAACCCTTGCAGATGAACCCTTTAGCTTCAGCAGCTTCCCATCTTCGTATGCAGTCATGATGACTTGGTTGTCAGAGGACTTTCTTATTTCTACGATTCCATCAAACATGTGGATGGAATGGCCTTGCTGTCGAATCTCCACTAAGGACAGCAGGCTTCTCTACAACTATGGAAGATAAAGAACATTCTTCCACAAGAAATCAGGGAATCCAGGCATCTTCAGCCGAATGGTGCCCATTCCCTTTGGTTTAAGACTTGACTTATCTGCAAAGTAAACTATGCCATTTATTGTTTCATTAAGTTCTTCAAAACAGTCTTTTCTAAAAGTCATGTGTGATGTTGCACCAGTATCAAGTAGCCAACAATCTGTGTAAGATGAAAGTGAAGTCATTTCATTAATACCAAGATTACAATGTGCAACAATACAATGAGCAGAATCTGAATATTTACTAGCATCTTGGTTCTTATTGTCATCTTTCTTTTGGTTATGTCTGTCTTTGATGGAGTCCCACAAAGCCCGACACTGATATGTTGTGTGTCCAATATTTCCACAACGCTTGCACTTCAAATCTGATCTTTTGCTGGAGTTGTTTCTGCCTCCTCTACCTCTGAAGTTTCTTCTTCCTCTGCCTCTCTTGCTGCTTTCTCCTTTGGGATGATCATTGGATTGGTCTTTGCCAGCAAGGGCAGCACCAATAATAGATGCCAAAGAGTGCATCTCTAATCTAGAAACTGTAACTTACAGAATGCTTATTGACAAAATATAGGATACAGGTTTGAGTTCTTGTTCCTTTACAAGTTACAAAATGGATTCTGCAGTTTATTACACAATTCTGCAACCTCGTTTCTCAAAATAATTCTGCAGCTTTGTGTTTATAATTCTAGAGTGTTGTTTACAAGTACAATTCAATTTTTTTTTATGAAAAATCACAATAATACATCAATACAAAATATTGCATCAGACTTGTAGAATACTCAAACAATTGAGTTCGTTGCACTTCTTGTAGTTCACACTCTTCAAACAGTCTTCAGTTTGGTATTCAGTCGCAGCAATGGTCTTCACATTCAAAAGAAACAGCTCATAGCTCCACACGAATGGATACTAGACTTCACACAGAAAACTAGGATTCATGAATTAGTAATATGAAACGCTTTACCTCCATGCACATGTATGAGAGCATGAGTCTCCATCATGTTCACTCATCAGCATTTGCAAATTCTTCCACTAATTTAATTCAGGTTTATAGCAGACACAGGCTCATCAAATACACAGCATAACACATACAACATTCTCGGGCTCATACAGCAGCCATATCATACATATGAGCAATATTTGCAACCACACTCCATGCACAGGAATTAGGGCAGAAATTAGGTTTTATGCACTTCCAACGGTCATAAGTGCATACAACACCAAGATTTTACCTCCAAGCACTTGAGAAAGGCCGTGTATTTCACCATCATTCTTCAATCACTAATGTTCAAAGGAATTACAACAGCATATCACAGCTACAATCAACACAATCACACTTCACGCAGTTGAAGAGAGCAATCTCTCTCCATAAATGATCTTTAATCTTAAAAGCAGTCGCAGCAGCAACAAACGACTTCAATCTCCAGCAACAATATACAATATATTGATGGTCTCGAATCGCAACAGCCTTCTCGCAGTTTTCACAAGAGATATCAGAATTACAAGCTGGAAAGCGCCCACGCACTTGGGAGACCGATGCATACACTCCACGAGATTTACCAATATTTCACCATAGCAATCCCTCAATTCTCTATGAGAGAACACAATCACATAAACAATATTTAGAGGGAGACTATCATAAAACCTTGAGAGTTACACGAATAATAGAAGATTGAGGTCGCAATACATAAGAAAACCACAATATATCTCACAACTTTTGCACAGAACTTTTATTGTTTGAACACAACCGTTGAAATTCAATGGGAATAAAGAGGAATTGGAGAACGCTCTGTGGAAATGAGAATAGACTATAGGCAGCAGCGGAAATGAGAGCGCGATGTAGACTAGAGATAGGTATATATCAAAAATGACTGAACAAAACTTCAACCGTTCATTCAAGATCGTGCAGTGATTTGAGTAATGCAACTTCTATGGACTGTTTCATACCTCATTCCTCATCGCAGGTCTGGAGGAGCATAACACACACAATGAATGCTCACAGGCTAGCAAAGAGAATGCATGCGACTCGCAGATGATGAGGCATAATTGATTTTGAGTGCGTGCAGCAGAACTGGAAGAAAAACGCTCAATTCTGATTAGAGGGCAGACACATTAATGGGCCAGCAGTCTGGCAATGCACTGGATGCAGGAGTTATGGTAGGTACCCGCTCTGATACCACTGTTAGGTGGAATAAATCCAGAATTCATATTATTTCTCCATAGAATGCCTTTATTTATACATCTAAGATGACTCTTGGGATCACACATCCGAGAGTCTCTTCATATTCCTAATGTTTACAATAACGTATAATCCCGACGGATTATATTCCAACAATGAGGAAAAAATAGATAAGGAAAAACTATAAGTGTGCAAAAGAAAATACATTTCTAAATGCATTTGCCAAAAACCATTATCACGTTATAAGCTACAAGCATGTAAAAAAATATAGTAAGAAAAACAATAGTGAGGGAAAAAGAATATGTTTGTAAATACCATTATCAAAAATCAATATCATTTTGATACATGTGTCATTGCCATTGGTTTTTTTCTAAATATTATAATATAGTCCAAAAAAATGATAGGCCATTTGGTTTCTATCAATAGATAGTGTGCAAGTTCTTTAGTTCTTAGGACACTATTTACAATAATCTAATCTATTGTCACTACCAAGGGAATGTTATTTCGTGGGCTTAGCATGAGGGACTTTTCCACAACGCATTCTATCATTTTGTAGATAATTTGCAACATGCATAACCAATTAAGGAGGAAATCATGTTAAAGATTGCAAAGACAAAAAGAGAATGTAAATTTAAAATGTGTTTGCAACAATTGTATAAAGTAGTAAAGGCATACTTGCAAAGGCATATTAGTATTTTGTATGACACTTTTATTTCTAGTAAGACATGGCATGATCATATACCTCATCTAGACATGGTTCTTCCAAGCTTAGAAAAGAAACAAGCATACACAAAGAAATCAAATTTCCAAACATCGTTCTCCAAGATTAGAAAATAATCAAGTATACACGAAGAAATCAAATTCTGCATTTGGACAGCAAGAAGTTAAATACTTGGGGTGTGTCATTTCTTACAAAGGGATAAAATATTGAATCCCTTACCACATGGACCATCCCATAGAGCATGCATGATTTAGATAGAGCATGCATGATTTAGAGGCTTTTTATCCTATATACTACAAAATGTGTGTTCACAGCTATGAATTTGCATTATAGAAATGATGGATCCTCCCATAGAGCACACATGATTAAGAGGTTTTATATCCCTCACTACATACTACAAAATGTTTTTTTACAACTATGAAGTGGCATTACAGAATTGATAGAGTATTATATTTATGTACATTGGCATTATGATAAATTCATATGCATTGGAATTATAGAACTGATAGAGGAGTATTATATCAATATTATATATCCATTGTGTGACTAAATACATAATAACAAGCTTAGTATAATTTAGATTGAATGCATAGAAACTATAAAATATGTAATTTAATGGAATATTCAAAGCTAAAAATATTCTAATTCTATAATCCATAAATATGATCATATACAAGTGTATGAAAAAATATCGTTAATTGAGGAAAAAGATGACGTATTCAAGTATACATATATCTTATAATTATTGTTTGCATTTATGGTCAAGATGGAAGAGATGGGTTCCTTTTGAGAGTTAAAATACTTTGTATTAAGTATGCATTGAATTGTGTATATATTCATATGAAATCCTAAATACCTAAATATGTTTAATAACAGAAGTAAATGATGAAGTTATAAACCACACCAGTTGGGATGTATATACTATATTGAATATAAAAGAAAAATGAAAATTATATATTAAACACTAAGTTAATTATGTTCATAAGTTGAAGTTTTCATCACAAAATAGGTCAAACAAACGAAGAAATAAACAATTTATGTTGCAAATACGACCATAAATTAGCTCTTAAAGGATGAAGAAATGAACCATTTCAATGGCACTCAAAGCCTCAAGAAATGGCCATTATAGAATGATAAGGGAACAATCCCTTAGATCCTCTATAAATATATACATTTTTTTTATAAGTGAACAAAAATATATAAATAAAATCATTATGGAAGAAAGATAAGAACTATTTATTGAGGTGTAGAGTATTAACTGCAGATGCTTTGCAGCTCAATGGATAGCTCTTACTTGAAAGAAAGGCCCAATAGTTATGGGTATACACCAATATTGGGGCCGTAGCCATTCACTAGGTTATAACATGGATTACCATGCAAAAAGGCAGAAGTACCAGGAGACTCATGCATTTCCTTCGTTGATAACCTAAACTAAAAATCATCGAAAAAGGCAGAAGTACCAGGACGCATGCATTTCCTTCGTTGATAACCTAAACTAAAAATCATCGAACAAGATGTGTATACTTGTATCGTCCAAATGCATAATGTGTTGGCAGTCAAAGCCCCAATTATCAGACACACATAGCAAAAAAGGAGCAATGTTAATATATATATACGTCTGTCAAATGAATTATAAACCCAGCCGTGTTATTATCAAATAACTTACCTGGACAAAAATAGTCTCAATGCTATGCAATATTGATAGCCTCATAGTTTCCTGGCCACGAGCGAACTAAGCAACCAAGCACAGTAAGAGCTTTGCTAGAGGAAATTTAATATAGTATTTGAAATAAAGAAACAAAATCTATGATATATATCAAGTTGAAAACGAATAGATAGAAAATCATAGCGAGAGTAAAATCTTACTAGTCGAACTATCAATGTTCTCCTTTACAATGACGATTTACAAGAGGTATACTTGTAAATCATAGTCATTGTTTAGACATGAATGAACAAGAATATAAGTAGCGCAAATCCAGTGAGGGTTTGGCAGCATGAAACCCCTGCAATAGACCATGTGGTCTCCCTCCAAATCGCAGAAGAACTCTCTCGAAGAGGTGTGACCAAATGAATGAATTAACAAAAAAAAGGAGCACAATAACGAAACTAGGCCTGAAACCCACCAGGACAGATGAATCATCCTCCTCTAACAACAAAAAAAATGTTGCCATCACTGGAGGGAAACAACACTTAAAACAAAACAATCGAGACCAAAGGATTGACCACCAGCACCAAAGAACATAGCAACGAAACTAGACCAGACACCCACCACCAGCTACAACAAAAAACCCAATGCATGCCATCGACGAACCAAAGGAGAACTTAAAACGGGATTGAAGACCATGGATGTTAATCCTCTGCGTTAAAACAACACCCATCGTCAAATGCACCAAATTTGACAACAACAGAGAAGAAATAGCTGTTGCCATCCTGAGCCACCACGTCAAAGAAATATGAGTACCAACATGAATGCACATGACATGACATGACGCAAGATAGCTGCCACCCCGTGGACTCTGATTCCCAAGGCATGCCGTCACAAGGATTCTACCAATAATCGCTCGACAAAAACACCATTCCATAATCAATGTAGAACGCCAAATCCAGCTTCAACCCAATATGGCCAATTTCAACCCGTCAGATTCCAAATAATCCAATCGCTCGACTCACCCTCAATTAACCAAAAATCGTTGATCGCTTTATGTTCTTACATACTTAGGGACATAATAAAAAGAGCTAGAAAGTGGTAATGTGTGGAGTAGGAATTCAAAACTGTGGCAAGTGTATGAGCTATTTGGGGAAGCAAACGCAGAAGGAAAATAGTGATGGTTAAGAAAATAGAAAAGTAAAGTGATATTTGTATAATAGTAAATACAGTTGTGAATGTTAGTGAAAGCCTGCATGATTGTTTATGGTTCTTAAAAGCCTAATTGCATTTTAGGAAAAGATGGCTTTAAAAACATATTTTCAAATATCATTGTAAAACAAACTATATTTGTAAATATGCAAAAGGAAACACATTTCTTAATGTCATTGTGAAAAAGAGGGAAAAAATAGATATAAAAAAAATGATAAGCATGCAAAAGAAAATACATTTCTAAATATTGACAAAATAAGAATTATCAACTAAGTACATTATAAGCCGATAAGCATGTAAAAATAAATGGCTAAAAAAAATAAATTCCATTACCAAAAACGAATATCATTTAGATACATGTTGTAATGTGAAGTCATTTCAACATGGACCATCCCATAGAACATGCATATTAAGAGACCTTTTATCCCTCACTCAATACTATAAAATAATGTTTATTCACGACTATGAATTGGCATTATAGAACTCATGATGGACCATCCCATAAAACATTCATGATTAAGAGGATTTTTATCCCTCATTGGATACTACAAAATGTTTGTTCACAACTATGAATTGGCATTATATAATTGATAGAGGAGTATTATATTCATGTGATGGACATTAAGGTAAATTCATATTCATTGATATTATGAATTGATAGAGGAGTATTGTAATTTGGATGTTTATTGTGGATCAAACAAATCCATTGTGTGGCCAAATACATAGTAACAAGCATAGTATAATTATATTTAATCTAGAGAAAAATGTAAAATCTAGAATTTGTTAGAATATTTAAAGCTAGAAATATTATAATTCTGTAATCCATAAATATAATTATATATAAATCTAAAGCAAATCATTAATTATGGAAAAAAATTACAATATACAAGTATACTTGCAACTTATAATTGTTTATAAGAGATGAGTTCCTTTTTGAAAGTTAAAATATGATATATTAACTATACATTGAATTATGTATATATTCATATAAAATCATAAATACCTAAATATACTTAATAGAAGTAAATAATGAAGTTATAAACCAAGCCAATGAGAGTGTATATACTATATTAGATTAAAGAAAAATGAAAATATATAAATAAATTGAAATTTTCATTACAAAATATGTAAAATAACCAAAAAAATAAATAATTTCTATGGAAGATATGACCTCATAAAATTGCCATTACAAAATAGGTCTAAATGACTCCAGAGATAAACCATTTTGGTAGCACTCAGAACCTTAGGAAATGGACAGTACAGAATGATAAGAGGACAATCCCTCAAATCCCCTGTAAATATATAAATTTTTATAAACGAACAAAAACAGATAAATAAAATCATTATGGAAGAAAGGTCTAATATAACTATTCTTTTATTCTTTTAGGTATACACCAATATATTGGGAACCCAGCAGGTTATAACACACACTACGATGCAAAAAGGAAGAAGTTCCTCGAGACGGGTGCATCTCCTTCATTGACAACATAAACTAAAAATCATCAAACAAGATGTGCTTAACTGTACCGTCCAAATGCATCATGTGATGGCAATCGAAGCCCAAATTATCAGATATACATAGCAGGAAAAGAGCAATGTTAATATATATATATATATAGATAGATAGATACGTCAAACGAACTATTAACCCAAGTTATTATAAAAGAACTTACCTGGTCAAAAAGAGTATAACTCTGTGCAATATTGATAACTTCGAAGTTTCGTGGTCATGAGCAAACTGAACGACCAAGCACAAAAAGAGCATTGTTGGAGGCAATTTAATACATAGTATTTAAAATAAAGAAATAAACCCTGCAATATTAATAAAGTTGAAAATGAAAGGACATAAATTCATAGTGAGTGTGAAATCTTACCAGTCGAACCCCTCATGTTCTCCTTCACAATGATGGGGACGAGAGGTATAATTAAGCAGCTCGTAGTCGTTGTTTAGACAATGAACAAGAATATCAGTTGTGCAAACCCAATGAGTGTTCGACAGCTTGAAACCACTGCAATCGACCATGGTATCCCTCCAAATCGCAACAGAACTCTCTCAAAGAGTATGGGAGAATGAAAGAAATAACAACAAAAGGAACACAACAACGCAACCAGAGAAAAAAACAGACTAGACACCCACCACAGATGACGAATTATGCTCCCCCATAACAAAAAAGCCGTTTCCATCGTCTAAACAAAACAACACTCAAAACAGAACAATCGATACCAAAGTCCTGGCCACCAACACTAAAGAAGACCCCAATGAACACAACAACGAAACCAGATATAAATCCAGACAAGACACCCACCACAACAGACGAATTAGCCTCCTCCAACAACCAAAAATCCAGTGCCATCGCTGGAGCAAAAGAGAACTTAAAACAGAACAATCGAGACCAGATGCCACTATATTGAAGACCATGGCATTTAATCCCCGCATCAACAACACCCATCATCAAATGTACTAAATATGATCACAAGAGAGCAAACACCATTGTTGCTGTTAGAGGATGTAATCCGGTATTAACTAGAATAGGCAATCACGTATAATATATATTCTATCGTCAATCATGTATAATATATATTCTATTGCATAATATGAAATAAACAATTCATCCATTCTTGGTTTGATACTCATTTGTTTCTCCTCTACCCATATTATTAACACAGTATCAGAGTGAATCTGTCATTCCTGGTTTGATAGTCATTTGTTTCTCCTCTACCCATATTATTAACACGGTATCAGAGTGAATCTGTGGAATTGGATGAAGGAATCATTGCTAAATTGTGATTAGCAATTGTTAAAAGAATAAGCGTAAACATTCAGAGCGGATGAAGATAGTGCCCTAGCCATTAGACGAAGAACCGACTAAGACCACCGGCGTTATCGAATTCCAGTTCATATCTGCGTGAAGAAAGAAAGATCAAGTCGCACTTGCGAAGGAATGTCGGGAGATTTGACAAAGACAAGGAGCCGCTGGTAAAGGTTAGGACTTGGAGACTGCACGTGAAAGAAATCAACCATTTGTTGTTGCGAGTGAGAAGAAATTCTAATCTGTCCTACAGTTTTGTGAAGATAGAAAATGGAGTCGCGGGGGATAAAATTTTGAAGAAAGAAGCCCCGTTACCTGTGAACTCAGTCGGCGTGAAAAAATAGATAAGCCATTAAATTTGTCAAAGTTGTAGGAATTGCATCATCAAAGAGAGAATGTTGCAGACCCGTTGGAAGTTCTACATTAGAAAGGAAGATTGCATCTTCTCACGTAAGGTAATCGTTGCTTTAGACCGTTATTCAATCCGTCGGCATTTCAATTTCCAGAAGAACTTCTTAAAACAAGATATACCGTTATTGGGTAACATAAATGGAATAGCAGGTTGTGGAGAATTCAAAGTTTCTTAGTTTATGAAAGGTTATTTTTTGTTGTTGTTCATGTCATTCAAGAAAAGGGAAGATATGTGCATGGTAAGAGAAAGCACTTTAATATTATATTAAAAAAATATTGTGAAATGATTTTTTGAGTTGTTGCCAAGATCATTATTGCATTATTGTTAAGTTAATAAGCATTAAAAAATATGGTGAAATGATTTTTTGAGTTGTTGTAAGAATCATTATTACATTATTGTTAAGTTAACAAGAGGGGCTGCCTTGCAGAGAGGATGCATAGAGATTGATACTCTATGTAATACTAGCATTAGATGTCATGTATTAGGGTGTTTAGCTTAGATATCATGTATTAGGGTTTGTATTAGGGTTTTTAGCTTAGATATCATGTATTAGGGTTTTTAGCTTTGTCATATGATATATGAGTCATAGTAATGATGTCAATAAGTATGATGCTATAACGAAACTTTGTGAAAAAAAAGCTCGAAATATATAAGGACCGAGCCCCAACAAGGATAGAAAACATGAGCTATATGATCTCAAACTCAATCCTATTATGAACCAATTGGTATAATGTTTAAAATCTTTGGGTGGTTGATAGTCATTAATTCTATATTACATGCGAATATGGGATCACAACTTGTCTGGAATAATAAATGTTATCATGGATTGAGTTAAGTTTATGGAACATTAAGGTAGATTGTAATACCTCAAACACCTCTATTTTTTCACTTTTCCATAAGATAAAAGACAAATTTTGTTGGCTCGTTCATTAACAATAAAGTTCAGCCTCCTAGGGATGTGAAAGAACCCTCATGAATGAAAGTTGAGCTTGTATCCTTATGCTTGAAAGTTGAGCTTGTGTCCTTATGCTTGTGAAATTATCCTCTTGATGTTTGGATCATGTGGGGTGGAATTGGAAACCATATGCCAAATAATTGTTATAGAATCCCTTAATTGTCAAATGTTTTTCTGACATAGAGCTTACTATGCTGTCTACAATGATATTGGAGACCCTGACAGCAATCCAGAGCTGCTGAGACCAGTTTTGGGTGGATCCAAGGATTTCCCATATCCCAGAAGATGCAGGACGGGCCGTCCACCAACTAAAACAGGTATAACATTTGCTCCTCCTCCTGCCCATAGTAACATTTGGATCAATATACACAATGTTTCCAAGTATTTCATCGAAGTGTAGTTACAAAATTGTTTATTAGAGATTAGCTGAGAATGTCCTCCTTTGTGTCGTTCATGACTCAGATTAGTTGAGAATGGAATCCATTTTTGACCTATGTTGTCAAGATACAAGCTTAACTTTTAAATTCTTCAACCCGACGCAAGATATTTTTAATTTGAAGTTTCACTCACGGATTTGAGTCCAAACTCCAATCAAAGAATCATCGCAAGGAAACAAAGTCAAAAGTTATTTATAGATAGTACTATCAAAAGGATGGAGGCTGGATGGAGGCTAAAAACATTTCGTAGTGTAGATCTACATGACAAATCTATGTAAGTAGAATATTACATATATGATGCTAAAGTAATGTCAGGTCAGATTTCAAAGACTATTGAAACTTGCACAGTTCTTATTTTTTTCACCGCACAAGATTTGAAACAGGCACAAAATTGAAAATCGTTGCCGACAACCAAAATGTATGTGCAAAAATTGGGAATATGGGAGACAATGCGAAAGTGAACAGTGGAACACAACATCCAAATTTACATTAGTGGGTTCAAATCAATGAAACCGTACACACCACCGGATTGGGGAGATGGTTTTTTGTTACTATTTTCTGATACAGTCTGGAAATGCAATTAGCAAACTCTTTGCTGGAACTCTGTAAATTCATAAGGTTAGGAGACTCGTATACTGTACACTTTGCACGAGTGGAATTCTGATTGTAGGTTCCGAAATGCATGACTTCTCAGCGATTGATACTTTTATTGTTGAGGGAAAAAATATGTGCAAAAAAGTGAGAATGACGTCGTAACAACTAAAACTCATCCCATAATAGCAGACGTCGAACCAAAGCTCTAGAAAATGCCAGCACAATCGCAGGGTAGTTACCTCATATGGAGAATTGTTAGCCAAAACTGAGCCGACTAAACTTGACTTTACCGCTAAGTTAATATTAAAAATTTAATTTTCACTTTTCACACCGACCTCTTTTCCTTTTTCACTTGTCAGGTGAAACTTGTCTATCTCCCGACTAGACAAGTCTATCAACTTTGGTTAGCCTTTTGACTCAACTGATTTACTTCGACTCACTTGTTGGTTCTACTAACTAATTTTACCTCGACCACTTATCACTTCAAAGTCGGTTGACTTCGACCTCTAAGTCGGCTCACCTCTTGGACCACTCAAGTCAGCTGACCTCTTTGACCTCTCAAGTCGACTAACCTCTTCGTCGGTTCACTTTGGTCAAAATCTACAGAGTATTTTTCTTAGTAGACTTAAGAAATTACAAATGATTTTCACTTGTGAGTAAGATAAAGTAAAATGGACACATTAACAAATCCAAATAACTTATAAAAACATATGACCAAATATGTAGGAAGACTTGAGTCGACCAATGTGCCGTAAAACCTAGAACTTTCACGCGGTGAGAAATTTATGGGTTCTTTGATCTTTCACTTAACTGGTAAATGTAAACAAAATTTACACAAGTAAATCTGGAAATATTGTGCGGCCAAATAAACATGCATTCAACCATAAACTATTTCATATATATAACTATGACTTGTCTATCCATACTTGTCGACTCACCGACTAATCTTTTTATAGAGTTTCAGCTCTTCAACTGAATCACTTACAGAGAAGCTTGAGCTTCAACTTCACTCTGTGCTCAGAGTTTTCTCTTTCTCACTCGGAGTTCTCTCTACTATCTAACTTGTGTCTAACCTGATTTACAATTTCCTTCTTCTATTTATAGGCAACCTGAACACTGCTTCTACATGGGTCGAGTGAATCACAATTAAAGACTGTAATAACTATCTACCTAACAACTTAGCTTCAGAAATAAATTTGACTTGTTTACTTTGCTGAATCGTGGACTCTTCCCTCTTGTCAGACTGACTGACAAGATCTTGACTAATACAGACTCTGACAGAGTTGGCTGAGAGTCAGGTACAAATCTACGAATGATTAATATTTCCAACACTCCCCCTTAATTATGAGCAAATGGGGATTTTTTAAAAACAAAATTTACAAAATGTTTTAGAGCTTAGACATGCTCTGTTTATGAAAGAGTTCACTATGGAGAACTTGTCATCCCAAGGTAACTACACAGATACTAGAATGTATCCTTTTCCAATGGTTTTGTAAAGATGTCTGCAAGTTGATCTTCAGACTTGCAAAATTCCAAGAAAATTTCCTTGTTGTTCACCAACTCTCTTATGAAATGAAACCTTGTGTTGATGTGCTTGGTTCTCTTGTGAAACACATGATTCTTTGATAATGCTATGGCTGAATTGTTGTCACGGAATATGATTTTCAGTTCTTGATGATTCTATGACAAGTACTTTAATAATCTCCTCATCCAGACAGCTTGACATGCAGCACTTGTCGCTACAACATACTCTGCTTCAGCTGAAGACAAAGTTACTATGTGTTGTTTCTTTGAAGCCCATGAAACAACACCTATAGCAAAATGAAATGTGTATCCAAATGTGCTTTTCCTGTCATCTATGCTGCCTCCATTATCACTGTCAATGTAGCCAATGAGTTTAAAATTTTCTGAGGTTGAATACATAATACCAAGGTATTTTGTGCCACTTACATACCTCAGAATTCGTTTACCTGCTTGCCAATGTGAGTCCTTTGGTGACTCCATGAACCTTGAGATCAGACTTACTCCATACATGATGTCTGGTCTTGTCGCTATTAAATACATAAGGCTTCCAACAAGCCTTTTGAATAGCGTAGGATCGACAGTTGATCCTTCATCATCCTTGCTCAATGTTAAGCCTGTTATTACTGGTGTTGGGGTTGTCTTGCAACTAGACATGTTAAATCTTTTTAAAACTTCACTTGCATACTTTATCTGTGATACAAAAATACCACTTTTAGACTGTTGAACTTCAATGCCCAGAAAAAACTTCATAAGCCCCAGATCAGTCATTTCAAATTCACTTTCCATGACTGCTTTAAAATCTTCTATGCCAAAATCACCAGTAAATATTAAATCATCTACATACAGGCACACAATTACCATCTTACCTTGCTCATCGACTTTGGTGTACAAAGTTGGTTCACTTTCACTTCTGTGAAATCCATTTTCAGTGAGATAGGAATCAATCTGACTGTACCAAGATCTAGGAGCTTGCTTCAAACCATAAAGTGCCTTTTTCCACCTATACACTTTATGCTCTTGACCTAGAACTGCATACCCTTGTGATTGTTCCACATATACTTCCTCTTCTAGATAGCCATTTAAGAATATCAACTTGACATCCATTTGATGAACATGCCATTTGTTTTGTGCAGTAATGGACAAAACTATTCTGACTATATCCATACATGCAACAGGTGCAAACGTTTCATTGAATTCTATGTCGGGTTGCTGTGTGAACCCTCTTGCTACCATTCTTGCCTTATGCTTCTGCACATTCCCATCAGCATTTTTCTTTGTCTTATAATTCCATTTGACGCTAATTACATATTTGTATTTTGGTACATCAACTAGTTCCCATGTCTGGTTCTTCTCAATGCATTCTATTTCTTCATCCATGGCTTGTGCCCATACTTCTTCTTCAACAGCTTCTTCAAATGTTAGTGGATCATATATAGGAGAAAATAATGCAAAGAGAGAGAATGAATTTGGTGTACCAGCTTCATATATTTCTCGTAGACTTCTTGTCTTCACTACTTCTGTTGATGTCGACCTTGGCGAAATGCTTGATGGAGTCTGTTGTCCTCTTGGTGTGCTTGTTAGTGTAGCTTGAGCTGCTACTTGTGTCAATGGTCCTTGTGCTGAACCATCTTGTGGTGTCATGGGAGTCGACGGTGCTACAGCCGGTTGACTTACATGTGGTGTTTGAACCACTTCCTCTTCCATATCATCATTGTCAACATTCGACACAATCTTGACATTTATGTCGATGGTTCCATCCCATGATTCATTCTCAACAAATTGAACATCTCGATTGATTATCACTTTCCTTGCAACGGGATCATACAACTTGTATGCTTTTGTGTCTTCAGAATAGCCGACAAAAATACATTTATGTCCCTTCTCGTCTAGCTTCCTTCTCAGCTCATCTGGAATATGAGCATATGCAACACAACCAAAAAATTTTAAATGAGAAACACTATGATTCATAGTGGATTCATATCTATCCATGCTTCTTGGGGAACTTTGTTCTTCACACTCTTTATTGGACACCAGTTCATAATGTATACAGCAGTTGCGACTGCTTCACCTCAATATTCATTTGGAAAATGCTTGGCTGCCAACATGCTGTGTGCCATCTCCATGATGGTTCTGTTCTTTCTTTCAGCAATACCGTTCTACTGAGGTGTATACCATCCAGTGAATTGCTTTTGTATGCCATGGGTCTTGCAAAAATTTAGAAATTCATTTCAAACATATTCACCTCCTCTGTTGGTCCTTAAGATCTTGATGCGATTTCCACTCTGGTTCTCCATGAGTGCCTTAAACGACTGAAAATAACTAAATGCATCAAATTTATGTTTCAAAAAATATACCCATGTTTTTCTTGAGTAGTCATCAATAAAAGTTAGAAAATACTTGTAGCCACCAATGGATGATGTCTACATTGGACCACAAATATCAGAGTGTACAATTTCAAGTGGTGTGCATGCTCTATAAGACTTTCCAACTGGAAAAGTCTCTCTGTGCTGCTTGCCAAAAATGCAGCCTTCACAAACCCTCTATAGTCTGTCGATCAATGGAAACCCTTTCACCATATTTTTTGTGTGTAGTAGCTTCAGCCCACCAAAATCCAGATGTCCAAATCTGAAATGCCACAACCAGGATTCATCTTTAACTTCTGTCTGAAATGCAGCTTGCAAATTAGCACTACTATTTTCTCTCTTGTTGAGGAGCTCGACTGTTTCTTCAATTTCTGCCTTGAATGCAACTCTTGTGTTTGTCTTCCCTTTCATGTCGGGAACTATCTTCAATGGAAACAAGCAATTGCTTGTCATTGGCACTATTGCTATGAGCTGGTCGCTTGGATGCTTGTCTTTGATCACACAGTGATCATATTCCATGTAGAATCTATATCCTTTTTGTATCAACTGTCCAATGCTTAACAAATTATGTTTCAGAACTTCGACAAGATAGACATCAGGAATGTATTTACTCTCCCCCTGTTTGGTTAGAATATCAACAGTGCCTTTTCCTAAGACAGTAACTTGGACATTGTTTCCAAGTGGAACATTGGTTTTAACTAAATTATCTAGATTGAAAAGCAAATTTAAATTACCAGTCATGTGGTTGCTACATCCTGAATCTAGGTACCATATGTCATGTGGAATTTCTTGAACAACATTGCATTCAAGTGGAGATGTTGATGCCATTAACATTGCGCTTGTCGAAGTGCTAGTGTTGGTTGATTGACTTGGGCTTTTCCTTCCTTGGTCATATTGATTCTTCCTACATTCATATGCATAATGACCAAATTTCTTACAATAATGACATTGAATTTTTTATTTATCAAACCTATGGCCACTTGGTTGACTTGGGTTCTGATTATCTCCTCTGCCACCGACATTTGCAGGACTTCTGCCTCGTCCTCCTCTTGAAGAACTTCTTCCTTTGTGTAAAGTCCTCTTCTGCTTAGGCATTGAGGACCAACCCACTAACCTATGTGATTCCTATAGGTTCAAGCGGGTACTGACAGTCAAGGAATCAGCCGAAGACTGATGCCATATATAGAAGATCTAGGGCATCAATATTATATCACCATTGGGTCGAAGAGGGCCACTAGAGCCAAAGGCCACCTGCATGCATGACATCCGGGCATTATTTAATGATGCATGCACCCGATTAAGTCTCCATGCGCATGCATGCAAGTCAACTGCAAATTAGAAGATAAAGTGACCTAATTAGGTCAAAAGTTAGGGTTTTCGCAATTGAGATTTTTAAAAGAAAGATAAAGTGAATGGAGAAGTGACTTATGTGATAATTGATTTATGGAGTCAAATTGGAGAGTTCGATGAGCTAAGTTGGGGTTGGGCGCATGTTCAGCTAACTGGTGTATTTCGGTAGCGAAATCTATCTTCCCTAGTTCATCATCAGATTGGATCATCCAGGTTCAACACTAGTTCATTCAGGTTACATTCAACAGTTATTCCGGGAGGTTGATTATTCATCCAGCCAGAGGGTTTCACCATCACACCATGTCACCGTGATTAGAGACAAAGCAATTTGTTTTCCTACCTACATGGTTCAGAACTTCCGCATGTTGCTTCCATCATCATCGGAGGGGTATTATAACCCTAGTGCACATCATGTGGGCTTCCAATAGAAACTTATTTATTATTCTAGAGCTTATATAGTTTGAGAGGAGGGCGCATTCACCTGTGGAGGATGATTTGGTGTATCTCTTTATTCCTCCAAAAGAATCCTTACATGTTGGGAGCAGACTCTTCACCATCAGCTGATCTATATACTAGTATGTACATGCATTGATTTCTCCTATTTTATAGCATCTCGGTATTTTTCTAGGGCACATATTTGCATGCAACTGCATGCATGCAAAGTTCAGGGTTTTCTTTCCTATTTGATTAAGGAGTAAGTCTATTAGTCATCTACAGTATACACATAAATAGGAAAATATTAGTTTGGGATATTACATTGGTATCAAAGTTATTTTCCTTGCCAACTGTGGATATGCAAAAATTATAAATGAATCCAGGAGACCCATACAACATTACTTACAGGAGACAGAGGTATACAGATAAAGAATAGGAGTTAGAGGACATATATTTGGGGAACAGAGAGTGTTTGAAAAAGTCAAAGAAACAATGGCTGGTGATGATAAAATAGCTTTTAATAGTCTCATATCAGCCATAAAAGAACTCACCATTGGGAAAAAACAAATGATGAGCACCTTCAGGAAAATGACTGAGAAGAATGGGCCCACCCCACACAATCCCTTATTTCCCAATAGTGATAGGGTATCCACCAATAGTAGTAGGGAGCACTTACATACCAACATGCAGATCCATCCCCATATATACAAGCCTTTCTGTCCTACCATGCCTCAATTCTTAGATAGTCCAGTTGCAGTGCCTCTAGCACAACCAGAACCAGAAGAATCCATGAGTGCCTATCTAAGAGAATATAGTGCTTTAGGAGAGGACTTCCATTCAGCCATGACCTTCACTGACTTTTGCTGCTTTAAAAGTAATAACAAACCCAAAGCTTACAATAGGCCATTCACCCAGAACTATGAGTTGCAACGCACCGTAGGGAAACTGACTATCCCTACCTTTGAGGGCACCCAGGGTGGCCCAGCTAGGAATTGGTTGCAGAAGTTGGATACATACTTCCAACTCAACCCCATGATTGAGACAGATGCCATTAAATTGGCTACTTTACATTTGGATGGAGAAGCACATGAGTGGTGGTATCACGAGTTAGTGACATTGGGTCACAACACCATCACCTCATACACAGAGTTTACACAGAGGCTCATTGAGTGGTTTGATCTGAAGGATCCAGAGGTACACTTTAGGGAGATGGCACAAATCAAGCAGATAGGGAGTGTAGATGCTTTTATTTCTAAGTTTCATAGGATAGCAGTCATGGTCACAGATATATCAGAGAGCAGGTTGATTATGTTGTTCACTGAGGCTCTCACTAAACCCTTACGACGATGGGTAAAGTCTTATAGGCACACCACCCTAGCAAATTCCATTAGACGGACTAGAGACTTGCAGGATGTAGTGCCCAAAAATAGGTTTCCTCCTAGGACCAATGTTCCTATTAAAGATAAATAAAGGAAACCATGGTCCAAGAAAGAATGGATGGACAATGATACCCGATAGGACTTTAGAAGAAAAAATTTATGTTTCACTTGCCAGGAACCATGGATACCAGGTCACAGATGTTCAGGAAAAGGAAATTCCTACTAGATAGAGGCTTATTCTAACAGTGAGGAGGATGAGGATTACCAAGATCAAGAGCAGGGAGAGATAACAGAGATAGTTGCTGAGGGACAGGCCTCAGGAGGTACCATTGCTACCATGACATGGGTTCCTAGATTCCACACTCTTCGGATCAGAGGTACCGTATAGGGCCACAGAGTGGGAGTACTGATAGATGGTGGGGCATCCCACAACTTCATTGATGCTACATGGTTTAAAAAGAGAGACATTCAAACTGAGAGCTTTGATGGGTTTTCGGTAGCAGCAGCAGGTCACACCATGGAGTGTAGTCAGAGGATTCCTAAATTAAAGGTAACACTTGGGAATTATACAATGATAGAAACATTCTATGTGGTAGATGTACTTGACATGAATGTGGTACTAGGAGTTCAGTGGATGTATTCCATAGGGAAGTATTCCACAAATTACCAAACCATGGAAATGGAGTTTACAGGAGTAGAAGGACAGAAGGTGGTATTGAGAGGGATGAATACCTATCCTCCCACAACAGTGACATCACATAGGCTGGAGGCAGTGCTCTGGCAAGGAGATATTGAGTGGGTTGTAGAGTGTATGGTTACCTTCAGGAAACCACCAGATGAGGCCACACAACATCCAACAGATATAGAGGCCTTACTATAGAAGCACAAGGTAGTATTCAGAGACCTTCGAGCAGGTCGACCTCCAGATAGGGGATTTGAGCACATTATTGAGTTAGAGGAGGGGACCCAAGTAGTTATCACCACTCCTTACAGACATCCCAAGAGGTATAAATATGAGATCAAGAGTACAATCAAAGAACTACTCAAGCTGGGATACATCAAACCTAGCTCCAGTCCCTTTGCATCTTCAGTAGTGCTAGTGAAGAAAAAGGATGGAACCTTACGCATGTGCATTGATTACAGGGCACTCAATAAGAATACCATAAAGAACAATTATCCCATCCCTAGGATTGATGAGATCATGTATGAACTACAAGGGGCAGAGTACTTTTCCAAAATTGTTCTCCGCTCAGGGTACCATCAGATTTGGGTCAGGGAACAGGATGTTCCAAAGACCGCTTTCCATTGCCACTATGGACATTATGAGTTTCTAGTGATGCCATTTTGGCTCACTAATGCACCAACTATTTTCCAATCATGCATGAACCATATCTTCAGGACACAGTTGCGTAAATATATTCTGGTATTCTTCGACGACATATTGATATACAGTCGGACTTGGGAAGAACATTTGAGACATCTTGATGAAGTACTTGGTATTCTACAGGAGTAGTCACTATATGCCAAAATGTCCAAGTGTGAGTTCGGCATGCAAGAGATGTTGTACTTGGGACATGTGATAGGGGCCAACGGGGTCCAAGTGCATTTAGAGAATATTTGGGCAATTTTGGATTGGCCTACACTTAAAAATGTGACATAACTGAGGGGCTTTTTGGGCCTTTGTACCTACTATAGGAGGTATGTCAGCGGATTCTCACAAATGATTGCACCCCTCACAGATCTTACCAAGAAGGGAGCATTTAGTTGGTCGGAGGCAGCACAACAAACATTCGAGAAAATGAAGGAGGTAATGAGTTCATGCCCAGTTCTAGCTTTACCATACTTTTCTCAATCCTTTGTGTTAGAATGTGATGCTTCAAGAGAGGGATTTGGGGCAGTTTTGATGTAGAACAACCACCCCATTGCATTTGAGAGTAGGAAGCTCAAATACTATGAGCACCACTATTCGATATATGACAAATAGATGTTAGTTATCCTCCATGCACTAACCAAGTTTAGGCAGTACTTAGTAGGTGCCAGGTTCAAGGTTAAGATAGATCACAATAGCCTGAAATACTTCCTAGAGTAGAAAGAGATAAATGAGAGACAACATAAATGGGTAAGTAAAATTCAAGCTTATGACTTCAAGATTGAGTACGTAAAGGGGAAGAGCAATATAGTGGCCGATGCACTTTCTAGACGACTAGCTACTTTATCCCTTATGAGCATCTCATCAGATTGGAGGTCTCATCTTTTGGTTGAGTACTCCAAAGATAAGTTTGCTTATGAGCTATTGGATGGACAGATTCAGGATGATAGGTATAGGGTCATTGATGATATCATATACTACAAAAACAGAATCTTCTTAGTTCTAGAGTCTCCCCTCAAGAAGAAAATCTTATAGGCATCGCACGATTCACCATTAGCAGGGCATCAGGGGTTTCTCAAGACCTATAGACAGATTAGAGAAAGGTTCTCATGGAAGGGCCTCAAGAAATATGTTATACAACATGTGAGGGAGTACAGCTTGTGCCAACAATACAAAATAGAGCACATCCACCCGGCTGGTTTACTACATCCCTTACCTATTCCTGAGCAAAAATGGGAGAGCATTTCTATGGACTTGATTACTCGGTTGCCCAAGGTCCAAGGTAGAGACTACTTGTACGTATTAGTGGATAGATTGACTAAGTTTGCTCACTTCTTTGCCCTATCATCAGATTATTTAGTGGCACAGGTAGCAGAACTATTTTTCAGAGAGGTATTTAGACTCCATGGGTTACCCAAGACCATTGTCAATGATAGGGACAACAAATTCACAGGATCCTTTTGGCAAGAGCTTTTTCGGTTAGTGGGGACCGAGTTAGCCATGAGCACAAGTTATCATCCGTAGAGTGGCGGGAAGATAGCGATTGTTAATAAATGGATTGAGGGATACTTGAGAAATTACGTATCGGGTCAGCAAAGCACATGGATCAAATGGTTACACTTGGGTGAACAATGTTACAACACCATCTACCATATGACCATTAGGATGACCCCTTTCCGATCCCTATATAGGTATGATGCTTCCACTTTTGCAGACCGGATATTTGGTGATACCAGGGCCCTTAAGGCCAAGGAGTGGATTCATGAGGGTCAAGATATCCTCAAGATACTTAGGAAGAACATACAGGCTGCTCAAAATCAATAGAAGATATATGCAGACAGGCACAGAGTTGAGCACAGTTTTGAGGTGGGATACTTTGTTTATTTACGCCTCCATCCTTACCAACAATCATATCTTAAAAAGAAAGGAGCAAAAAAACTCCAACCTCGTTTCTATGGTCCATACAAGATAATTCAGAAGGTCGGAGAGGTAGCATATGAACTAGAACTACCCCCGGAGAGCAAGATTCACAAAATATCTCATGTCTCCAATCTCAAGAAGGTGGTTGGTCAACAGATTGTTACATCTTTCGAGCTTCCTCCCCTTGATGACGAGGGGCAATTGGTTCTAATTTTGGAGTGCATCCTAGAGGTGCGAGAGCAGAAACTGAGGAACAAAATCATCAGAGATTACCTGGTTTAGTGGAAAGATCTACCTATATAGGAGGGTACTTGGGAGGTAGAACAGGTATTACAGCACCCAACTTTACAGTTGCTCGAGGACAAGCAAATTCGAGTGGGGAGGACTGTAATGTCCTCTTCTGCTTAGGCATTGAGGACCAACCCACTAACCTATGTGATTCCTATAGATTTGAGCGAGTACTGGCAGTCAAGGAATTAGGTGAAGACTGATGCCATATATAGAAGATCTAGGGCATCAATATTATATCACCATTTGGTCTAAGAGGGCCACTAGAGCCAAAGGCCACTTGCATGCATGACATCCGGGCATTATTTAATGATGCATGCACCCGATTAAGTCTCCATGCACATGCATGCAAGTCAACTACAAATTAGAAGATAAAGTGACCTAATTAGGTCAAAAGCTAGGGTTTTCACAGTTGAGAGTTATAAAAGAAAGATAAAGTGAATGGAGAAGTGACTTATGTGATAATTGATTTGTGGAGTCGAATTGGAGAGCTCGGCGAGCTAAGTTGGGGTTGAGTGCATGCTCAGCTAACTAGTGTATTCTGCAGTGAAATATATCTGCCCTAGTTCATCATTAGGTTGTATCATCCAGGTTCAGCACTAGTTCATCATCATGTTACATTCAGCAGTTATTCCGAGAGGTTGATTATTCATCCAGCTAGAGGGTTTCATCATTACACCCTGTCACCGTGATTAGAGACAAAGAAATTTGTTTTCCTACCTACAAGGTTCAGAACTTCCGCATGTTGCTTCCATCATCATCAGAGGGGTATTATAACCCTAGTGCACATCATCCGAGCTTCCAGCAATAGCTTATTTATTATTCTGGAGCTTTTATAGTTTGAGAGGAGGGTGCATTCACCTGTGGAGGATGATTTGGTGTATCTCCTTATTCCTCCGGCAGAATCCTTGCATGCTGGGACCAGTCTCTTCACCATCAGCTGATCTATATACTGGTATGTACATGCATTGATTTCTCCTATTTAATAGCATCGTAGTATTTTTCTAGGGCACATATTTGCATGCAACTGCATGCATGCAAAGTTCGAGGTTTGCTTTCCATTTATGATTAAGGAGTAAGTCTATTAGTCATCTACAGTATACACATAAACAAGAAAATATCAGTTTGGGATATCACACTCCGCCTCTAAAGTTTTTTCTCCCCCTTCCTCTACCACGACTTATGGATGACTGTGCTGTGAATGCACCTTCCAATGATGTCTGTGTTCTATTGAGTATGTGTTCATGATTGATTAGTGAATCTTGCAGCTCATCAATGGTAAATGTCAACATGTGTGTGTGTTCTTGTAAGGTCACAACCAAATTTTCAAATCTTGGGGGAAGACTTCTAAGAATTTTTTCAACAACCCTTCGGTCTTCTATGGCTTCTCCATGAGATTTCAGTTGGTTTATCAACCCAACAACTCTGGTGTAGAATGAGTCTACATTCTCTGAATCTTTCATGGATAGAGATTCAAAATCTATTCTCAGAATCTGCAGCTTGGATGTCCTTACCTTATCCAAACCTTGATAGGCAGTCTCCAATGTATCCCATGCCTGCTTAGCATTAGTTTTTGCTGCTACTCTTGGGAGTATGCTCTCATGCATAGCTTGATGTATGTAAAACAAAGCTTTTCCATCGTTCTTCCTCTGTTCCTTCAAGACATCTTTCTCCTCCTATGTGAGATTGTTATATGCTATCATGTCTGCTGGTTCTACATAACCATGCTGGACTATCTCCCAGACATCTTGACCTCTGAATAAAGCCTTCATTGTTAAATACCAATATTCATAATTATTTCCTATAAAAATTGGAGTCTGTAATAAACCAGAAGTGGAAGCCATTTTTAATTTTTAATTAACTTTCCTTAGAAAATTAATTTTCCACTTTTTAAGACAAGATTTCTTTCCTAAACCTTGCTCTGATACCAGCTAGACAAAACCGAGCCGACTAAACCTGAGTTTACCGCTCATTTAATATTAAAAATTTAATTTTCACTTTTCACGCCGACCTCTTTTTCTTTTTCACTTGTCAGGTGAAACTTGTCTATATCCCAACTAGACAAGTCTATTAACTTCGGTCTGCCTCTCGACTCGATTGATTTACTTCGACTCACTTGTCGGTTCTACAGACTGACTTTACCTCGACCACTTGTCACTTCTAAGTCCACTGACTTCAACCTCTAAGTCGGCTCACCTCTTTGACCACTCAAGTTGGCTAATCTCTTCGACCTTGTTGGTTCAATTTGGTCGAAATCTATAGAGTATTTTTCTTAGTGTGAGAGACTTAAGAAATTACAAATGCTTTTCACCTGTGAGTAAGATGAAGTAAAATGGACACGTTAACAAATCCAAATAACTTATATAAACATATGCCCAAATATGTAGGAAGACTTGATTCGACCAATGTGCCGTAAAACCTGGAACTTTCACGCGATGAGAAATTTATGGGTTCTTTGATCTTTCACTTAACTGGTAAATGTAAACAACATTTACACAAGTAAATCTGGAAATATTGTGCGGCCAAATAAACATGCATTCAACCATAAACTATTTCATATATATAACTATGCGGAAATAACAAATATATTACAAACTTGTCTATCCAGACTTGTCAGCTCACCGACTGATCCTTTTATAGAGTTTCGGCTCTTCGACTGAATCGCTTACACAGAAGATTGAGCTTCAACTTCACTCCATGCTCAGAGTTTTCTCTTTCTCACCCGGAGTTCTCTCTACTCTCTAACTTGTGTCTAACATGATTTAAAATTTCCTTCTTCTATTTATAGGCAACCTGAAGATTGCTTCTACATGGTTCGAATGAATCACCATTAAAGACTGTAATAACTATCTACCTAACAACTTAGCTTCAGAAATAAATTCGACTGGTTTACATTTCTGAATCGTGGACTCTTCCCTCTTGTCAGACTAACCGACAAGATCTTGACTGATACAGACTCTGACAGAGTCGACTGAGAGTCAAGTACGTATCTGCAAGTGATTAATATTTCCAATAGTTCCTCTGTCAATTAAATGTTTTCATGTATATTTCATTATTCGTGGAGTATACCCAAAACCTACTATCTGAAAGAAATAAACAATTAAACTTGACAATGTTACTCGTAGTAGAAGTTACCATCGAATACAGAAATTTCTTAGTTACCATCAAATGCATGAAATTGAAAGCCACATTACATTTAAAACAAAGCCATGGTTACCTAAGAATGTTTGCATATTCGCCTTTGAGTCCTTCACTATTCAGGTGGCCTCTCCAACTTCTGATTTATCCATGCGTTGAAAAATATTATCTTCTCTGTGCATATCAAATCTTAAATTAAGAATACAAAACAGTTTTTTTGTTTGTTGTAAATGCTCTTTGACTTGTTAGGAGGTTGGCTTATCAGTGCAAGCAAGTGCCTGAATTAATTGACCTGAATTTGCTAATGTGAAAGCAGGCATGACCTAACGTACGTCGTTACTAACTAGATAACTTTACTGTTCTTGCAAGCTAGGCATGACCTAACGCATGTCGTTACTAACTGAATAAATTTATTGTTCTTGCAAGCTGTCAAGTGCAACTCTTTGCCCACCCTAACTTAATAACTGTATCCATTTGAATCAACAGACAGTTCGTTCTTATAGAACGGATTCTCAATTTCTTTCCCCACAAAGATACCTTCAAAGAATGCCTCTCAATTTCTTTCCCCACAAGGATACCTTCAAAGAATGTCTCTCTGAGAGAGATCTATCACTAGATCATTGACATTGGAGGTTGTTATCATTGGAGATCGTTGTGGTTGCTTCCAGTTATAGATCTCACACCGATCTTGAAATTGCATGAAAGAGAGATCGTAGGTTGTATGTTTTCCTTTCAGAATGATGAACACTATGAAAGATCATAGGTTTTTCGGGATCAAATCTTTGTCAATTTTGATTTCCCTATAACCCGTGAGTGATCCAGTTGCTCGTTAATAGCCATCATCCTAGGCATAGACTTATTTGGCACAATAGAAAGTTCAAAAGCATGAAAATGCAGATGCAAATACAAAACCACTACTTTGAAAGGAAGGCTCTTGCCCCATACATAGTGGGAGAGGTAGAAGGAAAGGTAACTAGAGAGGTAGCATAGCACCCAAAGGCACCAGAGAAAGCAAGGGTAGAGGAAGCAAATCCAACATATTGAAATGCTCAACATACCAAGATAAGTTATGCCCAGTATAGTGAGAGCCATGTCCAGCATCTGTCGTTTGAGTGTGAAAGCCATATATAGAGCCATATGTTGCATGAGAGCCATGCCCATCACGCCAAAGAAGACTGGAGCCATGCCCAGTAGCATCACACCACAAACAGTAACTATGTATAGCAGCTAAGTGAGCCAAACAGGATAGTAACTATGTATAGCAACTAAGTGAGCCAAACAGGAACCATGCTACCTAGCAGCGTAGCAGTGTAAAAACAATTTAAGCGACTCGTCCAAGTGTTGATAACGTGATAGCTACAGGAGATCACAAATTGGATTGCTAGCATCCCAGCAATCTATATAGCTAGTTAATGACTATTGTAAAGAGGAATCGCAAGCAGAGGGTGTTGGTTCCAGATTCCAAAATTTCTGGCAAATATCAAATATAAACAAAAGAAAAAACAAAAAAAAATTCTAAAAGAAAATACACATAAAAGAAAATAGTATGAAAAATGAATAGTAAACGAACCTAGATTTATTAGCTTGTTGGCATGTGTTACCAATTCATATATAATTTACAATAAAGTTGGAAAGAAAATCACTAGATATAATGTAATTACATCCCAAATGCTCTCATACACTGTACCCACCTAGATTTCTCTAGGTCGTGTGTCAACCACTAAATCAAACTGAAATTGTGCGTAGTACCTAACATAAAATGCAAAAGTTGTAATAATGAAAAGTATTTTCCATTGGAAATTGAAAACATCAATTACTATAATGTTTACCAAAGCAAGAACCATTATCACGCAAATGCAAAGATGTACATGTAAAAAGCTATCATTTTGGAAGAAACACGTTCAACAATTATCTTTGCATGACACGCATTCAATACAGGGAATACAGATTATAAACGTGGAGAAATGATGCTACAAGAGTTGTTTCTAGGGTTGCAGTATATGGAAAGCATAAATTATCATATTTAGCATACACGACAAGCCTTCAGATGCCATACGTGTAGTAAAGCATATTATTTATGGTTTCCATAATTCAATCTATGTACCAATGTTGGGCCCAAAGGTACAATTGGTTCCCAGTACAAATATGTCAATTTTTGTTTTTGCAGCATAAAAGATGCATGAATAATGTAATGGTTTTAATGTAATTGATCATATGTTGTAATGAGGTGCATGATCGGTTGTACCTCACACCTCCATTTTTTCAATTTTTTGGGCCAAGTTGTAATGCCTCCTTATAGGCATGTTTGTGTCCCCAGTTTGTTGTAATCATGTTTGTTGTATGCTTATTTAGCATGCATATTTGTTGTAGCACTAACGTGCGTGATATCACAAGATTTGATACTCTCTCAGAGAGATTTGTTTTGTCAAGTTGTCAAATATACCAAGGTTAGAGGTAATGGGGGTGACACGTGTACCCGTGGCCTATTAAACTTGATCAAGGTTGAAGATAAGAAAATGAATCTTCGATACATGTGGATTAGTTGATGGACTAATTAATACATTGCCAATAGTCTTTATAATGAAAGCCCAAAGATTAAGAATGAACCATTGTTAGAAATGAACATTAGTAGCAAGCATGAGCAAACCTAAAGAACTTGGTGAAACATTGAAGAGAACAAAAAGTTTGGAGCATTGAAGATGAAGAAAAAGAACAAAGAATTTGCAGCAGCATAATAATAATAATAATAATATATTTTTTAAGGTCAATGCCAAGCGAGACACCAAATTGGTGTATGGGACCCCTTGTTTGTGGAACAAGGGACCCCCCTCTAGATTTGAACTTGTGACCTCCTAAAAGGAAACACATGCTTGAAAACCAAAATTTTTTGAAATTTTGTTTAGTTTTTATTAGCCTTGCTAAACATAAACCAATAGACATCTGGATTTCAAAATTTTACTATTAAAGTATTATAATTAAGAGAGTAACTATCAAGATTAAGATGCAATCTCATTAATTAGTTGATATTAGTTAAAACCATCAATCATGTATAAAATAAAATAAACAATATAACGCTACATAGTTTGATATTCATTTGTATATATATAATATTGTATCATATGAAATAAACAATTTAACCATCTGATATTCATTTGTTTCTCTTCTCCCCCATATTATTAACACAAAGTTACCATATGGTGCCACCACGTCGAAGACATACAAGCACCATCATGAATAAACATTACCCAAGGGCCAAGACAACCGCCACCCCTTGGGCTCCAATGCCGGGTATGATGTCATAAGACTTCAATAACCGTTCCGCAAAAACCGCATTCCACAATCAATGCACAACGCCCATTCCACATTCAACAAAGTAAACCCAATTTCAACCCGCGAGATTCCAAATAATCCAAAGCCAAACATTAGGAAAACCCTAGCCGGAGGCCGGGAGGCACCCTCCACCAAAATCGCTGATGGCACAATTAACCAAAATCGTTGATCGCTTTATGTTCCAGAATATGCATCTTCATTCTATTTGGAGTGCATACATTAATTTATTTTAAGACTAATGTCTCCCACTTCTATTCTACAATTAAGAAGATCTGACAAAGTTAGAGGGGCGGAAACAGCACAGAAGGAACCTAACCTGACTTTTAGGTGGATAAAGGTTTAAAGTTTGGACCCGTCTGAGTTGTCTTTCTCTACAAACAAGGACTGCAATTAAGGCCCATGCCGGGCCCGGGAAAAGGAACGTTGTCAAGAGGGACTTGGGAAGCTTCGGTGACCCCCCTCGGCACCTTCTGCGTCTCTTCCTCTATTTTTCGCTCCCATTGCTATTTATATATTCGCTACCTTCATCTCTTTCACTTTATACGTACGACTCACGATCTTTTCTTCTTTATCGGAGGTATGTCTGCACAAATAGGTTTGGATGCCGAAATGACAAAAGAAGTGGAAGTGGAGGACTTTCAGTTTGAAGACTATCTGCCTGTGATGGCGGAGAAACTGGGGAAGGAGGGGCTCATGGAGGAGCTCTGCAATGGCTTCCGTCTCCTCGCAGATCCACATAGAGACGTGATCACCTTCCATAGCCTCAAGAGGAACGCTGCGCTCTTGGCAATGGATTACATGAAAGACGAGGAACTCCAAGCGATGATCGAGAAGGCTGACTTGAATGGCGATGGTGCCCTCGACCAAAATGAATTCTGTGTTCTCATGATCAGATTGACTCCCTCGTTCGTTCATGGCGGAGGATTATGTCACCCATGATTCCGTGCAAGACTAATCTCTTGGGAAAATAGATAGCTTTTTCTAACTCTGTCCCACAGTCATCTGTTGGGGAATTGAATAGCTTTTTCTGATTCTGCACAAGAGTAATCTACTTTGTTGGGAAATTTAATAGCTTTTCTCCTTTCAGTTGATGGAAAATGGATTGCTTGCTTATGGAGCATTTTTATGGTCTTGAATTTGTTTTTACAATCAAAATGGTCATTAAAATACACTTAAATTTAAATTTTTGCAAAAGCGCTGTTTCAATATTTAAACGTTTTCTTTTAAAAATATTGAAAAATATGGTTTAGATGTCTCCATTTAAAAATATGTTAGTTCCTGTTTGTGCTTAAAAAGAAAATGAAGAGTTGCAGGTGTTGCCTGGGCCGAGGACGTGCCTCACCGTGCGTTGGGTGTTTGTTGATGTATTTTTCTTGACGTTGTTTTTTGTGTGAGAAAAGTGACGTGTTCGTGTCTTGTAGATCTTGAGATGGAGGGGCCCTCCTAAAAAATGGTTTCATTTTTCATTAATCTTATAATAAATTCTATGGATGCCAAGACTATAAATTACATCATTATTTACACATTAAAATAACATGATATCAATAAAACTAGCATACCCTCAAAGCTGGTGAATGAAACACAGAAAAAAACTTTTATAAGAGAAAGTTGTGGGTAGATAATATAAGTTTATGTGATGAAAGCAAGTCTAGGTAAATAAATGAAAATAAGTTACATCAAATTTCTAAATCGCCAGATATGCTGAAAATAAGTTTCCTCCAAAAGGCTTTTCTACATAAAGTTTTTAAATTTGAAAACACTCGGTGAATAAGTCAATGTTTTCGTCTCGATCCTTTGAATGCCAATGGAGTCTTGAACTATACCTGACCTTGACATGGAGAGCCTATACCTTTGAAATTGAAACTTGAACTATGCGAGACATCAAAATTTCTGCAGATCATAATTTGCACAAGCGACACCATTTTTCCTGTCAACCATTCACGTGGGTCTTCTTATAATCTCATGTATTGAAGATCATTGAATGGCCAAATAAGGTTCACAGGTGAAGAAAATATTTTGTTTCAAGTTTTTAATATCCGAAGTCAATCTTCGTATTGAATATCGATAGTATGTAGTGAGGATGTCCATTAGTAGCTCGTTGTCCAATTTTCATGACGTAATGGATGTAGAAGCCAACCCCCTTCCGCACACATATTGTAGCTCAAGGGGCACACGTTTTGATTGATGTAGCAATTCCATTCAATTTCTTTTTACCTTTTCTCTTCACTATACGTAAAGGAAAAGGCATGTCTCCATTTGCTCCTTGTGGATCCCAAAACCATCACGATGGAATGTAGAGGCCCTATGAGCCGTAAGCTTTGATATATGAAACTGAAAATTACAATCCAATGAACACAAAGTCATTTTCTTATTTTTACATTTCTTTGCAAAATAACTAATATAATTATGACCACTCATTAGACTCCCATAAACCTTTTTTAAACCTTCAAATTCGCATAAGTTTTTCTTTATTTTTCAAGTTCTGCAACTTCTGTTAGCTCCATTAGTAGAGCTCATTTGTCAAATAAAACTTTTTCCAAAACCATGGCGGCGTCTTGGCCTATTGATTTTTTAAATCCCAACTAACCTTCAAATCACTCACGTGTTTTCAAGATAAAAGAAAACCCACCCCTTAGCATTACTTATATAATATTCTATTAACATATAAATTCTAAGCATAGAAAAATATTTAAAAGAATTGTAATTATTTAAGATAAATATATACTAAGTTCATATATTTAAACCAATTCTATAATTTTAATATTAAAGTGTGGTTGATTTTCTTCATTCACAATTTCTCAACTCTATTTGTACCATTTGTACATATTCTTTTGTAATATTCACAATTTTTCAACTCCATTTATACCATTTGTCCATGTTAATTTGTAATATTTGAGTACTAGGAACGTCTTTTTCACGTTAAAGGACAATGTTGGCTTCACACATATATGTTGTACACATTATGCACCTCGTGGTTGTTATTGTCGTATTACTAAATCTTTTGCAGATGTTTGTGTAGTGGCGACAACTCCCACAACCTTGGGGTACAGTCTCGGGAGAAAATGTGGCTACGTTACACCTTAGTTGGTAACATTGATACCAATTGGTAACAAGGGCTAATTTGAATTATTGTTGTTGAACTCAATCACATGGCTAGCTTTTAAACTCACTCACTAATATGTATACACACCTCACAGCTACATGACACCTGGCTATGTACAAAACATAGTTGGGCTGAACTCGGCACATGTAAGGTTCCATTGGGCTACTAGATTTGTAATGTCCCGGTTTTGACCCCGTTACATTAGATGTATATGATGTATATATTGTAATGATCATGGTGTGGAGCTAAAGGCCAAGGCCCCGCCATTGATCGGTTATGCTATGTTTTGGATTTAAATTTGTCACAGATGGTATATCGGGGCATCCGGCATATATTATGTTGGCCATCATGTAAATATGCATCATAATTAATTAATGGGCACAACCAGCTACGGTCGCGGCAACTAAATCGAATGGGGCATGATTTCCTAAGGATAAGGGGGGGATATTTAACCTATGGGTCAATGGGGAAAAGCCAAATGTCTATGAGAAAACCCATCAAGCTGTCCACTACCTTTCTTGTCTTTTTCTCCAATCATTTATTTCTGCCCGAACGTGGGTGAGTTAGTTATTGCATGGAATAGGAAGAGTATGGGCAAAGAAATTCGAATTGGGCAGAGACCCATTTTTGAAAATCGTGTTCTAACTTCCTTGGCAAGGAAAATGCCCAAAAACACAGGCCATTCTGCTATGCATTCACGTTTTTCAGTTTCCTCACGTTTTTGGAGCAGCTGGAGTTTTTCCTGTGTCTTTCATTCCACGTTTTTGGTTGCTGGCTTCATTTTTCCCATGGATGGGAGGTCGTTTTGATAGTGCTGGGGATTGGGTTGTCTTCCTCACGTTTTTGGAGCTGCTGGTGCATTTTCCGTTCATGTTTTGGAAGTTTCATGTGTTTTTACCATGGCTGTGAAGAACCATTCACGTTTTTGGTTGTCTCACTGACTAATGGTCTCACGCGCAGACTATTTGAGGCGTTTTTCCCCTGCTGTGAGTTGTGTTCACTGATAAGCTTCAGGGTTGTGTGTTTTTCCCCATATTGTGAGCCGTTTTTGCTGTTACGTTTGGGACTGTGTAATTCGTTTTTCCCTGTTTAAGCTGTGAGAGCTGAATTGATTGCCTGAGTGCAATTGTTGGTCTTTGGACTGTGTACGGAGTAAGGATTTTGGCTTGGTTGCTTGATAAACCTGGTGCTAGAAACCACACAGACAAAACTAGAGGGATGGCCTTCTTCTCCATCACCCCTGAATAGCACTGGAAGGGAATGCAGGGCCTGAGGGACTGTGTAGCAGAGAAGGGACTGATTCCTTCTGTTGGGTGTGGATGGGTGTCTTAGAGATCAGGCTAGTTTTGGTGTGGGTGTTCTTGGCTCTGTAATGAGCTCACCAGCTTAGCAATTACCTTCATCAACTCCTTAATGGCCTGATAAACCCAACTTGGTTGGCTTGGATGTGTGTTTTTGTGTATCCTGGCTATGTGTAAGCCTGCTAGTTCCCTTATTCCTTGGAGAATCATGCCCAGCTTGGGGGTGGCAGCGTTGCTGAGAGATTGAGGAGCACGCTGGCCTATGGTTGGGTGGAACGTTGCAGCGACGTAGCTGGTTGCAGAGCAAATCTTTCATAAGATAAGTAATCTTGTGCATTTTACCTCTGCAATTCTATAATTACTGTTAATTAAATAGAAATGAACATGTTGAAATAATGATTGTGTGAATGCATGTTGTTTCCGCTATGCAAGATGAATTAATTCAGCTGTGTATGATGAACAATTGTATATGTGCATGTTTTTGCTTCAATGCATTCTACTTCAGCATTATGTTTTGCCAATTTTTAATCCTGTACGTGTTCATGGGCTCTTAGCCCGGGTGATTGAAGCATTGGTCGCGCCCTCCTTGCCGGTCGGAGGCACGTGGACGTGACAAAATGGTATCAGAGCTCCTGAGTTGCAGCAGTGGGCCTCTATGGGCCAAGAAGAACCACTGACAGAGGTTACATTCCATTTTGCCCAGCAGAAGTCTGAATGTGGAAGACTGTGAAAAATTTGAAATTTTGAAATTGGGAATTTTTGCTTGAGTGTAAACAGTCGGGAGAATGGGAGAAGTTCCCTGTCCACCGTTGCGGAAGGTCTCATGAAGTTCCTGTCCGCTGTTGCGGAAGGTTTCGTGAAGTCCCTATCCGCCGTTACGGAAGGTTCCACAATCTCCCCATCCGCCGTTGCGGACGTCGAAGCAATCATGCTTCCGACCCAAGAGTCACCCGACCGCCGACGCCACAGAAAAGTTGAAAATCGGCTAAGTATGGGACGGTCGGGCCATCGGAGGAAGTGAAATTCCGCCGTTGCGGACGGATCGGTGAAGTCCCTCGCCCGCCATTGCGGACGGTGAATCGCTTCGGTTTTCGATTGGAAAGTCAGCCGACGTCCGACGTCAGTGCCGAGTCGGAAGGTTTGGAACTTTGTGTGAGCCGTCGTTGCGGAAGGCTCGGAGCTTTCAAGCGTCCGTCGTTGCGGAAGCTAGAGGCATCTACCGGCCGATCAAGAAGACTGCCGACGCCGCACGCCGCAAGAGAAAGTGCGCCGATCGGAAGAGGAAAGGGAAGGAGCGTCTGCCGTTGCGGAAGGTTGGAACTTCCGGGGGAGCCGCCATTGTGGCTGCGTAGATGAACAAACCACCCGATTCCAAAGGCTTCCGACAGCCGATCAGAGATACAGCCGACAGCCGATTCGGCGAAGGAGAGAATGGTAAAGGAGCCGATTCGGCGGAAGAGAGAATGGAACCGGAGCCGATACTACTGAAGGAAGGATAGTTTTGGGGGCCGATTTCAACTGTTTTCAGAAGGATTTTTCAGCTGTTTTCAAGGGAATTTTCAGGGCCGAAAATGAGAAATGAGGCAGCGATCTAATGCGCCAGATTGCGCGAAAACAAAGCTTTTACAAACAAACAAAAAAACGAGGGCGCTGCCCTCGACCCGCCCTGCAGTGGCGCAGGGAAGCCACAAGGGGACAAGCCCCCTTGATCCCCGTCGTCCCCCTTCAAACAGTCATTCCTTGATGAAGAAAATTTTGTGTGTTAGGCATTTGTAATTTATGATTATTCCAAGAGAAGGTAAGTAATGTTGATTTGTATCAATATATGCATCTAACAATTGTGTTGTTATTAACACGTTTGCAGAATCATAGTCACCTTCCAGGGAAGTATTCCAGGTAGTGCAGTTTGGTAAGTAAGTGGTGGTTCAGTATGAGGACCCATGATGGGTATGATGCTCGGGATTCCTTCGAGAGAGCAGAAGATTCCATGGGAGAAAATGCCCGTAATAGAAATGATGACATTGAGTCTAATGGAAGGAGATTCCAAGAGACACCGCCAGATGTTGCAGCCACTATGAGAAGCTTGATCAAAGCCCAAGAAGAGAAGCATCAGTTGAACGCTGCAATGTTGCAGAGTTTGACAGACTTGCATAAGAAGATAGATTCTGGACGAGATACAGCAAACCCAGAAGGCAGTAAGAGCAGTACTAGGAGAAGGAGAAGGACTCCTAGTGGGTCATCTGATTCTGAAGAATCTAGCGGGGATTCGAGCTTTTCTTCTCATAAAAGAGAAAGGAAGAGACACCACAGGGATCGCTCTCGAGATGAATTTAAGAAAGTTAAACCTCCTACATTTGATGGTGAGGTAAAGACTGGACAAGAGGCCGAAGCTTGGCTTCTCGGTATTAAAAAGTACTTTCAAGTGCATGACTATTCGGGAAACATGAAGGCAAGAGTTGCCATATTCAATCTGAATGGAAGAGCATCCATTTGGTGGGAACACTTCAAGCAAGTAAGGAGGATCAGTGAAAGGAGACTGAAGTGGAAACAGTTCAAGAAGTATTTCAAGAAGAAATACCTCTCTGACAGGTATTATGATGACAAGATTAAGGAATTCCATGAGCTAAGATTGGGACAGCAGACCATGGAGGAGTATGCAAATAAGTTTTTGGAGCTGTTGAGGTATGTCCGGTACATCAGAGATGAAAAAGTAAAGGTCCAGCGTTTTCTAAGTGGATTACCTCAGTCTTACAAAGATAGAATTGAGTTTTATGAACCTAGAACTCTTGAAGAAGCAATAAGGAAAGCTAAGTATTGCTATGAGCAAAGCAAAGGTAAGCCGGATTACCATAAGGCATGGAAAGACAAGAAGAACGAGAAGTTTGACCAGAGAAAGAAAGGTTTCAAACCTTCTAACTTCAGGAATCAGCAAAAGAAGCCATCTCAAGCTGCCAGTAAGCCAGTTGGAGTGACAGGAGAAAAGCCTAAAGATCCACAACAGATTAGAGGGCCGCTTCAATGTTGGAAATGTGGAGGAACCCACATGCGTAGAAATTGTCCACTCGAGAATGAGAGTGCAAGACCAGCTTATAACGTTCAAGAAGCAGAAACAGTGGGTCAAGTAGCAAGGGAAGTTCCTAGGATTTATGCAGCACTGGAGGACCGTCAGGCAGATCACCAGTCAGCTGTGGTTGAAGTAGCAGGTAAGATTGCTGAGCAATCTGTTTCTATTTTGATTGACCCAGGTTCTACTCACAGTTACATTACTCCTAGAGTAGTGGATATTTGTGCCTTTAAGAAAGTAAAGCATAGGAAGTCTTGGTTAGTTCAGTTAGCCACTGGAACTAAGAGGAAGGTCAGTGAAGTGGTAGAGAAGTGTCCATTGGTCATGAATGGATTGGCCACTTGTGTAGATCTGAATGTTCTACCGCTTGGTTCCTATGATGTTCTCATTGGAATGGATTGGTTAGAAGCTCATAGGGTGAAGCTTGATTGTTACAATAAGACTTTTGAATGTATGAATGAAGAAGGGAACCTAGTAGTTGTGAAAGGTATTCCGAAAGTGATTTCAGTACGACAGGTTTCGGCAATGCAGTTAAAGAAGTTCTGTAGGAAGGGTTGCCAGTTGTATGCAGCTCAGATTTTGGAGGAAACAAGAGATGAGACTCCGAGGTTGGAGGACTATCAGGTGCTACAGGAATTTAGGGATGTGTTTCCTGATGAGATTCCAGGGCTTCCTCCAAAGCGAGACATTGATTTCACTATTGAACTTGTGCCAGGAGCAGCACCAGTGTCCAAGGCACCCTACAGGATGAGTACACCAGAAATGCTAGAATTGAATATGCAACTGCAAGAGTTGTTGGAAAAGAAGTATATCCGGCCGAGTGTGTCTCCTTGGGGAGAACCAGTTCTGTTTGTCAAGAAGAAAGATGGTACACTCAGGTTATGTATTGATTACAGACAGTTGAATAAGGTTACTGTGAAGAATAAGTATCCTTTGCCTAGGATTGATGACCTCTTTGATCAAATGAGGGGAGCAAAGGTATTTTTCAAGATTGACTTGAGGTCTGGTTACCATCAGGTAAGGATCAAGGATGAAGACATTCATAAGACAGCCTTCAGGACAAGGTATGGGCACTATGAGTTTGTAGTGGTGCCATTTGGTCTTACAAATGCGCCAGCTACATTTATGTTCCTTATGAATAGTGTCTTCAGCAGGTATTTGGATAAGTTTATTCTTGTTTTCCTTGATGACATTCTTGTTTACTATAAGAATGAGAAAGAACATGAAGAGCATTTGAGATTGACATTGCAAGTGCTCAGGGAGCATCAGTTGTATGCGAAACTGAGCAAGTGTGACTTCTATAGAGATAGAATTCAGTATTTGGGTCACATTATCTCAGAGGAGGGTATATCTGTGGACCTTGAAAAGATAGAAGCCATTACGAATTGGCCTACTCCAAGAAATGTGACAGATGTAAGATCTTTCATGGGACTTGCAGGATACTACAGGAGATTCATTGAGGGATTCTCCAAAGTTGCACACGCTATCACTTCTTTGCAAAAGAAGGGGATGAAGTTCGAATGGACATCGAGGTGTGAAGAAAGCTTCCAGTAGTTGAAGAGTCTTCTCACCAGTGCACCGGTGTTGAAGGTTGCAGATCCAGAGAAAGATTTTGTGGTATGTACCGATGCATGTGGACAAGAGCTTGGAGGAGTCCTTATGCAAGACAACCACGTGATATGTTATGAGTCAAGAAAGTTGAAGGAGCATGAGAAGAACTATGCCACTCATGATCTAGAGCTCGCAGCCATAGTACATGCTCTCAAGATGTGGAGGCATTACTTGATGGGTAGGATATTTGAGCTCAGAACAGACCACTGTGCTCTGAAGTATTTGTTTGATCAGCCTACGTTGAATGCTAGGCAAGCAAGATGGCTGGAATTTTTATGTGAGTTTGATTTTGAAATCAAGCACATAAAAGGGAAAGAGAATAAGGTAGCTGATGCACTCAGCAGGAAGATGCAAGAAATGCATGTGGCATCTCTTAGTATTTGCCAATCAGATTTGAGGCAGCAGATTGTTAATCATGTTGCTGGAGATGAATTGTATGAGCAAGTAAAAGACAAATTGCAACAACAAAGTCTTGGGAAGGAGTATGAGGGATATAAATTGGAAGAGGATGGACTTCTCACTTATAAAGGTAGAATTTATATTCCGAATGTAGCAGATTTAAGGAGAGTTGTTATGGATGAAATCCATCAAGCTCCGTATTCTGGTCACCCAGGATATCAGAAGACAATTGCTACAGCGAGAAAGCAGTACTTTTGGCCAGGTATGAAAAAGGATATGGCTGAGTACATTTCCAGGTGTATGAAATGTTAGCAGGTAAAGATTGAGCATCAACACCCTGCAGGTTTGTTGCAGCCTTTGCCAGTCCCAGAATGGAAATGGGAAGTTATTTCCATGGATTTTATTACAGGATTGCCAATGACTTGGAGACAACATGACTCCATCATGGTTGTGGTAGACAAGTTGACAAAGGCAGCAAATTTTATACCAGTTAAGTCTACGTATGAGGCTGGTGACATTGCAAAGATCTTCATGAAGGAGATTTTCAAACTGCATGGATTGCCTAAGACAATAGTCTCTG
>LPNX010902728.1:414620-433656 GCA_001517045.1 Pseudotsuga menziesii | reverse complement strand
ACAAAAAATTGCTAAGGCGGCATGGGAATGAGGAACAAAGGAACGTTTCTGTTTATCACCTGCTATGATCCTGTGGTGTCCAATGTTACCAGCTACCTTTAAGAGAAATTAATAATGAACTCATTTTTCTAGCCTTAGCAGAGTTATCCGGACTCTAGAATCTTGACTTTCATCGCCCAAAGTGGACTGATATCAATGATAAAGGGACACATTTCTGTCATTAAGAAATCTATCTAGCTGGAAGAATCCAAGGAATACGTTTGGTTGTAAGACAGTCGGTGTTTCAAGGAAGAAACCACCCAGAGGTCTAGGTTCACCAGGGAATCACCAGTTGTTGCTGCCGCAACCTGTTTCCCCGATTTTAGTCTTTTACTTAAACTCAGGGACCCCTACTTGTCATTTGTTGCTCGAACCTACTGTTGAAAGTTTGGCGTCTTGGAGCTTATCTTGTGTTTGAAATCGATTGCTCGACTTTTAAGTGTTTGGCCAAGTTAGTTTGAGTCGTGCGTTTTTCCTGGTACCCGTCAAAGTTTGAAAATTTTGCATGAGCAGGGGAAAAGACGGTTTTTAGGGTGAAAATTAATCCTAGCTATGATGTTTTCTCTCTTTGGATCGGGCCTCTTTTGGAGGAGGTAGAGTCTTATTTTACCCACCGTTGCAGCCCTCAGAACAAAGTCTCCGCCTGACCCACTTCTCTCTGACGCCCGATTCGGGTGGTGAATCGCTTGCCCCAGAGTTCCGGTTCACTCGACGTTGCGGCTGGGTAGATAAAGTCGGGCCCCGACTTGAGTTTCACCCGACGCCCGAACCACCGCCTTTGCAGCTTCCGTCGCCTGTCCATAGCTTGCATCCCGTCCGCCGTTGCGGGTGACGGAGCAGTCTGCCCGCCGATCCGCTCTCCTCCACCGTCCGATCACCTACAACGCTCGTTTTCCACTTCCTCTCTTCCCGTGCTCGCCCGCCATTGCGGCTCCCCGAAACTTACCCATACAATGCCTGATTATTAGCCCACCCGACAGCCGTTTCTCTCCATAGGTTCCGCCCGTAAAGCCAGGCCAATTTCTTTGTGAATTTTTCACTAGGGTTATAAAATTTTGATGTTCGATGTCTCAATTTAGTGGATAATGCGCATAAATTACGTGCAGGGAGAATCACAAGAGTCACGAAGGCGGCCTGCGGCAAGAAAAGAGACAACCCAAACAGAAGACAAAGGCGCCACTGAAGCGTTTCAGCAGTTACTGTCATAGGGTAAAGCGTTTATTCAAATGATTGAAGAAAATGAAACGACCAGGAGAGAAGCTGAATCGCCAAGAGCGCTGAAAGGTCACGCGCTGAGGGAACCCAGGGGACATCAGTTGTTGTTTAAATAATGGGAAGCCCGATGAAAAGGAGGCTTTTTCCCTTAGAAAATTTTGTAACTGTTGACTCGGAAGAGGAACTATTTCGTTTTTCGAAGTAAACTGCAATTTTGTCTGCTGGAAGGAGTAAAGAAGTGAAATGTACCAATGCTATTCAATGAATAATGCTGAAGAAGAACTCTTTCGTGTTCAGCTGTATTTCATGCGCTGTGAGGATAGTTGATGTTTCGAACCTAAGTTCTTGTTAATTATTCTGCAGTATTTTCTGGGATCCATTTGTACTATGAGTAATAATTGCTGTTATAGAATGATCGGTTAACTGGTTATTTGAATATTTGTAGCTCATGTGCTTTGGGAAAAGTATCAGCTATGTGTAGTTTTCTTACAGTATGTGATTCTTTATTGCTCATTTAAGATGATAGCCTCGCTCCCTAGGGATAGTTTAGATAATTAGTCATCTCCATTCGTATCTGGTTTGTGTGCTTGTGAGCATAAGACGAGAGGTAAGAACCTGCGCAGCACTTTGTGACCGCCCCCCTGCATTTAAACCAGCCTGCATGGTTTAGATAGGCATATGCATTGCATATATTAAGTCAAAATAGAAATTCCGGTGGACCGGGCCGCAACCGGTAAACCCTCGTTGTTACTTTGACATACGGTGGCCGGACCGCAAACCGGACGGATTCCCTATACCAAACAGTCAGCGGGCTAGTTGGGAACGCTGATTGGGGAGAATCCTTTACTGTTGCCGCCTGCGATTTTCCAGGCCTCAACAGGTTGTTTTGATGCCCCCAAAGATGTTTTTTGTCATGCAACAAATTGAATAGATGAACATAAACACTATTTAGGGCCATATCCACTATTGTACTCCTTGAAGGTCTACCGAGCACCCCAAACAGAGATTGCATGCATAATTTATGACCCATGAAGTTGATTGCTCAACTAACCAGCTTAGGGCCACAAAATTTATGATGATTCATCTCCTAGTGCTACGTTTTTGAATGTTTAGATTTCTTTCCCTCATTCTTATTATAGATAGGCCCTTTTGACCTCTTTTGGTATTTATCTTTCCATGAATGGGCATAGTTTCTACATGTCTTCTCAAAGATATAGCTACTACCATTCTAGTTTCTTTTTTTATAGTTTATTATATTTCTGTAATTTAATAGAATTTTTGTTTACAATAACACTCGGATCCTTGCAATATATATGTGTATGTGGTTCTATATTAGTTCTTTCATTTCATTCTCACATAAATCTAGATCAGATAAGGAGGAGTGGGAATAGGTTGATGAGTAGTTGGGGGCTAGAGAGAGAGAGAGAGAGAGAGAGAGAGAGAGAGAGAGAGAGAGAGAAATATAGAGGGGGATTTATGATCCAAACCTTTAGAAGCATATACGCGAAGTTTGGATGTAAAAGTCATAAAATCATTTGTTCAAGTATAAAAGGGAGCATGATGGCATGTAATTAATGAGTTAGTTATTGACATGATCAACAAGACACCTTATAAAAAGGTAGTAGGGAGAGAGTTAGAAATGGGAACACGAGGTCCTAAACTTGGCCTCATTGTATGTAATGGTTCATATAAATAAAATCCTTTTCTCCAATTCTCTTTTATGTTTTCATGGTTTCTTTCATTTATCTTTTTTTTCATGTTTCATTTATGTATTTATTGATGTTTTTCATGTTTTCTCTCCTCCTCTCTTAACATTCAAGCCTTTTGAGTTTCAACCCTCATAATATATATCATTGGAAACAGAGTAAGTTATCACTTCATGGGAATGGGGGTTGAAGCATAGTTTGAGTTCAAATATTTATTGGAATATCCAACTCCTTTTGGAACTCTTGGATTATATATGTTGGGCCATACATTGTGAGAATCACAATTGGTCCTCAGGATCTACAGGGTTTTTCTACCCTTGGATATTCATTCACCATCGCAGGAGAAATTCATACATGAAATTCACTACAGTCATTGATATGAAACATTTTTAGAAATATTGAACGGTTTCTATGTTGTAGTTGGAGGTTCCATGATCTCTACAACAACCCATTTTTCTCTACGTCAAACCCTTGGTATCATTTGTGGCCATATGCATTCTCAAATTTAGCATTATTTCATATTTACACTCTTAAGACACATATTAAATTTCATTTTTCATTCATATTGAATCTTGGGTGACCACATTCCATCCCTAATATTTCAATCTATACGTAGCTCCAATGCCGCCAATATAGAAGCTCAATGATGGACAGGTTGGAGCCTAAACCAACTCTCCAAACTTTAGACAGATGTAGTGATATCTATAGGGATTTTATAAGGGCCTATTATACCTCACCAAAAGGTTTATTTGTCATCTCAAATTGTTATTTCATGGGATTTCATTTAGTTTCCTAGTTTAAGAGATGTCATTGATTGAAGCCCTTGATATATTTGTCTCAGGAAGGATGTGCGCACTCTCAGTTTGTACAACTATTTTCTCACTCATAAGGATACTACAAATAGAGTTCCATATATTTATGGAAATATATCTTCAATATATAAAATGTGTCTTCAACGAAATTTGATTTCATCAATCATAACAAAAGTTATGATCAAATTTGTAACTAGAAATCCATTGCACCAAAAGTCATGAAGTCGTGAATTTTTCATGACTTTTTAACTTTTTGGATTTATTAAATCAATTGTACTTTTATTTTTACCAATGTAATTTACCGTGAATGCATATTTCCTTGACATTACTTCAGTACAAAGAGAAATATTGATATTTCCATTTCCAGCTCGATTATTGGTCATCTACAAATGCACAGTTACCAGTAAACCGCACAAAAACCTGAATTTCATTGACAATTAGAAAGTGTGAACATATTGGTATGATACATAATAGGGTAAACATATTGGTATGATACATAATACAGTCTCTTTTTTCTTACCTATGAAATGATGGGGAACATCATTTATTAAGGGAGGTGGATTGATCTGAATCTTATGGGGTCGATAGTCTAAGTTCGGATGTAAAAGTCATAAAGCCATATTTTTTTAATTTTTAAAAAGGATATTGATGGAAATGCAATTAATGGAGTTATTTATTAACATGATCAACAAGGCACCTTATAAAAAGGCAGTAGGGAGAATCAAGAAGAAAAGATCGTAAAATTGACTCCATTACATGCACTAGTTCATATGAATAGAATCCTTGTTATCCAACTCTCTCTTGTTTTTTCATGGTGTATTTCATTTATCTATTTTTGTGCATTTTTTTATTATGAATTTATTGGTAGTTAGCATATTTTCTCTCCTCCTTTCTTGATATTCAATCCTTCGAGGTCTCGTCCCTCAAGATCTAGATCAGGTTAGGAGTAGGGGAAGTAGGAGAGAGAGCAGGGGGGATTTGGTAGTTAGGGCATAGAGATATTGGTGGGGATTAGGGGTGGGTGGAGGATTATGGGGGAGAGGGGGAAAGAGGGTGATTACGGGTAGGGGAATAAGGGGGGATTGCGGGAGAGAAAGAGATAGAGTTCAATGGGGTTATGGGTTTTTAGAGGAGTATGATGATTTTAGAGCAAGGGGAGTATAGATGAGGAGTGAGGAGGTTTGGGTTAGAGAGAGAGAGAGATATTTTCCTTGTTATAATAGGTTAAGAAATTAGGAAACGAGGAGTTTGGAAATTGGAGAGGTTGATTTGTCGATAAAATATTAGCAATTAGAGACTTGGTAAGTAGTGAGACAAAATATAACCTATTGGGAAATCATATCAAATATGAAAAACAACAATACCTTCCCTTTGAGAAGCTCTATTTATGAGAGACACTTTAATGGGGATGCATAAGACTAAGCATGTGCATGTCAATGAGATGTATGCATCTTGTGATCCTTGCAACTTGTAAGTTGTGCATATGAGTTTCCAAGGATATTCCAATTAAATAGATTCCCATAACACTAATTTTTTTTTCTAATGGAAGGATTTGGGAAGGTTCTAGGCCTGAGCAATTAAGAGCATGGGGCTCTAAGAATGAAATAATTAGGTAAATTTATTACAGTGAGTTTTTGTCTAGTCTAGATTTGATTTAAAACACACCGACCTCTCGATCCACAGCGTAGAAAAATCAATTACGTTTTAATTTAGATCAAGATATGAATTCAATTATATTATGTTGCGACATTATCATATGGTAAATTCCATGTTATTACATTAAATTCTCATGGATTCCTCCTGTCATGAATTGATATCATGAAATTAATTGACCATCGAATAACTTGGACTCATATATTTCTATTTCATACACTTATCACAATAATTGGAGTAAGACTTAATATTTCATTATTTTTGGACAAGACAGATCCATTCCAAAGCAGGAATTTTTTTAAGGATACATAATTTTCTTAAAGTGTAAAAACCTTGGTGAATCTTACTGATTCTTAAATTTGAAACCATAAAATGTTTGGTGAGATTTTTTAAAAATACTCAAGATTTTAAGGACTTTATATAGTTTTTGGATAAAGTTGACGATTTTTAAGGTAAAAAAAAAAGTATCCCTGTGCTTCCCTTGTTGAGGCGATGGATGACAAGTTGAGTCCCAGTGACTCTTATCCATCAATCCCTTGGATTTCCCTGCTATGTAAACTGTTGCTAACACTTTTATTTTCTCAAGGTCATGTGCCCATTTTCTATTGTCTTCCACTAATGTTAGCCCCACTTTCTTTAGGAAATAACCAATAAGAATGGTTAATGACCTATTTAATTTATCCATAAGATCCTCAAACTTACCTGATGTGAAATCCATACCCTTACATAATTTGTATATAGCATTCCATGCTGCTAACTTCTCACAATCGTCTATAGTATCTTCCCCATGAAAAATCTTTTTATCAATGGCCTTAGCATCCATTTTATTTTTTTTTCCAAAATCGTTGATCGCTCATGCTCCCTCTCCCATTGTTGTAATCTTTGTATTCTCACTTTCATCCTGTATTTTGGTGAATAGTCTATATACAACTTTAATCAGCAAGCTATTTGTTTCGGAATTGGACTCGTCGACCAAATCTATGAGTTCCCATGCTTCATCGTATGCTTGTAAGGAATCTCTTCCACAATGGGGAGACAACCAAATGATTATATTGATCAAATAAATGATCATTAAGTTCCATGAATGTTTGTTGGCATACCTAAAATAGTTTTCCACATATAATGTGGAGACATGATGGTGTCTCCATAGGAATTTTAAACCTATTTTGTGTACCTTTTCAGGATCCAAATGCAATATACTTAAACATGTTTTTGGCCTCCTCACTGACAAAAACAAGATCAAGGAATGACAATTTTCTCTATCCTTATTTCCCTTCTTTGTAATTAAATTGAAGAGTCAGAGGTATAGGAGCGCTTCTTCCACTTAAAAATGTAGGTGCAAGGAATCCCCCTACATTTTGTTGTTGCTAGAGGCAACCAAAAGAACACAATCTTAGAAAAATTCATCACGGTATTGGAGCTATCAATAACACCACACTTGCATCCATACATGATCAGTTGGCTAAGCCAAGGATGAGGTATCCATGTTAGTCACCAATGTCTCCTACCATATGTCATCAAGAATTTCAAAGATGAGGTATTGTGTGTTTTGGCCTCAACCAAAGTCTATGATGTTCATTTAGGAAATCCATATATATGTGGAAGGTTCATTTTGTATATGAGTCATGACCTCATAGTGTCATTGTCACTTTGGGAGGAAAACTCTATAGAGTACCAAATATAGTTGCACCTACCATAGTCTCATTGACTCCTACCAAGCAGTGCAGGAAGATATTATCACACAATGGGAAAATTTCCTTTAAAAAAATTTCGTGTGAAGCTTGAACATTAGATAAAAGAGACATCTCCAACATCTATATAGGGTACCTCTACTAAAAAAAAACAAGAAGAACACAAAGTCATTGTTTCCTCATGTATCCGAGTACCTCTATGGTTAAAAGACACGCATTCAGGGTTCTCCTCTAGAAAGAAATTGTGTACATCAGTTTATACCAAGGATAAAATAGAAACCAAAATCATTTAATATCTCTAGTGCATCCATCAACAACAGTTTATCCCTCTCAGGATGTCAAAGAAAGGCAAACTTTTCACTTCAACAAATGTCACACTAGAAGCTCAACTCAACACATAGTTCAACATATGATAAGGTATTTTATGCAATGGGTACCTTTGATTCCTAAGGGGGGGGGGGGGACTGATCCAAATGGATAATCGATGGTCAGCCACCTATTCCATTGGCTCAAAAAAATAATTAATTTTTCAAAATTTCTAGTAGTTTTGGTGTGATTTTTCAGATTCTAAACCTTCAAGGTTGTTTTGAGGCCCCAAATGACTTTTTGGATTGAAACAAACTAGTAGATGGCCATACCCTCTATTTTTTGTTGTTCCACTATTATAATCCCCATATATATATTTTCGACGGTCTATCAAGCACCCCAAATGGAGATCATATACAAAAGTTATGACCTTGGGAAGCTGATTGCTCAACTAACCACCTTTGGGCCACAAAATTTACGACAATTCACTTCCTAGTGTTAGGTTTTTGGATGTTTATTCTTCTTTCCCTCATTCTTATGATAAATAGGACCTTTCATCCTCTTTTTTTATTCATAAAATCATGAATGAGCATAACTTCCACGTCTCTTATCAAGGATATAACTACTACCATTCTAGATGTTTTTTTTTTTACAATCTAATCTATTTCCATGATTTAATAGCGTGTTTAGTATATCACTATGTTCCTTGCAATATATCTATGTATGTGTTTTTATAACCATTCTTTCATTTCATTCTCACATAAATCTAGATTAGAGAGGGAGGGGTGAGGATAGGGGGATGAGTAGTTGGGGGGTTTAGGGTAGAGAGAGAGAGACATGGTGGGGTGGAAGGGTAATTAGGGGTAGGAGGGGAGAAGGGTTGTGTGTGTGCGCACGTGGGTGCGAGAGAGAGAGAGAGAGAGAGAGAGAGAGAGAGAGAGAGAGAGAGAATTTTATGAGTTTGCGGACAAGGAGGGAGGTTAGAAATAATGGGGGGGAGAGAGAGAGAGAGAGAGAGAGAGAGAGAGAGAGAGAGAGAGAGAGTTCATTATTTATAGGTGGTATGGGGGATTAAGAGAGATAGAGATAGGGGGGTTTGTTGTTTGTACAACATCAAGAGCTATTATTTGATACTTGTGTTGTATCAAGTTAGGGACTTGTGTGGCATCAAGTCAGGACAGTATGTTGTATCAAGTCCTATCTATGTCCTCATGTATTGAGTTGGGATGTGTGTACTATGATAATGTGTTGTATCAAGATTGAAATCTTGTTTTGTATCAAGATTGGAGATTTGTGTTGTATCAAGTCAATTATTCTCATAGACAGTACATTATGGAGATGGACTTGTGTTGTATCAAGTCATCTGGTTATATTATGTGATATATTGTTAGTCACGGTTGTTGAGTGCTATAAGTCTCCTTTAGGGATTAGCTACCCCTAGAGTGAGTTACTTTAGCATATGACTATATGAACCTATTTGGGTACACAGGGTACTCCCAAAAGACTGAACACCTTCAGTAACCACTTCGCACAAATAGATCACAAATCAACACATCGACGTCTGTCACGTGGTTAAAACCCTTGAGAGGGAAACAGTCCACGACCCCATCCAAATAGATACTTGGAGCAATTTATTATGCAAACGAAGGAAAGTTACATAAGCTTCTCATAATCGATCAATTAGCCAAGGACCCTCCATGCTCTTTAAATAGAGATGATGGACCAATCAAGTGTTAAGCCACAAATCAATGGTAGGTATGATCTAAGAGAAGTTGAACCATTGGATCACTTTATGTCTAGAGCATATCGTTACCGTCGGATTAGAATATTTACAAATGCATACTAATGCATACTAAAAACACACTTTACCTAATGGATACATTACACAAGTTGATCTTAACAAACTCCTAAGTGTCTAAATATTTATTAATCTCTAGGAGCTTGCTTAAGGCCATATAAGGATTTATTAAGGAGACAGACACGGCTAGAGTTATCCTGAACATATCTAGGAGGTTGTTCCATGTAAATTACCTCTTGTAACCCACCATGTAAAAATGCAGACTTGATATCCATTTGATGAACTTCCCACTTATGTAAGGTTGCAAGGGAAATAACAAGGCGGATGGAATTCATTTTTTCGATAGGAGCAAAGGTTTCATTGTAGTCAATCCCTTCAACTTGGGAAAAACCTTTGGCAACTAACCTTGCCTTAAGTCTTTCAACACTTCCATCTGCATACTTAGCTCTGTAGACCCATTTACATTTGACAAGTTTTCTTCCTTTTGGAAGACGAACAAGATCCCAAGTATTGTTTGCCATTAAGGAACGTTATTCTTCATCCATAACTGCATCCCAATTTGGATTTCCTGAAGCTTCTACAAAAGTTTCTGGATCATGATTCTCAAAAACTTGACCCAAAAGAGAAGAGGCTTGCTAAAACTGAGAACATGTTTGACGTTGATCTCTAGGATCACCGGCAAGATCAACAGCTACTTCACATGTTGAACAGACCCATCGAGTAAGCATTGGTGCTGGTAAAATTGGAGGAACATGAGCAGGCGGATGTGGATTTTCATCCTCACTATCATTATCAGAAACTGGAGTTGGAAACCTGTCAAGAAAGTTGGAAGAAGAAGAAGAAGAAGGCACAATCACCGAATCAGGCTTGCAGGCCAAAGATGGCACACCTGCCAAGTTAGGTTCGCAGGCCAAGAGATTTTCATCAAATTTAACATCTCTTCAAATGATTATATAATGTGAATGGGGCTGAAGAAGTCTATAACCTTTTACATATTTAGAATATCCAACAAATATGCACTTTTCACTTTTAAGTTGCAATGCTTTCCATTTTTCATCTGGAATGTGAGCCCATGCTTCACAACCAAATACACGAAAGTGACTTACATTTGGTTTAATTTTACTCCATGATTCTTCCAGTGTTATACCTTGTAAAAATTTAGTGGGTGTGTGATTAACTATGTAATTTGCACAATTTATGGCCTTAGCCCAATATTGAAGACTTAGTCCCTTAGATTGGATCATACAATTAGCCATTTCTTTTAAAGTGCGGTTCTTCCGTTCAGCTACACCATTTTGTTGTGGTGTATATGGAACAGTGTGTTGTTGTTGGATTCCTTGTTCAGTGCAGAAAGTAGTGAACTTGCTGTTAACATATTCTCCTCCATTGTCAGATCTTAACTTAATAATTTGATGACCATATTGTTTTTCAACAAGGGCCTTATAGGCCAAGAATATGTTAAATAGGCCAAGAATATGTTAAATACTTCGCTCTTAAGTTTTAGGAAGTAAACCCAAGTGCATCTGGAGTAGTCATCAATGAAATTTAATAAATATTTGAAACCAAAAAATGAAGTAGATGGAAGAGGGCCACACAAGTCACTATGCACAAGCTCCAAGGGAACCGAGGCATGCCAAGAGGCACATTTGTCAAAACTGTCCCGATGATGTTTTTCGAGTACACAACCGGAACAAACACCATCCTTGCAAGATACCATTGAAAGAGCAGTCACCATATTGTCTTTACATAGTTGTTGCAATGAGAAATAATTTAAGTGACCAAATTGCTCATGCCAAAGTTTGCTCAAGTTATCACTATGAGCAACAAAAACTGAAGGAAAAGGTGATGACCCAAAGTTGTTAAATTTGTACAACCTGGTAATATCATCAACAGTTCTAGTAGCAAGAACATTTTGAGGATTTTTAAAATCCTTGATTACAACTTGGTGAGGTGTAAACGTCAAATTTTTACCTTCACCTGAATAAGTAATTTGATAGACTGATAACAAATTGCAGGAAATTTTTTGAGCACATAGTACATCACTGAAATGACCATTTTCTACTGGAACTATTCCAAATCCTACAACACTTAGAGATCTATCATCGCCAACAAATATTTGTTTGGTGTTGCATTCATGCATAGTAAGAAAGATGGCTTGATCCTTAGCCTTATGATAAGATGCTCCAGAATCAATGAGCCATTCAATTGAAGTAGAAGAAGAAGATGCAGTATAAGAGTAACCAGAAGCACAAAGTGCATGTCCATGACAGGTAGATTCTAGAAGACGAATCTAGGCTGATGTGGTGCTTATTCATTGCTGCTTCCAAGGATACCATCTTCTTGAAACAATTAGATTCATCATGATTATATTTCCCACAAAAATTGCAATGACGCTCAATCTTCTTTCCTTTTGGCTTGGATCCTTTGTCATTTTTTAAAGAAGGAGTTGACTGAAAGGGTTTGTGACCCTTGCTGTTTGGCTTATTATTGTGAAAATTCTGTTTCTTGGGAGACTTGGACTTTTCTTTCTGTTGGGACAATAAGGCTTTTCCAGATATATTTGCATTGTTAATTATTCCAAGATGAATGAGCTTATTTTGCTCTCTAATTAAGGAATCACAAAAGGATTCAAGACTAGACTCTTGATAGCTACCTGCAGTCAATGATTCTTTCATGGAGTAGAATGTAGATACAAAAACAAAATATGCAGGTCCAAGTTTGGAAAGAATATGATAAATACATTGTTTGTCTTCTTTTTTAATCTTGCATTCTGCACATATTAGTCTAAGAGTTTTTTACTTAGATAAATAGTCTTGAATGCATGAAAAATCATTTGGATTCAAGGAAATCAACTCATTCTCAAGTTCATGGCCCCAAATTTCATTGTGTTTACCAAACACAAATTCCAACTTTTCCCAAGCTATATCCGGTTCATCAATTCCAGATATGTGGAATCACAAATCAATAGAGATTGACATCCCAATCAATCCACGAGTTTCATCACATCTATTTTCCCATTTAATTTTCTTATCATTATCAGTGGGTTCTGTTTCTCTCCCTGAGGTTATCCTGAAAAGTCCCCTACTTCGCAGAACATCCTCCATACGAAATTTCCATGAGAAATAGTTAGAACTTGTAAGTATAATATCACAAGGGGAGACCATACTGTAAAATAATGTCTGAAAGAACATAAACTAACTATCTGGATGCAAATAACTAAAAAAAATGCAGTTTTAAAAAAATAGCACTAAAAACCGATTCTGGATGATGAAGTTATGCTTGATCAAAGAAAATGTTGAAGATGTCCCCAATAGTGGTGTGGCAGATATTAACTTGACCAACTAAAAAAAAGAACCCCCTTCTTCCCAAGATGAACCTTTGACAATCACTTACAAGAAAATTGTTTTTTAAGTGAATCACTTGTGTAAAATAAGTGATGTTCACTTTTACAATAATGTTACTTTTAAATAGTGCGGCAATAAATTAAAAGACTTACGTGACTCACTTTTTATTTTATTTTATTTATGTGAGATGCACTTTTACAATAAAGTAACTTGAAAATAGAAATCGCATGCACTAAAAGTAACTTAATAAGACTTGAACTTAAGACCTATTAAGGAAGAAAACAACTTTGAACCAAGTGAGCTAAGTTTAAAAGGTACATAAAAGAATGAAAAGAGAAGGGTTTTTTTTTTTATTTTTTTATTTTTACTCTTCTCTCTCATTCTCTGTGCTTGCCTTCTTTTCTTTTCTGCAAAACACAAAAAAAACGAAAAACAAAAAACAAAAAAAACTTTTCCACTCTATGGGTGGGGTTAGATCTTGGTTAGCTTGCCCAGAAAGTCTACGTTTTCAAGTTTTCTCACTATTTCTGATTCGCCATGATCGCACAAGGTACACAACAAAGAGTATACGTAGCCGAGAAGACAAGAAAAAAAACTTTCCCTTTTTGTTTCTGATTTGCCGTGATCGCAAAAGGTGCACAACAAAGATCATATGCAGCCAGGGAATGCAATAGTCCAAGACTAAAATAGTAAATATCTAATAATAAAACTGATTAAATATGAGAGATCTAAAAAAAAACCATACAAATTCGTCACTGTAACATTATACCTTCAGATTTGCCGAAATGGGTGTTTATGGATCAAACGGAAACAGTTTTTGGTGAAACAAAAACTATTTCCCAACGGAAACAACGTTCTGGATGCAATGAAATAGCTTCTATAGCCCACAAATGCACAAAAAATCTATAACTAGAAACCCTTTTAAAGTTTCAGCAACACTGGTTCTAGATCTTGATTAAAATCGAAAGCGACTCTTCATAAACACTATGATACCATGTTTGGGTACACAGGGTACTCCCAAAAGACTGAACACCTTCATCAACCGATTCACACAAATAGATAATAGATTAATACACCAATTTTTGTCACGTGGTTAAAACCCTCGAGAGGGAAATAGTCCACAGCCCCAACCAAATAGCTACTTGGAGCAATTTATTATGGAAAAGAAAGAAAGTTACATGAGATTCTCATAATCGATCAACTAGCCAAGGACCCTTCATGCTCTTTAAATAGAGCTCATGGACCAATCAGGTGTTAAGCCACGGATCAATGGTAGGTATGATCTAAGAGAAGTTGAACCATTAGATCACTTTATGTCTAGAGCATATCGTGACCGCTAGATTAGAATATTTACAAATGCATACTAATGCATATTAAAGAAACACACTTTACCTAATAGATATATTACACAAGTTGATCTCAACTAACTCCTAAGTGTTTAAATATCCTAAGAGGACCATGGTAATATATGATCATCAATATGTATGGAATAATTTTTGTGAGTATAATATGATAAGATGGAGAAATAATTAATACAAATATGGACCATGCATTAATTAATTAATGATAATGAGATAAAGCATATAGGAAGAGAATTTGAATTGCCCATGCAAGTATTTGAGTGAACTCAAGTAATACAACTTCGGTTAAATATGAATGCCTCAATCAGTTCTTCAATCAAAGCATTAATTGAACTATTAATTAATGTAATTAGCTAAGTAAAGAAGAGCTCAATGTTCATCAATCAACATGCATCGGTTAAATAAAGAGATCCATGCAAAAGTTAATAATATAAATTGTGCATGGACAACACTATGTGTGAAAGCACCAAAGGCATTCAGTTAGTGTCCTAAATTTACAACCATGCATTCAGTTGAAGTTTGAGTTTAGTTCAGTTAGTTCACAATCAATTCAGTCAGTTCACTTTTAGTTCAAGTCATTTAACATTCAGCTCAAATACTTTAATTCAGTTAACATTTGGTTCAAGCTAGTTCTAGTCAGTTAACATTCAGTTCAAATCAGTTAACATTTAGTTCAATTCAGTTTTTTGGTTGTGGATCCTAATATTCCTTATTAAGAGATGTTATTATTTCAGCCATGTTTGGATCCCAACACTTGAATAGGGAGTGTGGGGGGAGGAGGGATTTCCCCTCCACTATAGTCATATGGGGGGTATAGGGGGGCGACGACTATTTTGGGAGCACCCCCTGTCAGCGGTTCAAGGGCAGTGCCCTTGTAGTGAAAATTAGGAAACATTGCCTTGTAAAATGTTGTAACTTCATAGTAATGACTTGATTGATAATGGGTGATTTATAGGCCCATGGTTTTGGGAATCCCGTGGTATTTTCCCATGGTATTCCCTTTATAAAAGGAACGCATTGTAATACAGTTGTGTATTGTATTGTAGCATTGTAAAAGTGATCTATGTGATTATGTGAGAGAGATTGTGATCAAGCGAAGAGGAAGTGCAGTGGGTGTGCTTCAAGTTGTATCCCTTCATTTTCCTAGACAGTATAATAATAAAGGGATGGATATTTCTTTGTTGGCGTATCCCATCTTGGGTGAACCACTTTATATTAGTATCTCCCTTTTAATGTGTTAATATGATTTGTATTTGCATCTTGTTTATTGTCATTGCTTTGTGATCATGTTTTCTAACACAATTAACATTCAGTTTAGTCGGTTCACTTTTAGTTCAAGTTAGTTAACATTCAGTTCAAGTCAGTGAACATTCAGTTCAAGTCAGTGGACATTTAGTTCAAGTTAGTGGACACTTAGTTAAAATATAATTATGGAAGGAGGGTGCTAATGTTTTGCATGGAGGGAGTTCTAGTTAGCTCCTTCTTGTGAAATGTGATATGTTGTTCTCTCAGTGTGTTTGTTGAGCCTCCTATGCACTACCTTCTTCATGATAAGTGTTTTTTCTTGTTATTAATCTGTTAGACATATGGAAAATTCAATACAGTTTCATACAATTGTTTTTGTAGGGTTGCATTGGATCTCTCTTCTATCCTGTTGAGGTGATATCTTTTATAGGGCAACCTTCTTATGTGTTGTAAACCATTCTCTACAAATCTATCTATCATACTCAAAGAATTGTTGGGTTTTTCATCCTCTGTATTTGGAGGGTTTTTTGAGGGTATATCTTGTCTCTTATGGTTGATTGATTTATGTGGTTTATTTATTTATGAGATTCATATGTGGTTGATATAAAGATTCATATGTGGCTGATTTATGCAATTCATAAGTTTTGAAATTGTTTGATAAAAGTTTTAAAGTTCAAGCATATTCTATATTTCTCAAACATAAACATGGTATCATAAAATATGGTACAAAGGATCTCATTTCTTTGCAACAAGATAATCCTACGTAGATATTGAAGAATTGAGAAAAATAATGCTTCCATGACATCAATCTCCATTCGACCGTAAGACTGCCTTGAAAGTATTTCCAACTTCATCACATGGAAGGAAAGAGTATTGAACGTTCTTGAGAGCATGACCTTGATTGTTATCTATCCATAGTGGTAGAGGATCCTACCACCAAGTAAGTTCAAATCAACTTCAATAAGAATTAAGCAAATACTAATCATATCATCTTTGATTCGGTTAAGGATAGTCTCATGTCCATGATCATTCTATTGAAGACTGCAAGGGAATGTTTTGATACACTCACCAATCTCTTCAATAAGAATTCCTTGAGTAAAGAAGAGGGGTGCATCCAAAGAAAGCTTCTATCGACTAAAGAGGAAAATCTTGTCCTCACGGAAAGAATGAAGAAAGGGAAAAGTCGTTCACTACAAAGGAGCTCTTCCAATCAAGTGAATAAAGAAGGACTTTGGTATTCTCCACAAGGTTGTAGAGATCAAGAGGGATCCCACACAAATCAATAAAAGATAAGTAATTTATGTTTTGATTGTTATATGTTGTTATAAAACAGATATAAAGGTTTTTGAATATGTTTCATGACTAGCATGTAGAAATCTATATTCCTGGACTTTGGAATTGTGTTGAGCATATACATTGTTTTCTATATTTATTGGTATGTTGTAGATATTATGAAGTCCATAATATGAGACATTATATAGGACTAATATAAGACTAATATAGAATTATATAGGACTGATATAAACTTATACAGGACTGATATACGGCTTCATAATTTGTTTCATGAGATATAATATATAGTGTTGCATGATTGTTCATGAGTTATGAACAAAAAATTGCGTAAACCTTGATGAATACAGGTCTAAAATTTCTTATATGAATATGGGGCTGCATTAAAATTCAAAATTACTGACAAGGGACTGAGATAGGAACTATATGGGACTGATATAATATTAATATAAAGCTAAAAATCAGTACATGAGATTAGTATGAGTTATGTTAAGGAAATCAATTAATATATGTACATAATTGTGTAAATTATTATCAGTATATATTCATGTGAATAAAATTCATGAGTATTATATGGTTCTAACCATTAGATTATATTGTATTGTAGAAAAAATTCAGATGTATTGAACTACAAGTTAATAATGACATGAATATGGAGTCATTAATATAGTTGATCCTGAAAGAGAGCAGATCAAGAGGTTCCTATGTTTCTTAGGAAGAAGATGCAATAGAAGCCCTATTTATATTCTGAGAAATGTAAAGACTCCTTAAGGTAATGTATTTATCTTAATTATATTCATATATGTGTTAGATATAGAGGAGTATGAGTCTCTGTGATGGAGGACTCAAATTTATGATTCCTGCATCCTAGATGTTGAGAGGGAGAAGCTAGATTTGCTAACTACTCAAAAAACCAATGAAACTGGTTAAATTAACCTGCTTCTATGTACAAACCATGTATGGTAATCATATTCAGAAGGAATCTATATGCAAGAATCTTGGATGACTCTTAAGTTTAGAGGTGAAATTATCATTAGATAATATTTTCCTCGGTTGAGAAAATGTTCAGTAGAGTTCCTAAAAAGATTCAAGAAAAATGGATTATAAATCCATGATCACACATATAAAGATAAATATGATTCTTATTCATAATTGTGGTATCTCATAGATGTCAGATATACATATATAGGTGCTAGTATTAGTTATATACTTTACAAGCACTACATAGACATGTACAACAAAGCATGTGTTGTGTTAACAACTTCGTACATGTGTATATGGATTCATACATGTCTTGGCAAGTGAAAGTAAGTTTCATAGACATATCGATTCTGAATCGTTCAATGATAGAGAAATATCACATCAAATATGTTGCTCCAGATAGAGAATATTGTAAGGAAGTAAAGCTTTACAAGGTTACTAGATAGTTATATCCAAGATATGGTATAGAAAGGAGTTGTGTAACTCCTGTACATATCCATGGATGAACAGTTTTTCCAGCATATTTACTAAGCTTGGTATAATATGAAAGACTCCTATAGATGGAAAGGGAGTATTAATGTATCTTCACAACCAATAACAATTAAAATTATCCAAAGTAGTTAGTCATGATGCATGAATCAAGAATCCAATGGTTATGATATCTTGTGGAGAAAATCCACTTGAGCAGAGACATGGTCAAAGTCTCAAAAACTATTGAATACTCAAGAAGATCTATTGTCTGAATTGTTAGAGAACAATTAAAACCTCTTGGAGAAGTTAAATAGGCATACAATTGGCATGTGGGGTAATGTGGTATGAAATCACTACGAAAGTGATCATTCCTTGAAGAACATAACATAGAATCGAAAGCTCACGAAGAACTTGTTCAGATGGTAGAAGATTCTTGAAGTCAACAAATGTTGAAAATTGAAAGAAAAGAAAATATTTTCTTTCTGCATTATAATTACACATTTAATTTGTTGTTTATGATGGATATGAAATCCACAGTTTCTAGTTTAAAGAAACAACATTCTATACTAGATCCAAATGATGCTACTTTGAATAAGTAGTCGGTTGGTCTCTTAAAGTACTTAGAAAACCTATTGTATTTGTATGCTTGTGGATAAGCATATGTTTTAGTACCATTGAGGTACATTATAATTGGTTCTTTATTGTATTTTGATACATAGTAGACATATTATATAGCTTGGGATGTGTATAGCGGTTAGTGCTACATAAGATAAATTTAATTTGTGGATAGTACTACCTCCTCAAGAGTAGTGTAGCTTGGGATGCAACCTATTAGGGTGAAAGCCTTGAAGCCTATAATTATTAGGTGTTAATAGTCAAGCTTTTTGAAAAAACCTCATGTTATGATAGAACACATTGAGATGAAGTTTTACTTCATCGAAGTCATGGTCATGTAAAAATAAAGTTTCAGTACATAGTTATTGATGAGCAGATTGAAAATTTGTGAACCGACCACTATTAGTAACCTTTAGGAGAGTTTTGAGGTATAAAATGGGCCTCATAAGGGAAATAATAAAATAAGAGTTATAATAATAAAATAAAAGTTTTAAATATTGGAGGGAAAA
>LPNX010902728.1:333501-414483 GCA_001517045.1 Pseudotsuga menziesii | reverse complement strand
AAGAAAAACTACTTTTCCTTATCATATTTTTGGCATATGTCCTTATTGGTTCACCTAAATTTCGAGTTTGGGAACTCGTTGGAAGCAAAATTAAATTCCACATCNAAGAAAAACTACTTTTCCTTATCATATTTTTGGCATATGTCCTTATTGGTTCACCTAAATTTCGAGTTTGGGAACTCGTTGGAAGCAAAATTAAATTCCACATCCAACCCATACCCACACTGCATACTTTTGAGGTACCCACAACACCCAAAAATAAAAATTTCAATAAAAAAACATATTTTCATTTTTAGGTGTCGTGGGTACCTAAAAAATATGCAGTGTGGGTATGGGTTGGATTCCGCATCCAACGAGGTATGGGTTGGGTGAACCGATACAGAGATATGCCAAAAATATGATAAGTAAGTTTTTTCATTTTCCCTCCATTTGTTTTATAAATTTTACCCTTATGGTTGACATCATCATCTTGAATCCTATTGATTCTTATACAAATAATTTTAATGGTACACTTTTTGTTTTGAGGGCCATTTTTTACCTCTAAAATCCCATAATGGAAGTTGAGATACTTTCAAGATAAGCTTGGTATGGCATGAAATTCTTGGTAAGACAAAGAATGTCTCCCTCGCTGAGAGGAAGTGTTCTTTGTACAACATCAGGAGTCATTCTCTGAGACTTGTGTTATATAAAGTTAGAGACTTGTGTGGTATCAAGTCAAGGAATTGTGTTGTATCAAGTCCTATCAAATGATGTCCTCATGTATTGAGGTCGGATGCATGTACTACCAGCGTAGATCCAAATCCTGGGAGATGGATCAAATCTCTAACCTCTTCTTAGGTATCCATTGATTTGATTCAAACCAAAAGACACATCTTTTTATTTAAGGTCCACATATAATTTTATTATTATTATTTATGGCCAACATATAATATTTTTTATTTTTTTAGGAATGAACATTACATCATTTCCCCAAACATGGTTTTAAAACCATATGCAAGGCCCTCCTACAATCATGGGTTGTTTAGGATGACTTGCACATGGTCTTAGAACCATTTGCAAGGCCCTCCTAAACCATGTACAATAAAACCATGGGTTTTTTAGGAGGCCTTGCACATGGTTTAAAAACCATGTGCAAAGCCTCCTAAACCATGTACAATAAAACCATGGGTTGTTTAGAATGCCTTGCACATGGTTTTAAAACCATGTGCAAGGCCAACATTTTTTTGCGGATAATTCAATTTTGTGTTTTTTTTTGACCCACATATTTTTTTTACGGATAATTAAATTTTTACTTTTTTATTGTTTTGTTAGGTAGGAAGATTACCACATCTCCTCCACATTAGATTGTTTTTCTAGCTGACATTTATTTTGGCCTATTAGAAAATTTATTTTTTATTAATAAAAATAAAGTAACAAGAGTGATATTATTTTTTTATTTTGTGTTAGAAAATCTCTCCCATAATATTCACTGTCACTATTATTTTTGGCCGACATGTTACATAAGTTAGTAACGTTACATCACATTACAAGATCTCTCCCATAATATTCACTTTCACTATTATTTTTTGCTGACATGTTAGTAACGTTACATCACGTTACAAGATCTCCCCCATACTGGGCTGTAGAGTGCCTCTCGGCACAATGATCTTATGTTGTATTAAGATTGGAGACTTGTGTTATATCAAGTCAATGATTCTCATAAACGATACCCCATGAGAATGGATCTCCAATTATGGAGATGGACTTGTGTTGTATAAATTCATGTGGTTATACTATGTGATACATTGGTAGTCATGGTAACTGAGTGCTATAAGTCTCATTTAGGGCTTAGCTACCCTTAGAGTGAATAATTTTAGCAGATGACTACATGGCCCTTGGTAATATATATAATCATAAGTATGTATGGAATAATTCTTCTGAGTATGATATGATAAGATGGATAAATAATTAGTACACATATGGACCATGCATTAATTAATTAATGATAATGAGATAAAGCATAGAGAAAGAGAATTTGAATTTCCCATGCAAATATTTGAGTGAAATCAAGTTATAAATATTCAATTAAATACGAATGCCTCAGTCAAAGCATAAGCTAAACTATTAATTAATGTAATCAGTTAAGTAAAGAAGACCTCAATTTTCATCAATCAACATGCATCCGTTAACTAAAGACATCCATGCAAAAGTTAATAATAGAAATTGCACATGGATGACACTAAGTGTGAAAGCACCAAAGACATTCAATTAGTCTCCTAGATTTATGGTCATGCATTCAGTTGAACTTTGATTTCATCTCAGTTATTTCACAATCATTTCAGTGAATTCACTTTCAGTTCAAGTCAATTAAAATCCATTTTAGATAGTTCACTTTCAGTTCAAGTTAGTTAACATTTAGTTCAAGTCAATTCACTTTCAGTTCAATTCTGTTAACATTCACTTCAAGTTAGTTAACATTCAGTTCAGTCAATTCACTTTCATTTCAAGTCAGTAAACATTTAGTTCAAGTTAGTGGACATTTAGTTAAAAGAATAGAAGGGAACTAATGTTTTGCATGGAGGGAGTTTTAGTTATCTCCTTCTCGTGAAATGTGCTATGTGGTGCTCTTAGTGTGTTTATTGAGCCTCCTATGCACTACCTTATGCATTATAGGTGTTTTGGCTTGTTATCAATATGCTAGGCATATGGAAAGTTCAATACAGTTGCATACAATTGTTTTTACATGGTTGCATTGGATCTCCCTTCTCTACTGCTAAGGTGGTATCTCTTATCAGGAAATATGCTAATATGTTGTAAGCCATTCTATGCAAGTCTATCTATCATACTCTACGAATTGTCAGGTTTTTCATCCTCTGTGTTTGGATGGTTTTCCTAAGGTATGCATTGTATCTTATGCTTGATTGATTTATGTGGTTGATTTATTTATGAGATTCATATGTGGCTAACTTATGAAATTCATAAGTGTTGAAATTGTTTGATAAAAGTTTCAATGTTCAAGCATATCCAATTTTTCTCAAACATCAACAAGGTTATGATCCAAATCTTATGGAACATATAATAGTAAGTTTGGATGTAAAAGTAATAACGTCATTTTTTAAAGTGTAAAATGGATCATGATGGACATGCAATTAGTGAATTTAGTTATTGAAAAGTTCAACAAGAAACCTTTTAAAAAGGTAGGATGTACAGAGTTAGAAATGGGAAGAAAAGGTCCCAAAATTGGCGTCATTGCATGTAATGGTTCATATAAACAAAATCCTTCTTCCTCAACTCTCTTTTGTGTTTTCATGGTGTCTTTCATATATCTATTTTTTTTTATGTAACATTTATGAATTTATTGATAGTTTTCATGTTTTCTCTCCTCCTCTCTTGGTATTCAAGCCTTTTGAGTTTCAACCCCCATCATCTAGATCATTGGAATCATAGAAAGTTACCACTTCATGGGAATGAGGGTTTGAATCATAGTTCGGGTTCAAATATTTGTAGGAATCTCCAACTCCTTTTGGAACTCTTGAAGTTTATATGTTGGGACATACATTGTAATCATCATAGTTGGTCCTCATGTTCTACAGAGTTTTTATAATCTCAGATGTTCGTTCACCATTGCGAAAGAATCATATATGGACTTCACTGTATCCATTGATATGAAACATTTTTAGAAATATTGTAGGGTTTCAATGTTGTTGTTGGATGTTCCTTGATCTCTACATTGTTTTGTTTTCCTATAGATATCTGATTTGGTATTTGTATTAGAATTTGAATGCCATTTAGATATTCAAGAAGATAGTTCTAATAATGTTTGCAGTATATGGATGGAGAATGAAGATACAAAATGAACAAAACAAACCACATAGAAATCGGATAAGTATTGCTCAGGAATTTATAGTATCATTCACAATAATAAAATTCAGTGTTACAATAGTTTACATAGGAAAAGAATTCGAATGCATGCCATGTAATTCGAATCTATCCACTGGATTTGACTGTAGCTAACTGACCATCTAACTCATGGTGTCTCAATCAATTTAAGAGTCCAACAGATCAACTCCCGGATGTCCAACAACTCAAACAATTAGTGATGTCTAGTTAACTCAGTGCAACTAAATGTGGTAGGTGGGAAAAGGCACCTACTCCACATGTAGCCATGCATTATCCATGCAAAGCTTGCGCTAGATAACTGATTGTGAACTAACTGAAAGTAACATGAGACTAACTCAGACTAACTAGTACTAACTCCAACTAACTGAAGTAGGTTGGTGTTGAGACTCCTAGTGGCTCCTAAAATGTAGGGATTGGTTTAGGAGGCACCCAAACTTATGCATGCACATGCAGTAAGTGGCAATTAACCTCTAGAAGTATTCCCCACACTCGAGTGACTGGTACATGTGGCCCTATTAGGCCAAGTGGACCTAATGGTACTAGTGAACCCAATTAATTAGTTAAGGTTCCTAATTTAGGCTAAATAATCTAATAGACAGTATGGTCAAGGGAGGATTAATAATCCTAACACCCCCCCTGAATCCTAACTTGAACAACTATGGGCCTTGGTAATAAGACCATAGGTCATGCAAATACAATATAAAATATATAATGATTATTAATACAACCGAGGAAATAGGGGAAAACCTCATGGGACACCCCCCCCCCCCCTCAAAATTAGCAGGAATACAAATTTTGAAAAAACTTGTGAAAATTTTTGCTACTATTTGCAACACTATGCAGCAGAAGTATCTTGGTTCTGTGCAGGTGAACCCATGAATCTGAACAAAGTGCTTATGTATGGAGTAATCTTCCTCTTTGGAAGAAGAATAATGCACTCAACTGAATCAGAAATATAAACAGTTGCACGGTAAAAACTGGACCCATGTAGAGTAGCTGAAATCATCTGAAGAGAGAGAAAAGGTTCTTGGGTATTCAAACCATGTGAGGAACACCCAAGAAACTGATATATTGAAGGCTTGAAAAGCAAACCATGAGTGGTAAAATCAGCCCCAAGTGTTAGGAGCAAGTTTCAAGGCAGATGCAGAATGTCTTCCTCTTTACTAGTTCTATGAGGAGATGAGCATGTGACCAAAGGTAGAGAATCCCTTGGACTGTGGAGAGTGAATTCTTGAGCTCCATAATCTGATATAGCTTCATAAATATCCAATAATTCACAAATATAATATTAACAATATCATAATAGAAAACTAACATCGAATCCTCAGCAGCAAAATTGAAGGACACTTGCGTTGCTTGATTTGTCACACCAAAATTGATGAAACCTGTTAGAAGAAATACTGTAAGCTCTTGAATCTTAAAACCTGAACCACATATTATTAGATCAAAAAATAAATCATATCCAAAAGGTGTTCATATCAGATCCAAAAATGTGAAGTGAAATCAAATCCCTAGTAACAATTTTTAAGGAGACTTGCGGTACTTGATTTGTCTCACCAAAATTGATGAAACTAGCTACAAGAAGTACTGAAAGCTTATGAACTTGAAATATTGAACCAGGTAATATCATATCAGTTCTAAATAAGATCATATCAGACATAAATAATTCCATATCAGATCCAAAAGTGTTGAATGAAATCAAATCCCCAACAACAATTATGAAGGAGACTTGTGGTGCTTGTTTCTTCACACCAAAATTGATGAGAACAACTACAAGTAGTACTAAAGGATTATGAACGTGAAATATTGAACCAAGTAATATCATATCAGATCCAAATAACATCATATCAGATCCAATAAATTTCATATTAGATCCAAGAGTTTGCTCCATCGAGATGGTAGATGCACAATTTTCTCCTTCTTCAAAATTATTTCCAAAATATCCAAATATTTACAATATATAATATCAGCAAACTCATGAGAGAAAACTGACAGCAAATCCCTAGCAAAACTTTTGAAAGAGATTTTTGGTACTTGTTTCTTCACACCAAAATTGATGAGAACAACTACAAGCGGTATTGAAATCTCTTGAACCGTAGAACCAATTAATATTGGATCAGATCCAAATAAGATCATATAGATGAAATAAATTCCATATCAGATACAGGAGTGTGCTCCACCGAGCTGGTAGATCCACAGTTTTCTCCTTCTTCAAAACCTTTGAAAGAGATTTTTGGTACTTGTTTCTTCACACCAAAATTGATGAGAACAGATACAAGTGGTACTGAAAGCTCTTGAACCCTAGAACCAAGTAATATCAGATCGGATCCAAATAGGATCATATCAGATCCAATAAATTCCATATCAGATCCAAGATTGTGCTCCACCGAGATGGTAGATGCACAATTTTCCCCTTCTTCAAAACCCTGAGTATCGGTGCATGCAATCATGTAGGAATTTGTTGGAAGATCTATATCAATGAAAGTGAATGGATCACTCCTACAATATGATATTATTTCCAAAATATCCAAAGAATTACTTATCTGCACACTAGCAACATCATTAGAGACAGAGAAATCAAATTTCTCACCCTTTCCTAGAGAAATCATCGGTAAACTATGCACATAATTTATAATAGAAGAATCACTGGATAATTTTTGCATAGAATGGAAGGAGAGATTTTATTCAACCGAAGAGATTCAAATGTCTTCTTATGGACCATCCATGTAAGGAGATGAGATATTAGAGATCTCATACACTTCTGGAGCAGCAGGAGAAGGAGTCACTCCAAGGAGACTTTCTTCAATTCGAATTGTCTGTGAGGAAGATTATGCTTCTTATTCATATTGAACAACTTCATCAGAGAGAGTAGAGGCTGATACTTTTGAGTAAAGAAATATTGTGGTTCTGAATGTGCTCCCCATATTTCTATAACAATCCTCCTTGTGCTTCCCAAATATTCTATCCAGTTCTATTTAGAGATCCTTTGGGTATTTTGCAAACTCAATAAGGTCTATAAGCAAGATTAGAGAAAAAGTACCACATATTGCTCCATAAGCTCTATCACCATCATCTAACGAGTCTTTCTCATATTAATAAGACTCTTTACCAAGTCCCATAGATACCTCATAGAGACCTTGTCTCTTCAGAGATGCAATCATCTTTGACTTCCATTCTGAATATCTTGTGGATGGAGTAAGAAGAGGAACTGATAATATCAAATCCGTATGAAGTTGAACCTGTAAAATATCACTGCAAAACTAAACATATATGAACTATTATAATCATGATTTTCCTCTCGACATGAACATATTTTTAGGGTCCGTCACGCCCTCTCCACTACTCTAAATAAATCTAGAGCTAGCAAATCATCATAGAAGACTTCTGTGGAAACCCAGCTGCTTCTGATGTTTGATGGTGAGAAACATGCATGAAACCTGCCCGAGAAGGCTTTGATACTATATTATAATTTGAATTCCATTTAGATCTTCAAGCAGATAGTTCTAATAATGTTTGTATTAAATGGATGGAGAATGAAGATACAAACTGAACAAAACAAACCGCACAGGAATCAGACAAGTTATGCTCAGGAATTTATAGTATCATTCACAATAATAAAATACAGTGTTACAATAGTTTACATAGGAAAAGAATTTGAATGCATGACATGTAATTCAAATCTATCTACTGGATCTGATTGTATCTAACTGACCATCTAACTCATGGTGTCTCAATCAATGTCAAAGTCCAACATATCAACTCCTAGATGTCCAACAACTCAAACAATCAGTGACAGCTAGTTAACTCAGTGCAACTGAGTGTGGTAGGTGGGAAAATGTGCCTACTCCACATGCAGCCATGCATTATCCATGCAAATATTACGCTAGCTAACTGATTGTGAACTAACTAAAAGTAACTGGGGGCTATCTGAGACTAACCAGTACTAACTCCAACTAACTGAAGTAGGTTGGTGCCGGGAGTCCCAGTGGCTCCTAAAATGTAGGGATTGGTCTAGGAGGCACCCAAACTGATGCATGCACATGCAGTAAGTGGCAGTTAACCTATAGCAGTGTTCCCCACACTCCAACGACTGGTACATGTGGCCCCATTAGGCCAAGTGGCCCTAATGGTACTAGTGAACCTAATTAATTAATTAAGGTTCCTAAGTTAGGTTAAATAATCTAATAGACAGTATTGTCAAAGGAGGATTAATAATCCTAACACTTTGTTGGGTTACCCTTTACTATATGAAATGTGAGGTTAAATGGGTCTTTGTAAGGATTTAGTGTGATGATAGCGAGGCATGGCTTAATTTTGGGTTTTTTCTTCATAAACTTTACTTAGGTCATGCTGCTTTGTGTCAAAAACTTGGAATCCTTTATGGTCTTATACACTCTCACATTGAGCATTATTTCATCTTTGCATGATTATGGAACATGTTAAATTTCATTTTGGATGCATATTGAAGCTTAGATGACAACATTCCATCCCTTTTTCAATCTATACATAGCTACATTGCTTCCATAGAAGTTCAATGATGGATAGATTGGAGGCTAAAGTTCCTCACCAAACCTTAGACGATGTTGTGATCTCTATATGGAGTTTCAAAGGATCTATTATAGCTCATCAAAAGTTATATTTTTCATCTCAAACATGCATTTCATGAAATTTCATTTCGTTTCCTGGTTTAAGAGATGTCATTGATTGAAGCTCTCCATATATTTGTCTCAAGAAGGATGTGCACACCCTCATTTTCTACAACTATTTTATCACTCATAAAGAAACTACAAAAGGCGTTCCATATATTTATGAAAATATCTCTTCAATATCTCGAATGGGTCTTCAACAAAATTTGATTTTGTTAATTGTAGAAAACGTTATGATCAAATTTGTAACTAGATATCAATTGCACCAAAAGTCATAGATTTTTCATGACTTTTTATATTTCGGGATTTATTAAATGCCATCATAATTTTACTTTTTCCAATATAATTTAATGGGCATGTAAATATCCTTGCCGTTAACTTTACACAAACAAAAATATCGATGTTTCCATTTTGAGGTTGATTATTGGTTCATCCACAAATGCACGGTTACAAGTAAACCACACAAAAACCTAATTTTCATTTGCAATTAGAAAGTGGAAACATATTGTTCTGATACATATATGGGTCTCATTTTTCTTACTTGTGAAATGATGGGGACCATCATTTATTAAAGGAGGCGGATTGATTTGAATTATATAGGGGCATATAGTCTAAGTTCGAATGTAAAATTCATAAAGCTGTATTTTTCTAAAGTTTAAAAAGGAGCATGTGGACATGCAATTAATGGAGTTAGTTATAAACATGGTCAACAAGAAACCTTATAAAAAGGTAGCAGGGAAAGAGTTAGAATGAGGAAAATATGGCCTAAACTTGGCTTCATTACATGTAATGGTCTATATGAATAGAATCTTTGTTTTGCAACTCTCTCTTATGTTTTAATGGTGTCTTTCATTTATATATTTTTGTCCATGTTTTATTCATGAATTTCTTGGTAGTTAACATATTCTCTCTCCTCCTCTCTTAGGGGTTTGGGGAGGAGTATGTTGATTTTAAAGCAAGGGGGTCATAGATGAGGAGTGGGCAATTTGGGGTTAGAGAGAGAGAGAGAGATTGATTTCTTTATTATAATAAGCTAATAAATTAGGAATTGAGGACTTTGAAAATTGAAGAGGCCGATTTGTTGATCAAATCTTAGCAAGTAAGTAGTGAGAAAAAAATCTAACATATTGGGAAATTTGATTTCAAATATGGAAAACAACAATACATTCTCTTGAGAAGTTCTATTTATGAGAGACACGTGGATGGAGGGGCATCAATTCTAAGCATGTGCATGCCAATGAGATGTATGTAGCATATGAGCCTTGTAGCTCATAAGTTGTGCATCCAAGTCTTTAATGGTCTTCCATTTAAATAGAATCCCACAACACTAAAATCAATTAGCTAATGATAAGATTTGGGAAGGTTCTAGGCATGAGAAAATAAGAGGACAGGGCACTAAGAATGAAATCATCAAGTAAACTTATTGCAGTGAGTTTGTGTCCAGTCTAGATTTTATTTTAAACACACCGACATCTTGATCCATAGGGTAGCAAAATCAAATAAGTATTAATTCAGAACATTATATGAATTCAATTATATTGTGTTGGGACATTGCCATATGGTGAGTTCCCCATTATTCCATTAAACTCTCTCAAATTCCTCCTACCGTGAACTGATATCGTGAAGTTAATTGACTACTGAATCATTTGGAATAATAGATTTCTATTTCACACATTTCTCACAATATTTGGAGTAGGACTTAATATTTCATTACTTTTGGATGGGACAGGTAGATTCCAAAGCAAGGAAAATTTTTAAGGATACATATTTTTTCTCAAAGTGTAAAAACCTTGGCGAATCTTACTAATTCTTAAATTTACAACCATAAAATGTTTGACCATTTAAAAAAATAACTCAAATATCTAAGGACTTTATAGAGTTTTTGGATAAATTTAGTGATTTTTAGAATAAAAGAATTATACCATTGAATTTGGGCTAATCACCTTAAAGAAAAGACAAATTGGAAAATCCTTTTTTGGAAAAAAGGGTTGAAAATAACCCATAGGCTAAATTTCACCATTAAAATTTTCCTTGTTCCAAAGGAATTTTGAACTAAAAAGAATGGATTCCTTAGAAATTCTTAGTCCTCAATCCCCAATTTTCAATTGTCCAAGTGTTTATAAATTAAAATTAAATTTAACAAATATTTTAAAATGTTAACATTTATTTGAAATGCTAATTAAAATTAAATTTGACAAATATTTTAAAATGTTAACATTTCTTTGAAATACTAATATAAATTTTGCCCTTGTTAATTAGACGAGCCCTTCTTAAGTAGACTAATAAAATCATTTTTTTATTTTTTTAAAAACGATAAATTAAACTTACCATTTATGAAACAAATACTTTGAAACATCGAGACCGATTCAACTTTGAACAATGCATACAACATTCTACAAATATATTACAAATGGAAAACCTATTAAAACTAAAATGGTCACAAGAAATTTTTCATCTAAATTTTTAATGTCAAATTAATATTTAGCTATCCAAATTTGCAAATCTCTAAAATGTGACATAAGTGAATCGTGTTTACACTCCTAAAAATGAGATTTTTTTTTATCTCCATACCTTTCTTTTCGCACGACCAGGCTTACCGTGTTGGCATTAACGACTCATTTTTCTCAAAGTTTTTTATTTATTTTCCTTTAACATTATTAAATAAATATATAACAATATAATATAACAAGATAAAATGTAAACAATTTAATTAAATTTTAAAATATATAACTTTTATTTATGTAAAGTTTACAAGAAAAATGTAGAAATCTTAACTTTTCAATAGAGGTGTTTATTTTTAAAATTTATTGAAAATAATTTTTTTTTAATTTAATTTGATATATTTGTTTTTAAGTATTTTATAAAGTTGGAAGACTTTAATATAATAAAAAACATGTTTTTAGATGTTATTTTTTAAAATTTATAGAGAATAAATTTTTTTTTTTTTAATTTAATTTGATATATTTGTTTTTAAGTATTTTACAAAATTGGAAGACTTTAATATAATAAAAAACATGTTTTTAAATTGTAGATTTTCATTGTAAGGGTTTAGCAAAGATTAATAAATTATGTATTTTGAAATAAAGATACATTTTTATTCAAAATAAATAAGTCTAGTAAAGTGGTTCAGCCCATATACACACATACCATCAAGTTTATCTTGCAAAATTTCAATTCAAAGAAATCAATTTATCAAAAATATATGTGTAAATACATTTCCACAACTTCTAAACTTCTTATAAAAGAGAATCTTTAACAACAAATGCTTGGATGTCTAAAGAAATTGTTTGCTCCCTTAACCATTATAATTTCCCTAAAACCCGTGCAAACTATGCTAATGTGCTCATAATATATTTGGAGTCAACATATATCTCCTATACAAGTCTTTTGGTTCGAGGTTTTATCCATAAAACTTGAACTTTATAATATTTATTTATGGTTCTTGGTCTTTGCTTCCATGTACAACCATGGTCAAGGTTTCAAGAACAATTTGATGTGGGAAGATATTCATAATTGTATCAATATTTTTCTCAGAATGAAATATCTCATAAAGAAGGATGGGCAATTTGAGACCTCCATCATGGTGTTTTACTTCAAAAATATTTTAGTAGAACATAAAGTCCTTATTTTCATCCCAAACCATAATAAAGGCCCCAAGGGAGAAACATAATAAAAAAAGTCCATATTCCCAATAAAAGTCCATATTCCCAATAAAAGATCACAGACTTAACATTAATGCATTCAAGGAATAGATTACCATATTACAAAGGCATAAGTTTGAAATAAAAATAAGAATCTTTTAAAATAACTACATATTCAAATTTTATAGTCATCACTACACCCAACCATATAGTATTTTTTGGTTATACCAACATACATAATTTGAAGTGAAAAAATAGCGCTATGATTCCTTTCAAAATAATAATAACAATATGGTAAATACACTTACAATTTCATTACATGTTTTATTAAAAAAACAAAGGGAAATAGAAAATAATTATCTTAGAATTTGAGCAGAAAGGATTAAAAGATCAGACTAGAAATGGTACCATAAATCGAGCACAGAGAGAGGAGTGATAATGGCCATTTTAACACATCTCTTCAAGACGCAATCACCGCAGCTTAGACCATCGCAGATCCTCCAGATTGTGGGGCAATGGGCAAGTTTGGACCCCAGTTCAGCTTCTCCATCAGTCCCCTAGATTTCCCGGATATGTAAACTGCTTCGAGCAATTTCGTTTTCTCTAAGCCGTGTGCCCATTTCCTGCTGTTGTCCACTAATGCTGGCCCCACTTTATTTATGCAAGAACCAATAACATCTGCTAATGATTTATTTAATTCATCCATAAGATCTTCAAACTTACCTGATGTGCAATCCATGCCCTTACATAATTTGTATAGAGCATTCCATGTCGCTAACTTCTCCCAATCTTCCATAGTGTCTTCCCCATGAGCAATCTTTTCATCAATATTGCAGTCCTTAGCATCCATTTCACTTTTTTGTGCAAGATCGTTTATCGCTGCTGCCGCCTCTGCCATTGTTGTAGCCTCTGCAGTTTCAGTTACATGCCGGATTTCGGTGAAGAGACTATCTGCGGCTTTACTCAGCAAGCTATCTGTTTCGGAATCGGACTCGTCGACCAAATCTATGAGTTCCCATGCTTCATAGTATGCTTGTAAGGAATCTCTTCCACAGCGGTGAGATAGCCGGACGATTATTTTGATCAAAGAGACGGCCGTTAACTTCCATGACTGTTTGCTGTTGTACTTAAAATAGTTTTCCACATGTTCTAACCGGGGGAGTACAGGATAACGTCTCCACAGGAATTTTAAACCTCTTTCGTGTACTTTTTCAGGATCCAAATCCAATATAATTAAACGTGTTTCTGGCCTCCACACTGACAGAAACTCGATCAGGGCATGGCAATTTTTTCCATCGTTGTTGCCCTTCGTCATAATTAACTTCGCTTGCTTGATGGACTTTCGATTTGTTTTAAACAAGGTATCTGCATGCTGATCCCAAAGACCGTCTACTTTCTCCAAAATTGGTTTATATTCTGCAAATTCTGCCTCCACTTTTTTGGCGTGCTTTATTAATATCACTGAAGCTATATGGCGGATAAACTTACTACCGAATGTAAGGTCTGAGAAAAACCAACATACTTTGCTGAAGAAGACCACACAATACTGCAGCCGAAATGCACACTGCAGCAATATCGATACTAAACTCGTTCTTCTTTTTCTTTCCTTGGCAATCATTTTACTTACCCTTTCATCAACCTTAAGTTTCCTCAGCTTCATGACAAACATTTTACTTATTCTTTCATCAACTTTTAGTTCCCTCAGCTTCAAGTTTTCAGCTTCCTGCAGGTCAACAATGTGCCTGGTCCAATAGTCTTCCAGTCGAAAAGAGAGACCGCGCCGTTCATTCACCTTTGCAGGCTCATGTCTTCCATAGTAAGCTACTGAGGTAAGCCATCTCCAACCAATGACTGCCGATCCTATTAGAATGAATATGACTTGCAGAATCGTTATGAAGAATTTCAACCAGAATGCAGGATAACCATGCAACTTTACCCTGGGACCCAGGACAATCCATCCTACAATTGAACTTAAAATGCAAACTGTAACTACCAGAGCAGCTGATGAGGCTAATACTGACCTCGCTATTATTGATTCAGGATAGGATGCACGGGCCACGATCCACGATTTCAGTACTTGATCTTCTACTCCCTTCCAACTGTTCTCTGCATGTTCTCCAAGAATCATGGGAATTTTCTGAGTAGTGATATTCCGGATGCTTTTACTGGCCATAGCTGCAGAGATGAGGAGGAGAATAAGCCATATGAGCGTTATCGAGATTATCGCACCAGATATGAAGAACGAAAGCTCGTTAACTTGTATGCTTTTTGCCAAGACCATTCTAGACTTAAAATGCCAAGACCATTCTAGACTTAAAATGACGGTTATGGTGATGATGATGATGATGATGATGAAGATGATGATCATGATGATGGTGATGACGATGTTTATGATGTTGATGTTGAGGATGATGATGATGATGAAGATGATGATGATGATGCTGATAATGATGATGATGAGGAAGAGGATGAGGATGATGATGATGAGGATGATGTTGATGATGATGACGATGACGATGGTGATGATGATGTTCATGATGTTGATGGTGATGATGATGATCATGTTGATGATGATGTTCATGATGTTGATGGTGATGATGATGATGAGGATGATGAAGATGACGATGGTGATGGTGGTGATGATGATGATGATGGTGATGAGGATAATGGTGATGGCGATGATGATCATGATGATGAAGATGAAGATGATGATGAAGATGACCATTATGATGATGATGATGAACGCTATTTTGCTTTTACAAAACGCGCACACGATGTGTTTGTATATAATGTGCAAGCGTTTTGTTCATTTACAACGCGCACGTGTTTTTCTTTAACTAAATCACGCTCGCGTAGTTTTTAAATTCAAAAATTTATTCCCTCCAAAGGATAAGGCCGAGCCTCCACCCATGCTTTCATGGAATTCCTATGCCTATGTGTTTGCTTTGTACTTTGCTTCGGATTCAACATGCATGTGCCTTGGGGTATGATAAACCATGGCAAATTCAGCATTATATCCAAATTTTCAATATGCTCGTGTTTAGCGATTCATTTGATTATGCTGCACACCTCCATTTTTTATGAGATTTTAGAAACAGATATGGTTTTTTTTGCAGATTCTAAATATGTAAATTTTAACAAGAATACATAATTTTTTCTATTTTTTTCTTATTTATCTTCTGTCATCACTCCTCAACTCAAAAAAAAACACTGGTAGTGTTTCGTCCATATCTCTTTCGTTTCTCAATCATTTAAAAAAAAAATTGTATGGTGCACTAAAGAACACCAACCTCTACATGCTATAAAAAATCCATTTCCAAATAATTGTATTAAGACATTCAAATGTTGCACCCACAATTGACGTATCGTTTTCGAGGTTTGATCTCTTAGATAATTAAAAAAAAAATATTTTAAAAATTATTTTTATTATTGGAAAAATAGTTGTGCACTAGTCCTATATGTTCTCTATATGTATACCAATTTTCGTAAGTTTATTCCATCATTTAGACACTCAGACGCTACATCCACAAAAACATATACCTTATAATTTGTCCAAAAAATAAAAAATGCCCGTTAAAATTTATCTAATTTTAGATAGTTAACAACATTTTCAATAGAAAAAAATATATATATTTGGAAAGGTCATTCAATTTCCTCCATTTCTTGTTTTTTACTGATCGCAAGATTCATTGTGTAAGTGTCTCAAAATATACGTCCAAGTTGATAGATGCCTGTTTTTTCAGTTTTGTATTGCATCTAATGGGCCAAAGGAGACCCTCAACTTCTTGCACACACCCTTACTTATAATTATAACAACATTCATTTTAATGTATATATTTTTTGAAACATGTTGACTTGAAAACATTCATTTTAATGTATATATTTTTTGAAACATGTTGACTTCAAATGGAAATGTAGCTGAGAGACTAATAAAATGTTCTTGGTTTCCACTTCCATACCGCTTGATCAAGGGATCGCATATGGTTTTTGGTATACAATGGAATTGTGGTCATTCAACTCTATCTGGACGTAAACTGATACCATCATAACAAGCTGACTTGGTGGCGACGTGATCAAAAAGGCTGCATCTTGTTTTTGCAGTTCGTAAGAGTGAAATGGGAATCGAAACAAGATTATTGATTCCTTATTCTACGGGCACTTTGGCGATGAATCTGCAATAGAGAGCATCAATAGCGTGGATGGGAAGCAATGCTAGCTTTCTAATTCACAGTTTTGTTGGCACTCCTAATTGGAAACATCCAATGGAGAATATTGATGTCGTGGATTCTTCCGAGAGGAATTGCCATAGCAGAAATTTGAGCACACGGATTGGATCGGCTCATCTCTAATAAGTTTTTTCTTTCGTATTGTTTTGATTTGGCTTTTCTAATTTTTCTTTCCCAAAGTTACCATCTTTTTTCTTTCACCACCAAGTTCACTATTGAATAATGTAATGTCATTTGTGAGTTAGTTAGTTGACCCACCTATAATATTTTTTGGCATATAGTATTCACATATAGTATTGTTATATTCTATTTTTATATACAGTGGTTTTTAATAAGAAGAAGTCAATCAATCTATCCATTGTATTTTTTTGTCTTAAATTTGCTTCTTATTGTTTTCTTGGTATCCAGAGCTTACCACGGCGGGTAAACCTTTTCAGCCTTTTCACGGAGTGGAAAACACTCACACTCCGAAGCAGCTGGTGTAACAACCCAGCCTGTGAATTGATTTTGATTTTCTTGCTTGGGGGAGGGAGCCCCATCAACCCGATTTTCTTGCCACGACTGGCTCTTGTTCGTGAGCCAAGGGAAGAAGAAAATGCCCCCACTGTGCTCACTTTGTTGAAGAAAACGCCCTGGTCTTTCAACGCCTGCACACACCTTGTTTTTTAGGGTTTTCTATTCTCCACGTGCCGTGCCGATTGTCAGCATCTCAGAAACCTTTTTTTTATCCTGCATACTATTTGGCCTTCCAAGAAACTGTGCGCTCGGGAGATTCAAGAAATAGATTTTTATTGTGATACAACGTTCCGCCACAATTCAAAGAAGCGGCACCCTCCATCCCTTCAGAAATCATGCGTACCAATTTTGCCACCTCCAGATCGTCGACTTTGTGCAGGAAGTAATATGTCCCAGTCCCGTGACTGTTTTTTTTATACAGAAGAGCCACCGCACTTTTCCCTTTCCGGAAGTGTGTTACCAGAAAGGCCACCGCAGGTTTAACATAGTGAAAGAGCGGTGCAGATACAGAGTGGGTACCACCGCTCTCCTCATACGAGGAAAGTGCGGTGAACCCTTGGGACATACAACAATTTTTGGCACCACGCACCCCCGCCGCCCTTTGCCACGGTACAAGGAGCCGTGTTTGATTTTTTTAAATTAAAAAAAAAAAAAAAAAAAATTAGTCATATCAGCATGGATCTCTCGGCTCATTCTAACGGGGGCCAACTATGATTTTTGGTCTATCAAGCTGTAGACCTTTCTCTAGCTCAACAAATGTTGAGATCTGGTTGAAATTGAGTTTAAATAACCAAATACTATCCTCACTTTTATAAAGAAAAATGAAAAGAAATTTATTCATGAGGTGTTTTATGTACCACATTTGAATGTAAATCTGATCCGTATAGCTCAATTACTTTAGAACTGGTATGATATTCAGTTTTATGATACATACTATACTATCTATGATAAATCCCTCAGTAATAAACTCATTGCCAAAGTTGAAATGACCAAGAATAGATTCCTCCCAGTCTGAAGAGTGCCAACCATCCAGAGTCTGTATCCCATACAGTTTCCAATCTAGATGAATCCTAGTTATGGCACTGTAGATCCGATCATCTTCCCTTCAAGAGTCTCAATATCCTGCACAAATAGTCAATGGTCAAAGGGTTACCGATTATTCATGAACAATCCAGCACCTGTGAGGATTGTATAACTAGCAAACATCAAAGGGACAGTTTTCCCACTTCCACATATCGAGCAAAAGAACATCTTGAGTTAGTTCATACATACCTCTATGGACCCATGCAAACCCAATCCATAGGAGGTAGCTTTTTATTTTCTGACCTTTATTGATGATTTTAGCAAGAAAGTATGGATTTATTTCCTCAGGAACAAATGAGAGACCTTCTCCAGGTTCAAAGAGTTCAATGCTCTCACTGAGAAGTAGTTTGGAAAGTTCATTAAAATGCTCAGGTCAGATGGTGGAGGTGAATATGATTCACATGAGTTTTCAGACTTCTGCAAACAGCATGGCATCTAGAGATAGTTCACAACCAGATACACTCCACAACATAATAGAGTTGCTGAACGAAAGAATCGGACCATCATGAAAATGGCTCGTAGCATGTTGTCACGCAAGAATATATCACATGGATATTAAGTTGAAGCTATTGCATGCTCAGTCTATTTGTTCAACATATCACCCATGGAGATTGTCTAGGACAAGATTCCTGAAGAATCATGGAGTGGCACTAAAACTAGTGTCGCACATCTCAAAAATTTTGGTTTTGTTGCATTTGTGCATATACATGTTGAACTCAAAAGAAAATTGGATAAGAAGAGTGAGTGTTGCATTTTCACTGGTTACAGTGAACAACACAAGGCGTACAAACTGTATAATCCTGTCACCAAAAAGGTTGTGGTGAGAAGAGACGTAAAATCATTGAAGACAAATGATAGAGTGATCCTTCAGACATACAACATGAAGAAAGTTCAGATCTTCCATATCTCCCTATCATACTTCCAAGATTGGAAGTACAACAGAAAGAAGATACAGCAGTAGAGAGTCCACCACAGAACCAGAAACCCAGAAATTTGAGAGAGTTATATGAACAGACTCGAGTTCTTGATGAGCAACTTTCGTATGCCCCATTCTCCTGTCAGCCCACATATTTTAATGAAGCAATGAACGATACACAGTGGGTAAAAGCCATGAATGAATAGATTGATGCAATAGAAAAAAACCATACTTGGGGTCTTGTTGACCTCCAACCAGTATTGGAGTCAAATGGGTCTATAAGACCAAACTAAATGAAAAGGAGAAATTGAAAAGCACAAGGAAATTTTGGTTTCCAAAAGATATGCACAACAGTGTGTTGTATATTATGATGAAACCTTTTCTCTTGTAGAAAGGATGGATACCATCAGAGCATAACAACACAAAGTCAATGGCATGTGTATCAAACAAATGTGAAATCTGCATTTCTTAATGGTATTCTTGAAGAAGAATTTTATGTATACAATCCACTTGGTTATACTATCAAAGTTCATGAAGACAAGGTGTTTAAGCTAAAAAATGCCTTGTATGGTATAAAACAAGCTCCACGAGCTTGGTACAATAGGATTGACTCCTACCTCAAACCATGGTTTTAGCAGAAGCAACAATGATCCCACTCTTTATGTCAAAACAAAGCAAGGTAAAATATTGCTTGTATGTCTTCGTATTGATGATATGATTTACACTAGAAATCTAATGCTTGAAGAATTCAAGACAATCATGAAAAAAGAATTTGAAATGACTGATCTAGGGATGATGAAGTACTTCCTTGGTCTGGAAGTTACTCAAACTGATCAAGGTATTTTTATTTGCTAGCATAAGTATGCTACTAATATTTTGCAGAGATTCAGAATGGATAAATGTAAACCAGCAAAAACCCCTATTTCTCTTGGCACCAAGTTAACCAAGAATGATGATGGACCAGTAGTAAATGCTACACTCTATAAAAAAATGGTAGGAATTTTAATGTACTTGACTGCAACTAGACCCGATTTAATGTATGATGCCAATCTTATTTCCATATTTATGGAGTGTCCCAAAGACTCTCACTAGAAAGTTGGAAAAAGAATTATGGGATATGTTGCAGGAACACTTGGATATGGCCTCCGATATACTTATATAACAGGCAATCCTCTCACAGGGTACACTGGCAATGATTTTGCAGGTAGTATTGATGACAGGAAAATCACATCTGGTTATGCTTTCCATTTGTGTACAAATATGATCTCTTGGGCATCTCAGAAATAACCATTGTCAACATGTATTCTGCAGAAGCAGAATATGTAGCATCCACCACAGCATATTGCCATGCAGTTTGGCTAAGAAGAATTTTAAAGGATATGGGACACAGTGAAAAGGATCCCACTTTTATTTTCTGTGATAATAGCTATGTAATACGATTTTCCAAACATAATGTATTTCATAGAAACAATAAACACATTAACACTCACTATCATTTCATTCGTGAGTTAGTCAATGATGGATAAATTTCCTTACTGTTTTATGCCTCTAAGGAGCAGTTGGATAATATGTTCACCAAACCATTGGGAACATCTGCATTTGATTATTAGAGAAATCACTTAGGCATAGATAGTGTTGAATATGTACTACCAGTTGATATTAAAGGGGTGTGTTGAAGAATGTAATTCACCCATGAGTTAGTTAGTTAGTTGAGTGACCCATAGTATTTTCTAACCTATGGTATTCACCCATAGTATTGTTATGTTCTATTCCTATATAAGCTGGTTCTTAATAATGAGAAGGCAATAAATCTGCCCATTGTGTTTCTATCTTGAATCTGCTTCGCAATGTTTTCTTTATCAACTAGGTCTCACTCACATGAGTGCATCTTATGTTTGTAGGAGGAATAAATAAATCCACAATCCATGGATAGTCCATGAACATTGAAAGCAACTTCTTCAATCATCCACACCTCTTCCTTTCGATTTTTTGTGTGGCTCATTACAACCACGAGGAATCTAAACAGGGTAATAGTGCTTTGGCATGAATAAGCAATCATGACACAATCTACACCCATAAATAAATTTATTATCGTTTCAAAGTAAATTGCATCACCTCTTTTTGATTGAATGTGAATAAAATGATAATATTCCATGCGAATCAAAAGTCGAATTCTCTCACTGAAGTAGCCGAAGAGAACATGCCTAACAATGTTTGCAATGCCATGAATCCTAGATTCCAATGTCGATGGATCTGCTGATAGATTGAGGATGAAACACATTCTTCTCTAATTGATTTGCTTCTCATTAATGCACCTTTCATTGGAAAACATGGTTGTTGTTGATATTTGTTGTTTGAAAATAGATCTCCCATTCCCTTCATTATGCACATAAAATTTACAAGTGGGAATATCCCCTTATTATCCACCTAGAAGTTACACCAAGTATTCCTTCATTATGCACATAAAATTTACAAGTGGGAATATCTCCTTATTATCCACCTAGAAGTTACACCAAGTATAGGATGGTAATAATGAGAATAAAGTAGCCTTTAACCTTTGACTACAAGAATAAACTTTTCTAGAATTTTTGAAGAGGATGGGAAACTACGTTTGTTAGAAATTATTTCTTGACATTTCGAACCACAAAGTAGGGTTCATCACCAAGAGAAAGCATCTTGGGTTAAAACAGGTAAAGGTTTCAGGTTATGATTACAATTTTTAATTTACCAATTTCAAAAATTTTTGAATTTATTTGTTAATATAAAGTTTAAAAGTTATTTAAGTTTTTTATAAGTTTTAATTTATAAATTTTAAAAGTTTTTAAAAAAAATTATTTTAAGAAGTTTATAAGTTTTAATGAAAAAATTTTATAAAATTTTTTTTATTAGAAAAGGTTCTACAAGAACCTTAAATAATTTAATAATAATATAATTCATTTTAAAAATTTTATAATTCATTTTTAATTTTTTTTATCAAAATTTTTTGAAAACTTTTTTAATATTTTTTTTAAACATTAAAGACCTAAGGTTAAAAGATTTTGTTAGTATTAGAATTTTTGAAAGAAAATTTAAATTTAGAAGGTATTTTATTGATTTTTTTAAAAAAAATAATTTTTTTTCAATTATCTTTTGTTATTATTAAAATTAAAGGTTAGTTTTAGAAATGTAATTAACCTAAATTTAAGAAATTCATTAATTAAGTAAATTGTAAGTTTTTTACAAAGATGATTGAAATTATTAAATTGTTATTAGTTAAGGGCAAAGGATCTTAGTGTTTATTAATTTTAAGTGTTAGAGTTTTTAGATTTTTTAGTTTTTTATAGTTTTTTTAAGTTGGCGGATGATAGGTGGCCAGCACTCATTCAGTTTAAAGCCATTGTCCCTATTCAGGTTTGAGGGAAATTTTTCTATTTCTATAGCCTCTCTGATTTTTCTCCTCTTGTAATGATCCTCTTTGGTAATAAGTTTTGTCTCTTCAATCTGTATGTGGTGGCATGAGTGGTGAGCATGTTCGGCTAGAGCTGATTTTTGATGTCGATCATGTATGATGTCCACGGAGTGTTCTTTGAGCCTTACCTGAATAGAGCGTCTTGTTTCACCAATATAGGGAATTTCACAGGAGCAGGGGATAATGTAAACACATTTTTGTTTTAATGGTTATATTGGGTCTTTGGATGAGTCAAAAGATATATAAAATGGCTCTGCTTGGCTAGACATGAGACAAGCTTGGGCTATATGGCTGATAATCAAAGTCAGAGAAGCCATCATAAGGCTCAATAAGGCAAGAAAAACTCATGATAATGCAATTACAACTTGACATAAGGGAGTCCTGGGGAAAAGGCTAGCAAAAAGATCAAGAGGAGTATGAAGCTCTTGCGCAAAGTCATGGCGATACTATACAAAGAACTCCCACACCCTAAAGAAAAAATGTCGGCATGGGCACCAAATGCAAAATAGGAGCTAACTAGAGTACCCATGTATGGTCAAGCTCTACCATTCACATCATGTCACTTCTAAAAGCAACAAGAAGGTTCTGTGACAAGATAGAATGGGTTCGTACCTGAGGTTATAATGAAACAGTCATAAGGTCATGCAAAGTGCAAACGGATGTGAAACCTATCCTATATGCCAATTTAGACATAATACCTGAAATCGGCACGAACAGGTCAAAACCACAGTCAAACTACGCTCAAAACAGATTCTAGATGTAGAAACATCCTTCGTGATGTAGCGTAACAATGACTTGAGGAACCACTCAAGGAGAAATTCTGGTGCTATAAAGGATTTAATCAACCGCTTCCATCTATGCCACTCTTGAATATGATTCAAGATATGTGTGGCTTTGCCTTGTCGAAATGTCAACAAGAGTTCAGTACCAATGTCGTAACGTACGGGTAGCTGAAAGTGATTGAGGAAATTCATGGCAAGGTCATCAAATAAAACGAATGCCCCCCTTGGTAACTCTATATACCATTTCGCTACAGGCCTGGTGAGGGTGCGTTGAAATAGCCTCAAATGGATTGAATCATCATGTAAGGAATTGGAAGAACACCAAAGGTGAAAAGTAGTGACATGCTCATTAGGATCTTCTCTAAGTTTACCCTCAAACATGGGAATGTTCGAAGGAAGCTTGTTAGGGACTACCGGCCAGGTCGGGTCATGAGATACCGAATCGTTCATAAGTCTCGACAAGACAGGTAAGTTCAAAGTTGCGAGGAAAGGTAGCCTAGGTTGAGTCGGTCTATGCCACGCTCCCTGATAGTTCTAGTTCATGTAAGGTTGATTGCTATAAATACCATGGCCTTGGCCATAATAACCTCCTCCCATTTGACCCGTATAGGGCTGCATGGAAGCATTGTGATGTAGGGTACCTTGATTATGCAGTGCTACAAAGCCATAATTGGAAGAGTAAGCAGGTTGTTGATGCCTGTACCCATAGGGTTGATAGTTATGTCCATATTGCGGTCCATAAAACTATCCATGAGAAGCTCCATAAGGTGTACCATGGGATGTCCCATGCGAATGTCCATAGTTAGGGATATGGGGAACTCCTTGAGATGGACCATAAGATGATCCAAAAATAGGGATATGACCTCTTGACACAACAGGAGGTACTTGAGTCTAAGATACTACCGTACGAGCAATCGCAGTACTAACATGGCTAGTAGCGATATTCCGGCCCGAAGGACCACGTGAATGAGGGGGAGGAAGGATTGTCAAAAAAGAATTCGAAGGAGTAGGGTTCGAGGATGAAGCCCCCGCATGTGAAGAGATGTAAGTGGTGTTCCCAATGGTGACTTGTTTCGGTTCTGGTATCCGCATATGACTACTAACACTAGGTCTAGTGCGGACATGTGAGGTTGCTTCCACCGCTGGGATGGAAGGTGCAATGTGACTAGTGCTCCCAAATCTCTCCGCATGGAAAGGAATAGGAGTGCCCCTGGGCATAGTGCTAGGTTCAACTTTCGACTCGACATGATGCGCTGGATCAGGTGCAGGGATATCAGACATGCCATAACGAACATGACTAGTGCTTGTGGGTTCATAATGAGTCTCGTCGCCTGGTAACCAATACCGGTGACCTGTGAATGAGGGATCATAACCAGACTGTGAAGGTATTTCCAGTGAAGGATCATATACGGGAGCAGGATCTTCATCCCCAACCTTGTGAGGTGGAGAGGACATCTCTGGAATCTCATCCTCATGATCTCCCATAGTGTGTGAATCAAAGTGAGAAGTAGTTCGCCTGGACTGTCTGATTCTCTCTCCCAAAGGAGGAGGAGACGTGGAAGGCGGAAGTCCTGCTAAACGAAGAGAACGGTGAAGCGTCACGCCTGGATCCACAATGACTCAAAAACTGAAAAGACTCGATCTAATTACACAAACCCTAAGCAAACTAACGTGCATAGAGCATACACCTATAAAATGTAAATCCAAATTGCAAGCAAACAAGGGTAGGATATGTGAGCTCATGAATGAAGCAGGTATGTCTCACCTAGGAGAGGCTTGAGACTCCCATACACAACAAGCGGAGGTTCGTAACCAATTATAGTGGCCCTCAGCTTCAATGTATATAACGACTATCCTAACCGACCCCTACCTGGCCAGGACACCTGCAGAATAACCTCTGTGAAGTACCCCCTTGATAACCTAGGTAAGGCAACTAAGGTCACCTCAATATAATCAATGCTCAGGCAGACAGTCGTAGGTGGGATTGACCGTATGGGCATGGTAGAAAAGCCTGAAACTCTCGAAAGAGCCCCCATATATGAATACAATCCTGGAAATCTCTTTGGTGCTACTCAGATACAACCAGGGGTCATCCCAATCATAACTGCTCACACTGCCTTGTGCTTAACTCCCTTCTAAGAGGAGGATCCTGAGAACACTAATTATATAAAGGAATTTCACACTCTCACCTAGATAGACACATAAATGTTTCATTTAGTGGTCTTGAAAAATTTAATCACAATGAACTATTCCAAGACCCTAAAACCTAGTCTTGTTGCTACACCCTATAAAAGAAAAGAGTGTAATTCATTTTATTATGTGTTGATTTCAATTGGCTTATTACTCAAAAGGGAAAATGGTCATGCAACTAATAATGTTATGATGCAACAAGAAGTAAAATGCATACCTAACAATCAATGCAAATGCACTATGTCAAATGAAGAACAGGGTATGCTACTACGTGAACTGCAAATTTTTTCTTCAAATGAATATGTAATCATTCCTATATGAAAATTTAGGCTAATACTTTCCAAGCAAACCTAATGCAAGTACCATGCAAATGAAGAATGCAAACAATGCATAATGATGCAAAAAGAAAATGTTTTTGTATTTTTGAATTAAATGAGATACAAAGCAAAAGTATGACTCTACAACCCTCAGACTCTGCAAGCACTACCAGACAGCACCCAAGCAAAGCACCAAGGTAAAAGAGACCTAATGCACTAATCCTAAAACAAAAAATAGAAAATGAAATGACAAGAACATTTTCAAAAACTTAAACTAAAAAGCATCTCTAGTTAGAAACAAGGGTGTATACAGACTCCAAAAGCATCAAAGAAGACTCAGCAATCATCCAAACTCACCCAGTAACACTTAATATTCCCTAAAAAGGCAAAAATCAGGGCATACGTGACTGTTTGCAGAAAATATGTGTATATACGCGGCTATTCAAGGAAAACCCATGTGTACACGTGACTGTGAAGGAAAAACCTACGTATAGGAATAAAAAGAGACAAAAAGAAGGCAAACACACAAGCTAAGACAAAATTTACTCCTATAAGACACTACTAGGAAATCATGCCCCCATACCCAACTCAGAAACAGAGAAATTAGAGCAGTTCAAGAAAATTGAATGCCGACAAAACCCCCAAAGGAAATGACTAGGAACTCCCCAACAGAGTCGCCAATTCTATTACGGAGAAAACTTCCTATGGCTTGGGGTGTACCACAACAGACAAAGTAACCGCAGAAATCAATCCCTTCCCAATATGCAAGAGAAATAAAACATCTAACACTAAAGGATCTCGAAACATACCTTATTCCAGATGGTTGATGTAGATCCCCGTCGAGCTTTTCCAATCCCACTTGTGTTAACAATTTGCTCTCTCAACAATCAACAAACAAGACAAGCATGCTATATAATGGTGTTAGACCTACTCTAGCATATATAATCAATAATGTATAAGAAATTAAAAGCATCTGTGGATTCAATATTCATTTAAATGCACATCATTGGACAGGAAAAGATATTTCTATTAATATAAATTATAGATAAAATGAATGACAATCTCTGTCAGCACATCTGCGAACCGAAGAAACTGATTCCTCCACATGGGCTTCCGCCACTTCAATCCTCCATCTCTCAATAGCAAGCTCAGAAGCAAAGGCAATCTTGGGAAGAAAAACAAGTGCTCCAAGGGACAAAGGGATGCGAACTCAAGTATAAGCTATGGCAACAATGGACTACAGTTTTCTTGCTCTTCAATTCCTCTCCTTTCAATGTATCCAAAGGGTTCTTTGTATAGTGCTTCAATGGGGTAATGGAAGGTCAAATCCGAGCGATCTCAAGGCATATGGAAGGCCAAGAGACAAGTGACTCGGATCCAAATCAAGGAAAACTCCAAAACATTTGGCCTTTTGCACACATCCCGATGTACGCAGGTTTAACGGGTTATATCCACGTGTATACACGAGAAAGGGTTAAAAAGTCGCGTATAAAAAATAATAATTGTTTTTAGGGATGATCTTGGAAACATCAAAGGTACAAAAATGGTCCATGGGGTCCAAAGAGTCTGTAGAGGGACAGTGAAGGCCATAATTGTGTGATCTACCATGTGTGGTAAAATCAGCTATAACAACACCTATGGAAATTTCGGTAGCAAATCCAGCCTCAACAAACACCCAAAACGGGAATCTCCGCTGGCCATTCACACAGCAACACAAAAACAAATTTTTTGGGCATGGAAAAATGGAGAAACTGAAGAAAATGTGAAGGCTAGAGCACTACAAACTCCATCTACATGAGGGAGGAAAATGCGACCTCTAAATACCCCTAGAACGTGAATCTCCTCTTCCCATTCTGTTACGGAGAAAACTTCCTATGGCTTGGGGTACCACAACAGACAGAGTAACCGCATAAACCAATCCTTTCCTATATGTAAGAGAAACCAAACATCTAACACTAAAGGATCTTGATATATATCATATTAGAGGAAATTTGAGGTCTAAAATGGGCCTCCTAAGGAAAATAATAAAAAAAGCCACATCACACTACAAATATGCCATGTCAGATTAAATCTAATGAAAGTCAACCTAAATCGTCTCATTAATGGTAGTTGACAACTATATTGAGTTAATATAGATTTAAGAGATATTGATTAAAAATATTAATGAAATATTTAGATTCTTGTGCACACATAATAAATGATAGGAAACTTTTGAATTTTATATTATTATTTTTTTAAATGAATAGACCACTACTTTTTATATATTTAATAAATGTAAAACTCTAATATATTCATTTATAATGAAAGATATAATTATAATAGTATTAAAAAAATAAAAATAAAAATCACTATGATTTTTTAATATAAATTTTATATTAATTCATATAAAAAATATTATATCAAATAAAATAAAAAACAATAAACTATGTATATTCATATTACTTTTTATATTAATATAAAAAAAAATTGTGGTTTAATGGGTAGGTACATAAGAGAGAAAAAAAGTAAAATCAAATTTTATTATAATTTTAGTAACATTAAAAATAGTTTTTATTTTTTATTTTGTTAGTATTTAAATGTTTTACTTATTTTTGGATGTAATAATTAAATATATTTATTTTTTAAATATTATTTAATAATATTAAAAAATACTAAATATCTGTTATTTAGTATTTCAAGATAAGTCTATTTAAAATTAAATATTATTTAGTTTTCTTTTTAAAAAATTGATTAATAAATGTTTTTAGTATTTCAAAATGCTTCCACTACAATTTTAATTAATGCAAAGGTTATGTTTTAGAGGAGTTGGAAGTAGTGGTCAAATAAAATATTCTATATTTATTAGTTAAAGTTTATTTATCTTATTTCGAGGTGATCTTTTCAAGAACTTAACCAGGGTGAGGTTGATATCGAGTTAGCAATTTTTTCAAATAAAAATATGACACATAAAGCATTATGTGTCCAACTCAACCATAATGGTTGACCAAAGATATTGAAATTCTATTGGTTAAAAAATTCAACTCAATCCAGCTCATCCATGACACAGTTTTTTATAAGGCCCATTTTAGACCCCAAATTTCCTATAATCCGGGCCTTATTCCGAACGGTTGATGTAGATCCCTCTTAAGTTTTTCCACTCTCGCTTGTACAAGTAATTTGTTCTCTCAACATTCAGCAAACAAGACAAGCATGCTATATATAATTGTGTTAGACCTACTCTAGCATATATAATCAATAACATATAAGCATTTAAAAACATCCATGGATTCAATACTCATTTAAATACGCATTATTGGATAGGAAAATATATTTCTATTAATATAAAATAGAGATTACAATAGTGACAACCTCTTTCGGCACGTCTGCGAATCGAAGAAACTGAGTCCTCCACCTGGGCCTCCACCACTTCAATTCTCCATCTCTCGATAGCAAGCTCACAAGCAAAGGCAAGCTTGGGAAGAACACAAAGTGCTCCAAGGGACAAAGGGATGCATACTCAAGTATAAGCTCTGGCAACAATGGACTATAGTTTTCTTGCTCTTCAATTCCTCCCCTTCAATGTATCCAAAGGGTTCATTATATAGTGCTTCAATGAGGTAATGAAAGGTCAAATCCGAGTGATCTCAAGGCATATAGAAGGCCAAGAGACAAGTGATTCAGATCCACATCAAGGAAAACTCCAAAACTATTTGGCCTTTTGCACACATCCCGATGTACGCAGGTTTGAGGGTCAAATCCGCATATATACACGAGAACAGGTTTAAAAGTCACGTATATCAAATAAGACATGTTTTTAGGGATGATCTTGGAAACATCAAAGGTACAAAAATGGTCCATGGGGTCTAAAAAGTCTGCAGAGGGACAGGGAAGGCCATAAAGGTGTGATCCACCATGTGTGGTAAAATCAGCTGTAACAGATGCCCCCTAATGTGTGAGGTCAGAGGGGTGATACGATGGCTGAAATATATTATAAGTCCATCCCAGAAGTGGAGTGATGAAGAACCAGGTGGAAGAACTAGTCATCCAACAGTACAATATAATGACCAAACTTTGCACATAACTGCAAGTAGATATAGCGGTCCCGGATACATAAGAGTACAATGGCCATGAATAGGCATGATACAAAATATGACATGTGTGGTCATCGCCACGTATAATATAGATAGATCAGAATCTCCATGATGAAGATATACAAAGGATCATGATCTCCATGAATGATGGAGATATATAATGGATCAAGATCTCCATAATGGCTGGAAACATCTGACATACACTGTAATCAAGTCATGAGAGCTGAAATCTCATGAACACTGGCACAATCAAGGAGGTAGCATATATGAAATGCCACCAATCTGGAAGGTCTTCTACACAATTCGCTACGAGTACATGCCCTACTATGCGAATAGAGGTGTGGAGGTCGAACATAGTAGTCCATTGTCTGATTACTAGTCATTGATGTATACCGTTAACAGACGCGAGATCACCCACCGATAATGAAAATGGGAATCAAGGTACGTGACTGCAAACTAATAAGTGTGAATAAATGTGTTGAGGTTGAACACTTGAAAGGATCCATCGATCAGGGGACATTGATGTATTCCCAAAAATTGTCGATGGTGAGAGAACTTGCCACTAATGATTGCAAGTCTCAAGGCACTAAAAAATGACTCTAAATTCCTATCCCAAAAAAATGATCTGAATTCGATGGGATGAAATCCGCTGGAAGGAGGGCATTAAGGCATCCCCCATCATCCAACACGAGGTACTCAACAAAGATGTATAATGTGGAAGGACTCAGTCATAATGTGCACGAACCAGTATTAGTATCGGGAATGGCCGACATGCAAAGTCAAGAAAAGTGAGGAATGACCGACTCAGGTTTCAACTTCCTTCGAACAAGAGCATAAAGGAAAATGGTGACTGAATGTAGGAAGCATAGACTCAATATACAAAACTGGGACATCTCTGTGACACAGGAGGCATCGACAGAGGCTCCATAGGGACTAGAAGCTTAACCGGTTGGTGGAGATAAACTCAGAGAAAGGAGTACAACTCCTAAAGTCAAACTATTAACCCAACCAATGGATTTGATATACAGTGCTCTGTTCAAAGGCAACACGACTCGACTACTACCAACGATAACATCTTTTCTTGTGCGGCTTTTTGGTTTTTTTTATTTTTTTAGACTTTTTCGAATATTTTGAAAAGCTTGAAAAAGAATAAAAGTGCTTTATAGTTACAAACTAGGTGGAGACGAGTGTCAACGGGAAAACAAACTAGTTCCAAGCATTGAAACATACCTATGCTCAATGCAAGGACACATGTGTAGGATAACGACACTGGGGGGGAAGTCCCCTCCCTGTAAAAAATGGGGAATCAAGCTGCAAAGGATATATAAAATGGATCTATGTGGCTAGACATGAGACAAGCTTGGGCTATATAGCTGATAATCAAATTCAGGGAAGCCAGCATAAGGCTCAATGAAGCAGGAAAAACTCATGATAATGCAATTACAACTTGACATAAGGAAGTCTTGGGGAAAAAGGCCAACAAAAAGATCATGAGGAGTATGAGGCTCTTACACAAAGACATGGCGATACTAAAAGGGACTCCGGACCTAAGAGAGGACTCACAGCATGGGTACCAAATGCAAAAGGGAGCTAACTAAGACACCCATGTATAAGAAATCTCTACCATTCACATAATATCACTTCTAACAGCAATAAGAAGGTTCTGTGATACCATGGAATGGGTTCGTACCTAAGGTTAAGATGGAATGGTCATAAGGCAATGCATAAATGTAAGTGGATGTGATATCTTAACATATATGCTAGTTCAGACGTAATACCTGTGATAGGAACGAACGAGTCAAAACCTCGAAAAGAGTGTACAAAAACTGGACCCTACATGATAACCATATTAGTCCAAAACAACCCAAAATAGTCCATAAAGAATCCAAACTATAGGGAATAGGGAGGAATGATCATGACAAATAAATTCAAAGGAAAAAGTGCGGTGGACGATGGGCCATAAAAAGTAATGTAAAGCGTAGACCCAACGTTCACGTATCCACTACCATCCTCGTGAGGGTGACCACTGGTGTAAATACCGAGCGAAGGGAATAAAAATCCTCCACAAATGGAGTATAGGATGGAATATGACCATTTTCAAATCTATGAGCATGGTAAGAGGCTGTGATGCCCCCAAGTCTGACACCAAGGTCCATACTAGGACCAAGGACGGGTGATAGGATACCAGGCATGTCGAAAATAAAAGGACCCAAACTCAAGAGAGCATAAATATACTCAAGTAACCACAATCCCAAAGGCCAACTAGCGCATAAAGAGCACACTCCTAAGAAAATATACAGCCAAAATACAAGCAAACCAAGGGGAGGATATGTGACCTCCCGAATGCAGCAGGTATGTCTCACCTAGGAGAGGCCCGAAACTCCCATACACTACAAGTGGAGGTACATAACCAATTATAGTGGCCCTTAGCTTCAACACATAAAGTGACTGTGCTGTCCAACCTCTACCTAGCTGGGACACCTACAAAATAACCTCTGCAAGTACCCCCTGTGATACCTAGGTAAGGAAAATAAGGTCACCTCAATATAACCAATGCTCAGGTGGACAGTCGTAGGCGGGATTGACCATATTGGCAGGGTAGCAAAACCCGAAACTCTCAAAAGAGCCCCTGGATACAAATACAATCCTGGAAATATCTTCGGTGCTACTGAGTTACAACCTAGGGTCATCCCAATCATCACCGCTCACACTGCCTCGTGCTTAACTCCCTTGTAAGAGGAGGATCCTGAGAAACACTATTTATATAAAGGATTTTCACACTCTCACCTGGATAGACACATAAATGTTTTGTTTAGTGGTCTTGGAGAATTAACTCACAATGAACTATTCCAAGACCCTAAAACCTATTCTTATTGGTGCACCCTATAAAATAAAAGAGTGTAATTCATTTTATTATGCATTGATTTTAATGGTTGTAATTACTCAAAGGGAAATGGCTGTGCAACTAATGATATGAAGACTCAGCAGTGAAATAAAAGTGCACACCATAACAAACAATGCTAAGTGCAATCTTTGTCAAATGAAAAATAGGGTATGCCACTACATGAGATGCATAAATATATATTCATTTTCGAATGCCAATGCAATCCTTCCTATATGAAATCCTAAATAAAACTCTCATCCAAGCAATCCAATGCAAGTACCTCCTCAAATCCATATGCAAAAAATGCAACTACCTTGTATTTTTCAATATAAAAGAATGAAAAATGAAATAAAAGTCATATAAAACTCTCAATCTCTGCAGCAAGTATAAAACACAAGCCTAGCAAGACACTAAGACAAAAAAGAGTAATGCACTAATGGCAAAACAAAAAGGATAAATGACTAAAACTACTTTCAAAGAAAAATCAATGAAAAGACGGTCTTTGGTCACAAAAGAAGAATCCAACAGACAACATCAGAACCAAGGAAGACCCAACCACACTCACAACCCACCTAGAAACTTCCCATAACATCAAACTCAACAAAAGGGAGGATGTACGCAACTGTTTAAAGAATAGCTGCGTATATACACGACTTTTGGCCAAAAAGCTGCATGTATATGCAGATTTTGGCCAAAAACCTGCATGCATACACGGCTTTTGGCCAAAAATTTGCATATGTACGTGACTTTTGTCCAAAAACCTATGTATATAGAGACAACAATGGTAAAAAGCAGGCCAAGGGTCAAACCAATAAAGGGTAGTGTCAATGGATGAACATACTATAAAATCCAACACAAAAACAAGGAGAAACAAAGAGCAAGTCAAGAAAATCAAGCACATTGTGCCCCCAAACCCCAAATAGAAACAAGGAACATCCCCGGTATGGTCACTAATTCTGTTACGGAGAAAACTTCCTATGGCTTGGGGTACCACAATAGACAGAGTAACCACAGAAATCAATCATTCCCTATATGCAAGAGAAACCAAACATCTAACACTAAAGGATCTCGATACATACCTTATTCCGGACGGTTGATGTAGATCCCCGTTGAGCTTTCTCACTCTCCCATGTACAAGTAATTTGCTCTCTCAACATTCAACAAACAAGACAAGCATGTTATATATAATTGTTAGGCCTACTCTAGCATACATAATCAATAACATATAAGCATTTAAAAACATCCATGGATTCAATACTCATTTAAATACACATTATTGGACAGGAAAATATATTTCTATTAATATAAAACAGAGATTACAATAGTGACAATCTCTATCGGCACGTCTGCAAATCGGAGAAATTGATTCCTCCACCACTTCAATCCTCCATATCTCGATAGCGAGCTCACAAGCAAAGGCAAGCTTGGGAAGAACACAAAGTGCTCCAAGTGACAAAGTGATGCAAACTCAAGTATAAGCTTTTGCAACAATGGACTATAGTTTTCTTGCTCTTCAATTCCTCCCCTTCAATGTATCCAAAGGGTTCCTTATATAGTGCTTCAATGAGGTAATGAAAGGTCAAATCTGAGCAATCTCAAGGCATATAGAAGGCCAAGAGACAAGTGATTCAGATCCACATCAAGGAAAAATCCAAATCTATTTGGCCTTTTGCACACATCCCAATGTACACAGGTTTGAGGGTCAAAGCCATGTATATATGCGAGAACAGGTTTAAAAGTCACGTATAGCAAATAAGACATGCTTTTAGGAATGATCTTGGAAACATCAAAGGTACAAAAACGGTCCATGGGGTCTAAGGAGTCTGCAGAGGGACACGAAAGGCCATAAAGGTGTGATCCACCATGTATGGTAAAATCAGTTGTAACACATTCACTGAACAATACCAAAAACAAATTCCCCCCCCCCCCCATGTGGAATGAGGAAACAACCACAAAAACATGAAGGGAAGAGCCCAAGAGATCCAACTATGTGAGAGAGAGAAACTTATGGGTGAATAATGTCTTGGGCATGCATTTTCAAGCATTTACTTTCCCAAGAAGTCAAAAACACGTTTTCCATAAATGGGTGGCTTCCCAAATTCGAATTTGACTCCCATACTCTTCAAATCCCCATGCATTAACTTTCCCCAACCAACTTCTAGATGACTAGGCACAAAAAGACAAAATGGGTAGTTGAAATCTTTATGGGTTTTCCCTTAGAAATTTGGATTTACCCTATTGGCTCAAGGGTTTGAATGTTTTCCCTGCCTATTCCTTGTGAAATCATGCCCCCATCTCTTTAACGTTGCGATGCATAGCTAGTTGTGGTATTTTTATAATTTGCATTTTACGTGATGTCTCAAAACATATTGTGCATGGATAGCACATAAACCATCGACATCGATTTTAATCGTCGATACATAAGACACTAAATCCATGGTGGGGCCTTTGGCTTGAGCTCCACACCATGAGCAAATAAAAATATTTACATCATATGAAATTCAATACCATGGGGTCAAAACCAAGGTGTTACATTCCCCTCCCCCTTCAACAGCACTATCCTCAGTGCTCATCAAAACTGAACAAAATGTTACACTAGCACTACCTCAGTGCTCTGCCAAATTGAAAAAAAATGGATGCGCCAATCCCATGCCAGCCTCTAGCTCCCATGTAGCGTATCATGACCGTGGTGCTTCCTTGGTACCTTTGTCTGTTTAATGGTACGATCTAGAACTCCTCCTTGGTTCCATTTCATGGTTGTTTTGCATACGAACTCCTCCAAGTCCTTAATTGCATGCATCAGTACACACCACTAATTCTTTTTATGGGTCTTGGAGTCCTTCTCCTTAGCTTGGAACATTTCCAATGTCTTTGGAAACCAATAATACCTATGCTCAAGCGGCAAGCAATGAGTCGATTCCCATGTTAGTATTCACAAGATTTACAACATCATAGATGAATCACATGCACATGTATATTGACATAAAATCAACAAGAAGTTTTCAAGTGAACCAAATACTTATCTGCACAATTATCTTGTTTTGGTTCCGCAGGTGTCTGACTGGTCTTTATACAACCATGTCACTCACAACCTTGCCCCACCCACACCTGGGTGTGCATTAAAGGGTAGCCAAATATCTGCAAGCCTCGGATCATTTGAAAATACCTCTCAACTAAGGTTTGACAGCTCTATTCTTGAGCCCAACACCTCCTCTAGGTGCTCACCAAGCTTAGGTTCTTCCTTTTCGAACACCACAATGAATTTAATTCATAGGTCAGAATCATTCCTATAGGATGCAATGTATAACAAAATTTTTAAAACCATTGTTGCATCATATGCTCATGTATATTTACAGAAAATCAACAACAACCAAAGTTTGATAAGTAAGTCAAATACTTATCTGTATAGAATCTCTCAATTGAGATCTGGTCAGCCCCGCTTCAGATCCTAACACCTCTTTGGGTGCTCAATGGAATCTCTAGCTTAAGGGCCTAGCACCTCTTCTAGTGCTCACCAAGATTTGGCGCTTCCTTTCCAGTAACCATAACAGATTAATTCACATTTTAGATTCATTTTCGCAAGATTAATTTCTTAACAAGAATTTCAAAATCTTAGCTGAATCATCATGCACATGTGTAATTACAGAAAATCAACTAGGATTTTCCAAGTAATCCAATACTTATCTGTATAGCATCTCTCAATCGAGATTTGATCAACCCCACTTTAGAGCCTAACACCTCCTCAAGTGCTTAATGACAGCTTTGGCTTATGTGCCTAGCACCTCCTCCAAGTGCTTACCAATGCTCAGGAGCTTCCTTTTCTCTTCACAAAGCCCCCACTATCGTGACAATCCCCTCACAGCCTGAATGTTTGCGAAAAGAAGTATAACCAGATGTCTTACACCCTGGGCGTCCCCAGTGATGCATACCGATGCCTAGTTGATAGGGGGCAGAAGCTATGTACCCAATTACATCCTTTCATAGGAGCCATGTACACCAAGTACATATTTCCATCGTCTCACCTGTGTTACATACAAGCATGCAATTCACATGAGATGTCATCATAAAAAAAATTCAGTCATAGGTTTTCAAACCTATTACAAACACATCCCTCTGAGAAGCTATGTATCTAAGTACATCCTTCTAAGGAGCCATGTACACCTAGTACATATGTTCATCATCTCACCTGCATTACATACAAGCATGCAGTTCATATGAGATGTCATCATAAAATTTTCAATCATAGGTTTTCAAACATATTCCAAACAAATTCCTCCGAGAAGCTATGTATCCAAGTACATCCTTCTGAGGAAACATGTACGCACAGTACATATGTTCATCATCTATCCTGCATTACATACAAGCATGGAGTTCATATGAGATGACATCATAAAATTTCAATCATATATTTTCAAACCTATTCCCAACACATCCCTTCGAGAAGATATGTATCCAAGTACATCCTTCTGAGGAGCCATGTACACCTAGTACATCCTTGCGAGGGATTATGTATCCCAAACACATCCTTCCGAGAAGCTATGTACTCCAAAGGTGTACTTTCATCATCTCACCTGCATTACATACAAGTATGCAGTTCACATGAGATGTCATCATAAAAAATTTCAATCATAGGTTTTCAAATCTATTTCACGCATACAAGATTTCCCAAATATCATACGATCAATAACATTGATAGTCAAATAATAATCTGAGTTTGCAATTCTGCTTCTTGCAGAAAATCGGACTTTTGCAACCATGAGGTCATCCTCATATTGTTTGGATCTTGCCAGTGGGAGTACGTTTCCCTTACTTACACATGCTGCCCAAAACCTGGACATCTACATACAACATGTCATCTTGACACAATTTTAAATAAGCCAAACAATCACAGTTAGCAACAGGAAACTTCAGACATCAGGTAATGCAAGACAAGCATATCCATTCTTAGCATGATTCAAAACCATCATAGGAGATCATAGTATCCCATAATCAATAGAAAAAATTTCAATCTGAAGTTCCAAAAATCTGTTCTCAGTCATGATTTTTTCCCTCATAACGTCTAGCCTTTGCACATGACATATTCCTGCCTCAATTCACCGAGTACCACTTAGACTACCATGTCCAAGTCATTATATATGCAACCTTTAGGCAACAATGTCCCAAGAACTCCTTGGGAGAACCCTTCACCTATACATACTCAACTTTGACTGCAGAGTACCCCTCAATGACCACCTGTAGTATCCTGCAAGTCCCATATAGGATCTCACATCTATCACATTCCTTAATGAGCATACAATTCATGCTCCCTGAGCACTTTCAATACCATCCATAGATGTGTTTCATGCTTTTCCTCATTCATAGAATGAATAAGAATGTCATCAAGGATGACAAGAACAACTTGTCTAGATACATGCTAAAAACACCAATCATAGAACATATGAACATAGCTGGTATGTCCGTGAGACCAAATGGTACCACCTAATGCTAGGCCCTTCTTTTGACATTCTTTAGCCAAACTAATACTTGATTTTTAGTCCGGTCCCAAATTTAGCAGAACCACTAATCTATGTGACTCAGTCAATGTCCCAAGAAATGCTCTTTCCATGAGCTAACTTCAATCCTTCGATAAACTAGATTTTCATAAATATCTCGCTCCCATCTCCGGCAATTAACGGGCTTGCTAGTTCTCCAATGAAATGTATGGAGGTCCGTCATATCTAGATCGATGGTGGACCTCAAATATCATAGGGATATTTTCATCAAATATCGTGCCCGCTAGGATTTTCTTTCTCCGTGCTATTTCACCCAGCGAAATAGCTCACAGTCCTTGATCTACATCGAGATCAATCTTATCTGTTGATCTCGATCTCTTTTATGGCAATTACCTCCACATTTCGTGGCCGATTTACCTTTTATATCCTTCTTGCTATTCAGTCGTCGATATTCTGTATGGTCGTAGATCTTCGACCCTTCAAATATCCACCACACAATATACCTTCGTGAGTATTATTTAATCTTGGAACTGTTGGGTTATCTCAGATGTCACTCCAACCTTTTGAATCCCATCTTCAACCGTGGAATTGTTCCTGGTCACGATCTCAACTACCTACATAGGCATGAACATAGGCCCTTCTTACCATCGATCCTTGCAGTGATCGATCACTGATCTAGAAACCTAAAACAAGTTTATTATGAACATAATATAATTCGTTCATGAAATCCTCAATGGATTATTAATCTAACTCTCATTCTACTGATCAAAGAATCAATCAATCGATGTTTGTTTTTCTCTCTCTTAGAAACCTTGGTTCGCATGCAGGATTATCAATCATTAAAAGAGGATTCAATTCATGAAATAACATATTCAGATAGAATTGAATTTACATAGAGATTATGTCGAAATATGATTTCTTCATTCACACAATGAAATTGTACATGCAATTTTTTCTCAAAACCTGCATTCTGATCATATAAAGACTTAGTCTCCTTGATAGCCTCTTCTAGAGTTCTAGGTTTATCAAACTTAATCCTACCTTTCTAAGCTTTAGGTAGCCTACTCAGAAGATGCTCGGTTTTCACTTTATCATTGATGATGTATTTGGCATACCTCAATAGTTTCAAGAACTGGTTTGCATAGTCCTCCATGGTCAATTGTCCCAATTTCAGCTTCAACTCCTTAGGTGTTGTGAACTTGCCTCACATTCCCATCCTGATGCGAACAGTTCCTGCACAAATGGTTTCCTCCACATTCCCATCATTGGAGTGGTTTCACGACAGTTTTAGCTCCTTGAATGTTGTGGACTTGTATTTCATTCCCATTCCGATGCAGACAATTCTTAATCAGACAGTCTCCTCCACATCCCAAACATTGGAGTGGTTTCCTTGGCTTGTCTCCCATCATTCTGGTCGGCTTAGTCACAACTTGTGAGGGATGCCTTTGCTGATTTTGGGAGTGAGAAGGTTTGAAACCTTTCCTCCTTTGGTCAAGCTTCACACTCTTCTTATAGGAATTTCTCCTACTCCCTTCAGTATTTGTTGTCTGATTCCTAGAGTTTATCTTCCTTTGGAGTTATGTCAAACTCTGTAGCATGGATGCACTCAACTGATTTTTCTCTTTCAGAGCCTTGGTCATCCTTTCATTTTCCTTTCTCCAACCATGCAACTCCATCCCCAGGCTCTTTATGGTAGCTACAATATTTGGGGGAGTCTCTTGATTCCTCTTCCCATCAAATTATGTTTCAACATCCTTGACCTAAACATCTTCCCCCAAAACATCTGCCTCGAGGTCGTAGGGATCCTATTCATCACTCATGATGTAAATATTCTTGGCACTAATCTTCTTGGTCGAGCTAATACCAACTTCTCAACCTGCACTATGACTCAACAAAATGTGTTCATGAACACCATTGTTAAATTATAAATTTATAACATTCTCATAAATTTATAATTACTTGCATGCATTTGGAAAAACCATATATATTGACAACTTTGTCAAACACACAGAATTTTCTCTTCATGAACGACGACTTTCTCAGGGTGGGGGGCGAAGGGGGTCAAGGGGTATTTGTAAATCATTTGATTTTGCGCAATATGGCACATAATTTCACTACCATTTTTCACCCTTCTGGCACATTAGAGAGAATTTGAGGTAAAAAATGGGCCTCAAAAGGACCAAAATGTACTATAAAAATCAACCAATTACATTCTAGTAGATGACATCATCCCCCATGGTTGAGGTGGCATTGCATGAGTTAAGAATGCTTATTTGTCACATTTTCTATGGTGGATGAAAATCCATAGTTAACCAAGGTAGTGGTACAAGTACTTTTAAGTCATAAAGTGAAGTACTCACAATAAAAGTCATTTCACACTTTCTCATAAAATAATATTATTGTTATTTTCAAGTAAAGTACTGACTATTCACTTTCTAATAAAATAATATTATTGTCATTTTCAAGTAAAGTACTCATAATTCATAAAAATGTATTTTCACATTTTTTTATAAAATAATATATTGTCATTTTCATGTTTTTTAATTTTAAATTATATATTCACTCAATTGCATTTAATATCATAATGTCAAACTAATATATATATATAATCTTGTACTTTTAAAATAAATTAAATTCATGAATTATATTTAAATGAAAAAAAATATGTTAGTTATGCATATAAATTAAATTCTTTTTTGTTTAATTTTATTTACAAGTTCAAGACAAATAAATGTTAAAAGACAATAAATTTTTGGGAATTTACAATGAATCTTAGTCACATCATTCTAGAGTTATTTTATTAATTTTATTTATAGTCAATTTAAAAAAAGTAACTCAACCATGGTTATTTATATTGTGCATAAAAAGTAATGTAGGAGGTGAGTTGTCATATGTGCCTACCCCATAAAACCCCTAACTCATAATATTTTAATATATCTTATATTTTTGTAGTACATCTCTTAAGAGGCCCATTTTTTATCTCAAATTCTCTCTAATGCCTGTGAACTCCACTGAAAAACCTGTTGAATTTTTCGTTTCGGTGAATTTTCCATTTTCCTCCGATTGACGAACTCACCAAATTTTTTCAACATGTCAGCTCAACTCACCTTTCTCCTTTAGACATGTCGAAAAAACTCATCATTTCCTCCCGATTGGAAAAACTTGCCAACCTTTCCGACGTGTCGGAAAAATTTCGATTTTTCTTCCGATCGCAAAACTTGTCGAACCTTCTAACGTGTTGGAAAAATTTTGAAGTTTCTTTCGATCGGAAAAAACTTTATAAACTTGCCGACGTGTTGAAAAAATTATGAATTTTGTTTTCGATCGGCAAAAACTTGCCAAACTTCCCGACGTGTCAAAAAAATATTCTGAATTTCTTGCCGACATGGAATTTTCGACACTTAAAAAAATTTTGGAAAATTTTTCTTCTTCCTTTCATCGGCGAAAAATAGAATTTCCAACCGACATGTATGGGATGAAACTTAGCTTTCCACCCGACATGTATTTGATGAAAATCCACAAGTTTTTCGATGTGTGTTAGGGTGAATCCGCGGACCTGGGTAACACTTTTTGGCAAGCGCATTTCGGCAAAAATAGAAAAACGTACCTCGGTCGAGGGATTGTTAAACCCTCGACCGAGGTCTTAATACTTTGACTGAGGTTTTATCAAGCCCTCGACCGAGGTTTTGTTTAGCCCTCGACTGAGGTATTTATTAACCCTCGATCGAGGTATTAAAACCTCGACCGAGGGTTAATAAATACCTCGGTCGAGGTATTAACTCGGTCGAGGGCTTGATAAACCAAGAACAAAAAGAATAAACCCTTAAAAACAAGCCAAAATGCTCATTATTCTCCTTCACCAAGTTTTCATGTCTCCTTTTCCAACTTTGCATAACAGGGCAAGATGTGACGAGACTTGTGTTATGAAATGAATGGAAGGTGAACACTACTTATAACATAAATTCAACCCAAAAAATTGTAACATAAATTCAACCCCGAAAATAAAAAATAGAAACCCATCATGATCCCTTTCTTTATATTATAAGGGCGGAAATTAATTTGAAACCTTATCTTAATTTGGAAATATAGTGTGACAACAAACTTCCTTCGTATTATAATTTCGACCCTTACCTTCCCATGGTTAAAGAACAAACAAAATCCAATAAATATAAAATGAACCTTGAGAATGATCATAGAAACACACCTTGTGAGTGGATATTAAATTTTCATAAGCATTTCATTTATAAATATAAAATAATAATTGTTTTTCTTTTAATAGGGAGGAAGCATTATTAAATTTTGCCTATAAATTTGAGGATTACTCCGGCTTAGCTTAAGCAGACCGCTCGAGCTTTGAACTCTTGCTGCAAATGGCTACTGCTCTTTAAAGCTATGCGACAACTTCAAAGATGTCAAATATTTATGTGGGTGTTCGCTTTAGACCGTTTAATGCATGGGAAATGTGGAAAAATAGAGATGCCTGTTATTTTCAATCCTGAACACGCAAACCTCCTGAACAGGCAACCGTGGGAACAGGCAACCGCGGCAACAGAAAACTTCTTCAATCGTGGCAGACTTGGATTGGGAGATCAAAAGAACACGTGGCGAAATCTTATTGGCTGCATAAACAACGAAGATGAACCGGACGAACAATATTTCACAGGCCATTCGATATTTAATGCCGTCACTGTTGCATTGTGAGCCATTAGATTCCAACGGCCATTGGATCCAATGGCTCATACTACTGTGAAGGCCGCATTAAATATGGTATGGCCTTACTACGTAATTAAAAAAAAAGACTTTATAAATTTGAAAAACTATTCAACTTTATAAATTTGACGAAGCATAGGCTTAGGCTTGCGGCGTATGGATTAGGCAGTAGTTGGCAGAGAGTAAAAAGTGCCTTCATATGAATATCTGGTGCCTCCATATCTAGAGGCGCAATCCAGAAATGATCTCCATATCTGAAGGCACAATCCAAAAATGATATGAGCGTACTTTCATATCCAAAAAAGATATATGGGGCACGCTGTACAGGATTCGGGTAAATAGCTAAGGGATCGGTCTTTACTCGTCCGGTCCATGCATACCATATGAATGGATGGCTTTCATATTGAAACTATCATGCCATGGCTTGTAACATCAGATGGGTAGTTAATTTACTGCAGAGTTGTTGATATTTAACATGCAACAACTTATTTAATGTTGTTTTCGTTAGTGTAATTTTGAGATTTAATAATTTGCAGCAACTTTAAATAAATTGCTACAATTTAGATAATTTTAAGAGTTAATAAGCTATGCCAAATTAAAGAATTTTAAGGCGATCAATAACTAACCAAGTTTTAATGCCCATAGCTACAAAGTAGCAGGCCTTTGAATCTCAACTTTCTTAAGAGTTGGATCTCAACCACGTTAAAATCTAACTTCCTGCCATGTAGTAATAGTTGCATTAAACTCTGGTTAGTTTCCTTCTAAAATTATAGATTCAAAAACCAATTTGCAGATCTTGCTGGCTTGCAGCAGAGTAATAAATGTTACTACAGCCACAATAGAGATGCCATGGAGCTGTGAGGATAGAGGATGAGGGATGGAATTTGACGGGTAAATGCCCGTCATGGGTCATTTTACCCGTCAAATACAGCTAAGATTTTATCAAGAACGTCAAAATATGGCTTAGAATACAGAAAACGTTTCATATTTTGATTGCTATGGGCAATTTTGAAGGGTGTCTGCCATTTGAAATTCCAACCCTAATACCTCGGTAGAGGTCTTAACGAAACCTCGATCGAGGGTTTGTTAAACCCTCGATCGAGGGCTTTACAAACCCTCGGTCGAGGTTTAGTTAAGACCTCGACCGAGGTATTTAAATACCTCGGTCGAGGGCTTAAGAACATAGACTTAGCCCACATTCAGACAAATGAAAAAAAATTTGTGCCTTGCAGAGGTGTACACCCTGTCATTCCTAGCACATAATTGAGCGGAGTTGATACCGATAAATTCACCAATGAATCTTCTATCCATTGAGGTATCATACATGCATTTTGGCATTCATATGAAATTTATTTTTTAATTACTTCTAAAACTTATACTTAGAAAACCACACTGCAACTTCGAAGCAGCTCAAAGAAAAATCCGCAGAGTAAAAAATACACAGCCAAAAAATTCTTAAAAATGCACACATCACATATCGACATGTCTTCTTCAAAAGGGTATTTTTGGTTTTTCAATTTTTGAAAAAATAGAAAAAATTGCTTTACGTGGACAAATATGTGTTTAAAACGATGCTGAATCGAATGTGGTCACTTTCAAAAAATAATAAATAATTGTATAATGCGAAAAAAATTAACAAAAAAATATGCACATCACACTGCATTTTATGTAGATCATGCTCATATATATATATATATTTTAAATTATTAATGCAAGATTGAATTACTCTACGTGGACACGAGCCACTTATTAGATTCTTCAAATTTTTAAGGTCACACAGTTCATTAAATGCAAAAATTCACACATTAAATGACATCGAAATATTTTAAAAAAAATATCACTATGAAGCCAACATAATATTATACAATTTGTTTTTTAACTGCAAGTCAAAATTCACATGGCATATATGCGTTTTGAGGGCTTCTATCTAGCACATGAGTAAAAAATCAGGTTTTCATCGCCAAATTTGGCCAAAAAGTGTTACCCATCTTCATGGAATCACCCGTTGTCGAAACTCAGCCGACATATCAACAAAATTCACCAATTTTGCCGATTTTTCAAACACTTATAAAACATTTCGGAAAATTTTTCTTTCTCTTCTCGTCGGCTCGACTCAGCCCTTTCACGCTGACATGTATTGACTCAAATCATCCTTTCAAGCCGACATGCATCAGCTCAAATCATCCTTTCACACTGACATGTGTTGGCTCAGCTTTAGCAAACTAAGCAGATACGCAATTTCCAACACTTAGAGAAATTTTAGAAATTTTTCTCTGTCTACTTCTTTTCCTACTGACCACAAAAGGTGATTTTTCCTCTCTCAACTGCTCATATTGGCCCATTGAAGCTGAATACTGCAACCAATGATCTGGTACCACACTGTCACGTCCCCACCCCTCTACCTGAGAAAGAACGCGACTTCACGACTATCAAATCAGGGAAATCTATCCCCATGAACATGATAATAAAAATGCACTGAACATAAAAACATACAGAGATGCATAATGCATGAAATCTATAGTGAAAGCAGATACATTTCATTCAAGCATTCAACATGTTCATACTAATTCATTTAAACAAATACAGTTGCAGAGTTTAAATACACAAGAATACTTATCTCGAAAAATAGTTGTCCCGTAACCAGCTATGTCGCTACAACATTCCACCAAACCATAGGCAAATGTGCTCATCAATTTCTCAGCAACACTTCCACCCCCAAGCTAGGCATGATTTCCACAAGGAATAAGGGAACAACATGCTTACACACAGCAATACATACATCCACAGTCAAGCCAACACCCAGTTGGGTTTCACAGACCGCTAAGCAAACAAGCCAACCACATAGGGGTTCCTTGGACTTACTCATCCAAGCCACAATCACATCCAAACACAGTCAACCATCTAACAGATGGGTTTCTTGGACTTACCCAGCCAAGCCAACACAAGGATGCACTTCATAGAAAAATACAATTGTTGGGCATGAAGGAAAATGTTCTTCAACCAAAAGCAAGTGGGTAAAATGGGGAAAAACACAATGGGAACCAAAAATGATTTCAACAAATGTTCTTGAGCATTACAGAGGAAAAAATGACCTCCCTGAAAACCCAAAATGTGGATCCGAATTCAGAAAACGCCTATGGGAATTTTGGGAGCAGATCTAGCCTCAACAAACAACCAAAACAGGAATCTCTGCTGGCCATTCACACATTAGCACAAAAACAGATTTTCTGGGCATGGAAAAATGGAGAAACTACAGAAAACATGAAGGGGAGAGAACATCAAACTCCAGCTGCATGTGGGAGGAAAACATGACCTCTAAAAACCCCTAAAATGTGAATCTCCTTTGCCCATTCACTAAACAATACCAAAAATGTATTTCCCCCCTGTGGAATGAGGAAACAACCACAAAAACATGAAGGGAAGAGACCAGGAGCTCCAACTATGTGAGAGAGAAAAATGTATGGGTGAATAATGGATTGGGCATGCATTTTGAAGCATTTACTTTCCCAAGAATTCAAAAACACATTTTCCAAAAATGGGTGGCTTCCCAAATTCAAATCTGACTCTCGTACTCTTCCCATTCCCATGCATTAATTTTCGCCAACCAACTTCTAGATGACTGGGCACAAAAAGACAAAATAGGTAGTTGACAGGTTTATGGGTTATCCCTTAGACATTTGGATTTACCCTATTGGCTCAAGGGTTTGAATGTTTTTCCTCCCTATTCCTTGTGAAATCATGCACCCATCTCTTTAACGTTGCAACGCATAGCTAGTTGTGGTATTTTTATTAATTTGCATTTTACATGATGTCTCAAAATATATTGTGTCTAGCTAGCACATAAACCATAGGCATCGATTTTAATCGTCATACATAAGACACTAAATCCATGGTGATGCCTTTGGCTTGAGCTCCACACCATGATCAAATAAAAATATTTACATCATGTGCAATTCAATACCATGGGGTCAAAACCAAGGTGTTACATAGAGAGTTTGACATAAACATATCTTCTACAAACTCTAACAAATTCGGTTGAGATGAGACACATATTTGCGATTAATTAATACTTCCAACACTTCAGTCGATGCTTTCTTGATTCATTACAGGTGGAATTCTACACTCAAGAGCATAATCATGGGAATCCCCATGATCAAGTGGCTCATGTTTGAAGAACAACCCTTCAACTCCAAGATCCTGGTGGAACATCTGGGTATAGCCATACATATATGTTTGGATATGAGCAGATTTTTGGATGAAGAGGAAGTTACAGGAAGTTGTCTCCATGCCTCTATATGAGGAGCAAACAAAGGCCGTAAGAAGTAAAGTCGAATAGCTAAAACATGCAAAAATACTTGTGGACAAAGAAGGATCATCACATTATCTCTATCGGGAGCTTGGCTTGGGTGGGTTTGCAAGTTCTCCTGACTTGCATTCCATAGATCAAAGACACACCCTTTGACTTCGGTCCAAACCTTAACATAAATAGACTCTTCCCTTGACATTTTGCATTGTCCAAAAACTTTATATGCTCATAGCTGAGGTCTCAGGTTTAATTTCTCTTCCATACTTCTGGGAATATAAAAATGTGGACTAACCGCCATTCCTAATAATAATTCCTTGTTCTTGGTTTCAAATGTTCACCAACATCTACAGGTTTTGGTGTAAAAATAAACCTTAAATTGCAAACCTTACAATTTTCATAAATATCGACCAATATACTACTGTGTTTAAAAAAATCACCCTCAGGGAAAAAAAGCATATCAACATACAAAATAAACTTCAGATTCTAATGAAGAAGCAAATTTAGGAAGGTGTTTTGGTTCTCTTAACTTTAGTTTTTATATGTTCTCTTCTAACCCACCTAAGGTCTCTTCAGAATTTCGGATTGCTGAAATTGATAAAGAATTATTTGAGACTCCAGTTTATCAGTATATGAAAATGAAAGATCTAAAAGAAGAAAACAAAAGGGTTTTAACCAGAATGAAAGCAAAAGAGAAAGTCTCAGAAGAAAGAGAGAAATTTGTCTCTCCAGAAATCAACAAGAACCCAACATTCTACCAGCTTGCAGATTTATACAAATTCTATCTTGATCATCATGAGGATAGACAAAAGTTTAGAAAGGATAAAGAGAATCTGTGTAGACTACAAATCAAAGATAACCAGAATTCCTTAAAGAAGTTGGTAAAAGAACTAGAAGATTTGAAAATGATGCTTGAAATAACTATCAGAGAAAGAGACCAGTCCTATGATGAAGAAATGTGCAGAGTCTATGCTGAAGCACATGTAACACCCCGATTTTGACCCCGTTTTCATTAAAAATGTATATGATGTTATATTGTAATTAATCATGGTGTGGAGATAAAAGAAAAATCCCCACCATCGATTTAACGTTTTATGTTTCGGCGATTAAAATCGTTTCTGATGGTATTTTGTGCTAGCCGGCACATTATAATTTTGACATCGTGTAAATATGCAATTTAATTAAAAACCCACAACTAGCTATGTCAATGCAACAAATAATGAGATGGGGGCATGATTTCCTAAGGATAAGGGGGGGCAATATTTAACCTTTGGGGCCAATGGGGAAAAGCCAAATTTCAATGAAAGAACCCATCAAACTGTCAACTACCTTTCTTGTCTCATTCACCCAATCAGTTAATTCTACCAGAAATTGATTGGGTTTGTTATTGCATGAGGATGGGCAAGGTATGGACTTTAGAAATTTGAATTTGGGGAAGCACCCGTTTTTGGGAAAAATGTTTTTGACTTTTGGGAAGCACCCATTTTTGTCACGCAGTGGAATCTTGGGAGTTGTTTTACCTTCATGTTTTTCCATGCTGTGTGTTCTCCTTCACGTTGGGGGCTCCTGGGCATTTTTCTCACCATCATTCATCCACATTGGGGATCTCTCAAGCGGCTGGGATTTTCCTGTGTGTGCCATTCACATTTTTGGGTTTGCTGTGTGTGTTTTCCCTCACGTGGGAAGACATTTCTTGATTTTTCCTCAGGATGGGGATTCATTTTTGTAATGATATGCAGTTGGGTTTCTTCCCCAACGATTTTGTTGCATTTCCCCACTGTTTTTCAAGCTGAAAATTGTTTCTTTATTGCCGAGTGATTTGGAGGAGAGACCACTTTTTCTTTATTGTGATTGAGTCTATTTTGGCCACGATAGGGCCAAAACATCCTTGGGAAATTGAATTTACTATTAGGGTTTGTTCTTACCATTTTTGGTATTTTTTTTTTGTTTCCATAATGTTTTCCCCAATCCAGAACTATGTATCTTGCTCTGTATACCTCTATTGTATGTATTTGAGCAGTTTTGGAGTGGAAATGGGGTCTGAGCTAGCTTGATAAACCTAGTGGAAGAAGGAACCTCACAGACATATCTAGAGGGTTGGATTTCTTCTTGGCACACCCTAAATAGCACTGGAAGGGAAGGAACGGCCTGAGGGAGTATGTCGCAGAGAAGGGGATGATTCCTTATGTTGGGTGTGTGAATGTTTTAGAAGTTGGACTAGATCTGGTGCAAGTGTCCATGGCTCTTTAATTAAGCTCACTAGCTTAGCAGTCAGCCTTTCCGGCTCCTCTTTAGCCTGATAAACCCAATGATGTTGGCTTCGATGAGTTTTGTGTATCATTGGCTATGTGTGAGCTCGGGGGTGGTAATGTTGCTGAGAGATTGATGAGCAGACTGGCCTATGGTTGGGTGGAGCATTGCAGCGAAGTAGCTAGTTGTGGGACAAGATTCTATTAAGATTAGTATTTCTTGTCTATTTCATCTCTGTAATTGTATTTGTTGTTTAATGAAAATGATGAACATGTGTATGCTTCCCTTGTATGTTAAATGTTTATGCATCTGTGTATGTCACTAGTTCAATGCATGCATTTTTATCATGTGTATGTTCATGGGAATTAAGTTTCCTGGAGTAGATATCAGTAGTAGCGTCGCATCCTCTCCATCCGGTAGAGGGCTGGGGAAGTGACAACACTACAGTCACCAAAAGTTGCTGAAAGTACAAAACATTATCAACACACTAGTGATTCAGAAGCAAAAACTTTCCATGATGACGAACCATCGCTAGGCTCTCTAGGGCTATTCACTAGTCCTAAATATTTCATCATAATAAAGTTTTGTCCATCTAAATTAAAATATCATGAGATTGATTGTATGATAGATTCAGGTTGCCAAATGAATTTGGTAAAAGGAAATGCTATACCATCGTTTTATTGGGAAAAAACAAACAAACATGGTGTGTCCATTGAAGGAAATCATGTACATCTCAAAGGTAGAGTTTTGGACTTTCCAATAAGCATTAGTGGAATAAAACAATTTCTGCATCTCAATAGACTAGATGACCTTAAGGAAGACTGCATAATAAGCTCACCATTTTTACATAAAGTCATCCCCATTATAGTTGATGAGCCTAACATGATTTTTACCTTCACAATAAATGGTGGAAGAGTTTCCACCCCTCTATACTATTCTGCTTCATTCAAATGTAAGAATTTTGTACCTCAACCTAACCACCCTCCCAGTCTTGCAAAATTGTTTAAAATGGAAAGATGCATTGCATATGCATAAATACATAAAGTGTCTTCCTTCTCTTAAATTTCCTCTAAACTAGAGAAGGATTGCACCTCATAATCACCTAACGCATTTTGGACTAGAGAAAAGTACTTCGTCTCTTTACCTTTTAATCCTATGGGATAAAGAAAATCCCAAAAAGCCTCTACAGCCCTCATGTCTCCCTTAGAAATGGAATTCTGTGCAAATTAGATTAAATATCTATTAGACAAAAGCCTCAAAGAACCGTCTAAGAGCCCTTGGGCATGCCGAGAATTTGTTGTCAAAAAACACTATGAGATCAAAAGAGGCAAACCCATTCTAGTTGTGAATTTTAAACCCGTGAATAAATTCCTTGAATCAGTCTGATACCCCCTCCCTAATAAATCCAATCTTTTGCAAAGAATAACAGGATGTACAATTTTTAGCAAGTTTGACCCGAAGTATGGGTTTTACTAGATTGGAATTGAAGCAAAAGACAGGTTCAAAACTACCTTTGTTATTCCTCATGGGTAGTATCAGTGGAAAGTCCTTCCATTCAGCATTAACAATGCACCATCGAAATTTCAGAAAAGAATGGAAGACATCCTCAAAGAAAAGAAATGGGTATTAGTGTGTATAGACGATATTCTTATTTGTTCAAGAAATTTGCAGGAACATCTAAAACATCTTCAAGAATTTTATTCTTTAGTTTTTAAACACGGTTTGGTTTTGTCAAAATCCAAAATGGAAATTGGTATAAAATATATTGATTTTTTTGGGTACAAACTAAGTAAAGGATAGGTGATTCTTCAAGAACATGTCTTGAAGGTTTTTTCTCACTTCCCTGATTAAATCTTAGAAAATGTTCAATTATACAGATTTTTGGGAAGTTTGAATTATATTAGGCCATTCTACAAAGGGCAAGCAAATGGCATTCATTTGTTGCACCAACGACGGAAGAAAAATCCCCCACAGTGGATTAAAGCTATGACGGATGCAGAAAGAAAAATCAAAGATAAAGTGAAACAAATTCCTCCACTCTCACTCCCGCAAGGTTCGAGTCAAACGGTGATTGAAACATATGCCTCTAATAAAGCTTGGGGGGTATCCTTATAGAAAAACATAAAGATAAAGAACATATTTGCGGCTACGCCTCAGGAGCATTCAAGAACGCATAAATCAATTATCTGTAAGTCACAAAGAAATCCTTCTAGTAAAAAAGACTATAAATCATTTCAAGCTTTATTTAAAACCCGTCAAGTTCATGGTTAGAACATATTTGAACATAATGTCTGGGATATTCAAAAATGAAAATCTTATGGCAAAAAATAGCTCTAGAATTTTAAAATGGTTTCTTTGGTTGCAAAACTTTGATTTTGAGATTGTATATAAACCAAGCTATTTAAATTGTATTGTTGACATGTTAACCAGAGAAGAACTACAGGACAAACCCAGCCTCAATATGTTCAGCTCTAGAGCATCAAGCTCTTCAAATAAAAAGTGCAAGCTTTGAATCCTCAAAGATCCCTTAACATAAGAAGAAAGAGAATTTTTTGAATTGCGCTAGCAAAAGGGAAGCAGACAAATATTTGGCACTTTCTTTGATTCAACAAATAAATGTCTCTTCGATGAAAATTCAGATCTTGGAGAAATGGGAAAAAGAATCCTTTAAAGGATTAGAAAATGCCCTACACCAACTTTAGCAACTCAATCATGTTTGTATTAATACAGCTTATACAGATGGCAGGGAGTTGTTTTATGTGGATCTGGGTCCAGGTTTTCTAACTTGGAAAAGCTACAATCTCATCCTACAATTCTGTAGAGAACACGGTGAGATAACAATTTGTGTAGATCTTTCTACCCTGGTGCAACATCAATGGTATGGATGGACATAAGTCTTTCTCGACAAATTCTTTCGAAGAAAAGATTGGGTTCAAAGACAAGCCAATTTCATTTTACACCTTTAAGAAGACATGATCATGGAACACCAAAATCACATGTGGTTTAAATTTAAGCTAGACATTTGGGAGGAACATACTCTTCTCTTGAACCCCTATTTTCTCTCAGCAGAAATACAGAAGAATGGATAAAAATGGCCACCTCTTAGATAATAAAATTCATGTGAGAATGATTCCTTTAAATTTTAAAGTTTCAAATCCATTTTCAAGGAGAATTATGTTCTATTCCTAATGAAACTATGCTCAGATCCGATGTGGAACAATGTTTTTCAAATTACTTATTTATGGATACCAAATTTAGTTCTAACAGCGACTCCGATAGATTCGTTGGTTGTACATGTGGGGAAACCCCATGTATCTGCAATTATGACAACTAATAATGGAAATCATTGTGGGCCGCTAACAATAGCTCCATTCTGTAAAGGTCTAATATGTTGTGAGTCCGTAGATTCTTTCACATGGCTTGGGTGACTTACTCAACAAAAGGTGTGATTCGATCCATTGCCATAGGATCTGAATCAAGTCTTTTTACCTGTAGGTGTAAGTTTTGGGTCACTGAATAACCGGTCTAATTTGTATAAATAAGGTGCTCCTCTCCTCATTTGGCAATGCATGCATTTGAGTCTTATGAGCTAGCCGCATTCTTTCTTAAGTGTTGAGTGATGTGTATGCTCTCCCTATGCGCTTCGAGCGATCAGTTGGGATCAAAAGCAGTGATCTCAAGTGTAATGATTTTGTAAAACCAGTAGCGTATGCTATTCCTTTGTGCTCCGTGCGATCAAAAACTCTAGTTAGTTTCAAAAGTTTGAGTTTGTGCTTGTGATGATCTTCGCCCTCTGAAGACGAACAAGCTATATTTGAGTATGTAATTCAAGTTCTGATTCATATAGGTTAGAAGTCTCAGAAGCCTGAAAGTAAACTCCCGCCTCACTGATGTCTTAAATCTCAACAAGCCAAATTTCTCATATGTAAAAAAACTGAATTTTAAAAACTACATACTATGAAGTCGCGTCTCGATCTTGACGTTTATGATATCAGAGCCAACACGACATTTGTATCATCTCCTTACTACTTGTAAAATACATCACGTCCAATTTTCCAAATATGGAGTAGTATAAGCCCTAAAGAAAACGCCCGTGACGAGCGAGAGTCCAAAAAAGCCATTACTGCTAAAATTCTAATTTGGATTACTTAAATTATATGGCAATTTTGACCATTTGGATAGTTTAAAATCAGGAATTTAATCTAAAAATAAATAACTACACCTACTGAAATTGTAAAATTGAAAATATAACCACTTTCAGATACATTTTTTAACGTTTTGAAAAACGAACCATTACTTACTTGTAAAGTAAAATACATATAAAATATATCACATCCAAAGTGAAATACAAAAAATATGTCACATCCAAATTCTCGTTAAGGTGTTTTTGAACTTTTAAACGTTAAATGTGAAATAAAGTAAAATACATATAAAATATGTCACGTCCAAATACTGGTAAAGTAAAAGGTGTAGGTTAAACATACAAGAGTTTAATCATGGCCCATGGGTCCTATCCCTTTATGAGCATACATGGGAGGATCATCTGGCTCGCTGGTTTTTTTGAAATTTGAAACGTGAATTGAATCGCATAGGACGATTTTTCCTCTCCCACAAGGAAAGCATTAAAATAGAACCTTGGACTCGAACCAATGTAATAAAAAGTTACAAATATTTTAAAACGCACAACAGAAGACTCGGACGATACTCCAACTGCCATCGGGGAGTTAGATAGGCCACACACGCATCTTGTGGAATGGCTCACTTATACTACTTTTCTACGGCCGATGGGCCGGTCTGCACGTTGGAACTCGATCCCGATACCCCACTCGTTGAACCGATCTGCAATTTCTGATCGCCTTTCGGCTTCTCCTTCTGCAATTCCGGTTCCCATCTGAGCTTCTCCATCAGTCCCTTTATTTTCCCGGCTATGTAAACTGCTTCCAGCAATTTGTTTTTATCCAAATCTTCTGCCCATTTCGTGCTCTTGTCCACTAATGTGCTCCCCACATGCGTCATGCAAGCTCCAATAATGTCTGCTAATGCGCTCTGTAATTCATGCAGCAAAAGTTCCATAAAATCACCACCTGATGTACTGCAATCTATACTCTTGCATAATTTGTATAATGCGATCCGTGCCGCTAACTTCTCCCAATCCTCCGTAGTGTCTTTCCGCTTAGCAATTTTACCACGAATGATCTCAGCATCATTTTTACTGTTTTCTGCAAGCTTTTTGATTGCTGCATCTGCCTCTACCATTGTTTTAGTAGCTATGGGTTCTGGATCTTCATTCCGTAATGTAGTGAATAGTCTATCTGCGGCTTTACTCAGCAAGCTATCGGTTCCCGGATCCGACTCCTCAACCAAATCTATGAATTCCCATGCCTCATAGTATGCTTGTAAACAATTTGTGCCAGAGGGAGCAGAGAGCCGCACAATGACATTGATCAATGAGACTATTGTTAGCTTCCATGATCTTTTGCTGGCGTAGTCAAAATACTTTTCAACATCAGCTAACGCTGGATCTGGCTGAAGTTTCCACAAGAATTTATAACCTGCTTCCTTATGTGGTGTTCCCGGATCCAAACACAGTATACCCTCATCAAATGTTGTCGATCCTGACCTTTTTTCTTTCAGAAACCGGATCAGGGCATGGCAATTGCGGCCATCCATGTTGCCCTTTGTCATAATTACCTTGGCTTGTTTGATGGACTTTCGATTAATTAAAAACACATCCCGAGCAGTCTGATCCCAAAGAACATTGTCCATGTTTTCCAAAATTTCTTTGTATTCTTGAAGATCTTTCTCCACTTTTTTAAAGTGACTTGAAAATATTATTGAGACTATCTTGCGGACATAAAAATTGCCGAACATTAGTTGTGAAAGCAACCAATATATTTTGCTGAAGAAGACCACAGAACACTGCATCCAGATCACACACTGCAGCAATGCTGATACTAAACTTTTTCTTCCCTTTTTTTTCTGGGCAACCATTTTAATTACTCTTTCATCAACTTTTAGTTTCCTTACCTTCAAATCCTCGGCCTCCTGCAAGTCAACAATGTGCCTGGTCCAAAAATCCTCTATTTGAAAATAGTGAAACCGGTGCTCCTCTTTTTCGTCCTCCTTTCGCCGTCTTCCATAGTAAGCAACGGAGCTAAGTGATCTCCAACAGATGACCATCCATCCCATTAGAATGAATACGACTTCCAGTATAGTCGTTGTGAATTTGAGCCACGATTCAGCACCATGAAGAACGCCTATGATTGGACCGTGACTAATCCAACCGGCGACTGAACATATAATGCAAATTGTAACTCCAAATGCGGCTGATGAAGCTAACACTGATCTGGCTATAATTGATTCAGGATAACATGCACGAGCGACGATCCACGATTTCAGCACTTGATCTTCTATTCCCTTCCAACTCCTGCCCCGCGCATCGCCTGCAAGAATAATGATGGGAATCTTTTGAATGGTGATATGCCTGATGCTCTTACTGGCTATAGCTGCGCAGATTAGAAGGAGAATGAGCCATATGAGCGTGATTGTTATTATCGCACCAGAGACGAAGAACGAAACCTGGTCAATTTTCTTGGCGCGTGGCCAGGAATCGAAGATAGAGGAATAGATCAAATATAAGCCAGCTGACGCACCGAAATTTTTATGTACGGCTGAAAGCTCTGCAAAAAGGTCCACGAATACACTCAATCCGAGCGCTGCTATTTTGGTCCATTTCTCTTCATAGCCGGGACGTGCCATTGCCGGCATGAAAAAAGCTACCATCACACACAACATTACTCTGGTGGTATGTATCATAAACAAGTTATTCAGAAGTATATTACCATTAACTATATGACGATTTGGTAACTTTTCCAAGGACTCATTGAGTAAAGTACTCTGGTTTTCGATGAAGTTCATTACCTGGATGGTGAGCGCACTTAAGATGAGAGCATGCCCTGGAACCCATTGAGCTCCCTTCTTAAACGCATCACGCATGTCTACTCCAATAAGGACAATGAACACAAGTGTGCCTAATATATACCCCAATAATTGAAAAAACTCACCCACGCTGAAGGGCGGCTCCCCTGCCATTATTCAGATCAACAGAAGGTAAGGAAAGATGAGACAGAGATGGAACAAGCTCGATCGATGTGTTCAGTGACAATATATGATATATCAACGTAAAAGCTGTGATGGACAGGTTGCGGGATTTGGGATGATGCCCAAACACATCTCAAAGGAATTGTATTTGCGGAATCCCGAGGACATGAATTCCTGGAACGACTGCTTTAATCTTTAATCTTCTTGAATTCCTGGAAATTCCCGTGAAAATTTCGTCGTGCTTTTCTTAATAATAATATTCCCGGAGTCTAATTAATCCAGGCTTATTGAATACAAAGCGAACAAGATTTTATTAAAGGTGGTATAATATTCTCTTCTTTTGTGCATTCAAACAAAAAAGAAAATCGTGTATGATGCCCAAATATTATTTTGCAGGTTATAATCTGATTAAAAGGGCAGACATGAAGTTAAATTACAAAAGGTAACCCATGCAAATTCCGCCATGCCTCTGTAAATAATCTTCCCCACGGTTGAAGATATTTGACTCAATGAGCAGATAAACGAACTTTTTTTTTTAATTGAGGTGGGGCCATATTCTATTCATTTCGCAGGAAAGTGAAAGAAATTGAATCAGAGGCAGGGCTAACATGTGTTTTGTAATTTACATCAGACAGCGACACACACTAATTATTATTATATGTTAAATAATGATTGAACTTCAAATTACGTAACATTTTTTAATGTGTTTCCAATGGCCTTTGGCCCCATTCTAACTTGAATATTTTAATTGTCTTTTCATTCTTTAAATTGTGTTTCGAATGGTCATTGTCGCCATTCTAAGTTGAATATTTTAATTGTTTTTCTTTATTTAAATTAAAATATTTTAAATTTCTTCTAACTTGAATATTTTAATGGTTTTTTATTATTATTTAAATTAAAATATATGTATTTTAATTATCTTCTTAGTTATTACATTTATATAGTTTGTGGTTGGATCATGTTCATAGAGATCAAATGGTTGAGAGATAGATAGTTATGGAATGGAAAGAGTTTGGATATGTTTTTTTATTCTTCATATACTTATAGTTAAACGAGTTCAAGTGTGAGTTATCCATGCTTATCTGCCATGAAGTGTTGGTTATCTATTAATTGACTATGAGTTATCCATGCATTGCTACCAGTTATCCATTCCCATTCATCAGTTATCAATTATTATTTATATTATTTTTTTATAATTGTTTATTTTTAATTTTTAACCACTGCCATAGAATCAATCTAAACAATACACTTGTCGCATCCTCCCTTCTAGATAAAAAAACATAGGTCATAGTAGCATACCCCAAATCTCAAATAAAAATGTCTATCTACCTAAATATATAAATTTTTTATTGGTTAATAATTCCTCTTTTCGTTATTCTTCTTTCTTTATGGTATAATCAAAGATTTTCCCATAAAATCAAATATGGTTTATAAGCATTATTGAAGCTAGATCCCAACAACACGTGAAGTCTTATCCATCACCCAACCACAACCCCTAGTCTAAATAACGCACATCCTCATTATCAACTAACAACTAAATTAGGATAGGGGTGGCAAGTGCGGGGGGATCCGCCTGGATCCCAGAGGACATGTAGAACAAACCTTCACTTGGGGACTAGGAACTAGAACAAATAATGAGGCTGAGTGGCTGGCACTTCTACAGGGTCTCCATCTTATAAACACTAAAAATCTCCGTAAGGTAATGATATTCGGAGACTCTCGACATGTCATCTTCAAACTAATCAATGGATACCCCTCTGGATCAGTCAATTGTCGCCGCCTGTTTAACAAAGACAAGCCTCTCATGTCTAAATCCTATGAGACATTCCACATCCTTCGTCACAATAATTCTGCAGCGGACGCTTTGGCTAACGAGAGGGCCTCCCTTCCACAAGGCCATTACAACCAGAACGGAAACACTCCTATCTACAAATTCACTCCTTAATGTTCTGTTGGAATCTACCCTTTCGTTTACAAGTTATGAGGCTTATCTCATTGTTTTTTCTAACTTCCCCTCTTTTCAAAAGAAGTTCTAACAGCTCCCCTACTATACCACCTTATCTCTCCACCCCTCCCCCTTCCTTCTTCCCTTCCCCTTATCCCTCCTTTCCCCTCACTTTCAACCCCTCTTCCATCCATTCCCCCTTACCCTTATCACTCCACATTACCCTTCTCCCACCACCTTGCGTCACCTCCCAACAGCTGGCCTCCATTCCACCTTGCTTCCCAATGGTTCCTCCCATTTACTTCGCTGTCCTGCCTTATTTCTTTCCCCCACCACGTGGTCTAACCTCTGCCCACTCCCTCGCTCGGATATTGTAGGATTAATGGTTCACCGGTCATGGGTTAAATGCCCCTCCTCCTCACACGCTCCAAGTCTTTTCGTCCATCGCGATATGCCTTCTCCCTGCAGCAACATGCAAGCTCATTTTACTCCCTCTCTCGGCTCTGTTGATCATGAGGTCCCTCCGGAGCGAGTTCTTCTAAATGTAATTGCAGGCGTTGGTGAAGGGTGGTTGCAGGATATCCCATGGGAAGCTCTCCCTCTCACCCGATCCTTTGTGAAGGAAAGGCTTGCCCTTGTAGCCTTCTCCACTTGCTCCTGTAGCTCCCTCTCCGATTCCTCGTTGTGGTATTCAAACCCCGGTTCTGGCTCAATTCTTACATCTGAAGCACATTCTGTTAATTTGGAGAGAAGCACGGTCTTGGGTTGCCATTGTACAGGGTGGAAGGAAGGTGTGGTGGGCACCTTGGTCTACAAAGAGAGGCAAAGTAAAGAAGGTTCCTCCCTGCAGTAGGAGCTAAAAGTGCTCAGTTACATTCTAAGTGGCCTCTCGGTCGAGAACCAGGCTTGTGTTCTAGCAGGCTCTGTTCGTGCCTTGCACTGTAATTTTGCTCGTATCGATATCTCTCCAGGAACAGGAAGAATGTCTCAGGCAAATGATAATGCAGGTATAATGGATGTAAAAAGAACCTTAGGTGTCTTTATGAGATGATAGCAATTGGCATAATGGACAACAAATAAATTGCGCAGGAGGTTAAGAGCATGGGGGAAACGATGAGCTACACCTCTCTGCAAATCAACAATCACGATGCAAGGATTGATGACAATGAAAGCAACCTAAGGGAGATAATGGACAAAGTTGAAAGGATCTAGGAAGATCTCCAATGTCTGATAAACATGAACCACGGAAGCAAGGTGAACGAAACCACTGCAGCAGCTGAGCACCCAATGGAGGAATAGTCTGTAGTTCAGCCCAGGAAATTCAGAGGCAATCCTTAATCAGTTTTCTTTTAATTATGGTTAAATGTTTTACTGTCTTTTGCTATGTAATCAGTTTATAAGGGTATACACTACCCGTGGCACTAGTTATTTTGAAAATATTCTGTGTATAGTTTTTTGGAAAACACCTCGGATAAGCTTTATGTGTAGCAATTTTGATCTGCATGAACACTTTTTTATGCTATCCTATCTGTACTGAATGGCTATGCACAACTTGTTTTATTAAAACCTTTTATAGTTTTTGTTTAAAAAAAAACAACTAAATTAAAATAAATTTTATTTAAAAAATAATATTTTATTTTATTTATATTTTTATAAATATGAAAAAATTATATTTCATTTTCATAAATGTTTGATTTTAAATATATAATAATAATAGAGAAACTTGGGAAATGTAATTTATTTGGTTTTTAATGAACCTTGGTTTTTACGATCCACACATAAATGGATAAATCCTGCTTCATATTATCTAAATTTAAAAGAAACCAGCCCTCTATAAAATTTCCATACATAAAATAGTTAGAATTTACAATAAAATAGTTAGGTTAAGTTCAATATGTTATGCTGCTCTTTTTGGTCAGGGAACTTAGTTTGAACAAAGTGGCTTTTTCTCTCTTGTTCGAAACAATATGCCTAGGAAAGGGCATGGTCATCGTATGTCGTCCCTATGGAATAGATTTTGCAAAAGATGACCATAACCTATTCAATAAGTTTCCATTAATATTTTTTCCGTGAGCAAACTAAAATTGAGAAGGAAATTCAATTGCCCATGCAATCTTTATGCTCATTCTATGTTCTCCCATTTTCTACTTTTCTTTTAGTCTTCTGTAATATTTAATGATATACTTCTAACGCTATGCTTCTAGATAGTTCAAGTGAAAATTCTTTTAACATTACATTTTCTTTATATAAATTCAAAAATATTAAATAAAGCATATAAAATATCCATTTTATTTTTACAAATATAAAATATTATTATATATTTATATTATGTTTACTCTTTATTTTCTTATATATAAATTCAAAAAAATAAAAAAATATCATATAAAATATCCATTTTACTTTTATAAATATAAAATTTTATTATATATTTATATTAGATTTAATCTTTATGTGTATATGTTATAATTTATAATCTTGTATTTGTGTATATTTACTATTTATTCTCTGGAGGACATTTCATGAAAATTTTGTGATGCTTTTATAAGTCATATTCATGGGATCCATCAAAATTGCTTGCTTGCTCAGGGGTTTTGAGCAGATTTTATTAAAGGGAGCATCTACGCCTTTACTGAGAATTAGAATAAAAGAATTATTCTCTTATTAAATCCGTATGAAGCGAACGTAAAGTAAGATTGGCTTCATTCTGCATTAAAATATAAAACAAATATTTGATCATAATTTTTAATCTTTTTAGTATTTTAAAGTTTAAAAATCTTTTTTTTTTAACAATTATTTGACAATAATTTTTAAACAATTTATAAGGTGGTTCTTAAAAAATTTTGGAGGCAGATTCTAACAATAAAAATTAAAGATAATTATAGAATTGTTTTACACGATTGGAATTCCTATTTTAAAAAGCTTTATGAATCCCCAAATGTCATAAATAACTTTGAAACCTTCCTCACAACGGAAGAAGTTTTCTCTTTAAAAGATATAGATTTTGGGGTTAAGAGTTTGGCGAATGGAAAAGTTAGGGACATTGAAGGCTACCAGGCATAAATCTTAAAAATTGGAGGACCTCTCCTCATCCCTCACATCCACAAGCTATTTAATCAAGCGGTCAAGCAAGGGTTCCCTAAACCATGGACTTAGAGCCTCATTATCCCTATTTTTAAAAGTGGGGATACAAATAACCCCTCTAATTATCGAACAATTATGATTAGCCCTGTCTTAGCCAAGTTATATGGTATTATATTGGAAAAGAAGATCAACATATGGCTTGAAAGTGAACGTAAGCGGGTTTTGGAAGACAACACTCAACAACGGACCACCTCGTTACGCTTAGGATCATTGTGGAGGAATGTCGTAATGATAAATCCAATCTCTTATGTTGCTTTGTGGACTTTAGAAAGGATTTCGATACAGTACCTAAAAATAACCTATGGAATATATTAGAATAGCTAAAGGTTCCTTTCGAGTTGAGAGCTGCCACAATAAGGTTATACGAGAATGTCATTGCCAAGTTTAAGAACAACAAGGGGTGGTCGAAAGATATTAAGTGTAATATCGGAGTTAAACAAGGTTTCCCCCTCTCCCCTACCCTATTTGGCATTTACATCGATAAGCTAGAAGGTTGTTTAGAGGAAGCAGGTTGTGCTGGCACGATCTTAGCTGGAAAAATCATCATCCTTCTTCTCTATGTTGACGATATTGTTCTTTTGGCAAGGTGTCCATCTGATCTTGATAAGAAACTAAGACTTCTTAAGTATTTTTTATCTACCATGGGTATGGCTGTTAACACTGACAAAACAAAAGTTATGATTTTCAAATCCAAGAAGGACACTTACGCTGACTTTGTATGTGACAATAGCAACTTGGAGGAAGTGTCTTCTTACAAATACCTAGGAATTGATATTCATCACAAGATCAAATGGAACTATAACATTGAGAAAATGATTAATGGAGGGTGGAAAGCTTATTTTGGTCTTGAAAATAATTGTAAAGCATCAAACCTTGTGATGTAGGATAAAAAGAAGCTCCTCTTTGAAACTTTAGTCACTCCTGTTATCTTGTATGACTGTGAGGTTTGGGGTTGCAACATCTCTATAGAATCCAAGAGAAAGATTGAGCAAATCAAGAAGCATTTTATTACGTATAACCTCAAATTCAAAAGCAATACACCCTACCCCATTCTCCTTATAGAAGTGGGTCTTTCCCCTATCGAGAGCCTAGCTAGGATTAGGCTCCTGTTGTACAAGCACAAAATCAATAACATGGGAGACCATAGACTTCCTAAGCTAGCTTTAAATTCCAGCCAAAACAACCTAAGGCTCAAGCGAGGTTGGTATAAAGATACCAAGTCCTAGTTAGACCATTGGGAGATCAATGAAAATGTTGCATTGCAAAATATTAATAACATTAAAAATATTGTTACTTCTAAGTTTAAAGAGAAAATTTGGTGTGAGAAAGATTTAGAGGCTAAAAGAAAATTAAGATACTATAAGGAGGTCATCGACCCTACTCTGGAAGATCAAAAGTATCTCTCTATTTTAACTAGTTCAAAGAAAAAAATGAATATAGCCAAGATAAGAACGAACTCTCATGAGCTCCATAGTGAAACATGTCATTGGGCAGTTCCTAAAACACCGTGGGTGGAAAGGATCTGCCATCTTTGTAAGAATATGAACATTGAGGATGAAAATCACTTCATCTTTAGAGTGTTTTGTGTACACCCACATTAGATGTTAGTTTCATAATCTTTGTTGCAATACCGACATTCCTAGCCTTTTAACATGTCAAACTTATAGTGAGCTTATGACGCTTCTCTCCAAGCTCTTTGAGTATAGGAATACAATTTCAAAACAAACTAAATAATTCGCTTATTTAGGTTCGATAGACCAAAGTTTGTTCTCAAGAGACGTTAACCAATACCATTATCATCATCATTTTAAAGTTTAAACATGTTACTAATTTTTTTAAATGGTTTAATAAGACTATAATAAAGATATTTGAAGGGCCCTAAATTTATGTGAGTATAATAAGGATATTTGCAGCCCTTAAATTTACTAATGAGAATTGAAGTTTTAAAATAAGTGTAAATAAAAATAAAATTTTAATTTTAATTATTTAATTTTATAATATTATTATACCAAAGTAGATGTGTAATTTTATCTCTTATCAAGGCGGAGTTAATACATAATATTTAAAAAAAATATTAATAACAATATTTTAATGTTGATTTAAAATAAAATGTAAAGAATAATAATACCTTTTTTTCAATTTCAATAATAATAAAAAGATATTTATTATTCACTTTAAGTAAAACATCTTTATATATATATTAAAAATAACTATGATTGAAACACCTATGTGGTGTGTTATGAGAGAAGTATCATCTTTAAGATTTATATAGTTGATATATTGCCTTTAAAAAAATTATTAATAACAAATAAAATATTTCAATGTTCAACTATGACTTATCTATACCTAGCTACATGTTATTATAAACATTCTTCGTGTTATCCATTTATGAACTATTAGTTATTTTTTATATTATTTTCCTTTATATTTCACATTCTTCTAGTTATCTTTCATGAACTCTTGGTTATCCATTCATCAGCTATGAGTTATCCATGCATTGGTAATAGTTATATATTCATCAACTAGCTACCAGTGGTTGTTGTTTTTTTATAGTTATTTATCTCGAATTTTGAACCACTGCCATAGAATCAATCTCCATAGTACACTTGTCTCATCCTCATTAGTAAAAATAAATGTAAGTAAAGTTATTTATTTTCTTAAGTTGTGATTTTATTTGGTAGACTTAGGATACTGAAGTACCTGACTCGACTAAATGATAGGGGCATGAATCCACTAAGGAGAGAGGTAATGCTTGAGAATCCATGAGTTGATGTTGGGGGTTATTTTAGTGCTTTGAGCACTGTAAGAGGGGTGAACCATGGATGTTCACTTAAGACCTAAAATTATAAGTTTTTCATCCTAAGTATGGTTTGCAAGTTTTTCATCCTAAGTATGGTTGTTCGCTAGGAAGCAATTATTAAGCTCCTAAGATTTAAGTCCTTAATTATTATTTTAAAACAATTATCTTATTTTTGGTAGAAGATGCCAATACATATGCTTGGAGCCTTTAAAAGGAAGCAACTAAGAACTATACTATAGTCACTTTTAAAGGAAAAGAGACATCTTGTTAATTATTATGAAATTATACTTGTACATATAAAGAGAGAAAATATGTTGTTAATATATATATATATGTGTGTGTGTGGGGGGGGAATTATATGGAAAGATATAAATAAGAANATATATATATATATATATATATATATATATATATATATATAAAAGATTTATTATTGTGTAACTAATTGAAATTTGTTAGGATCTTAATTATCAATAGAGGGGATAACCTCCTTCTAGGGGTAAATAGAAACACCTTCCCTTTATAAAGAGGAGAAAGGATTGACTAGTTGGGCATGCTTGTGACTAACATTTTTTATTTAGGAGCAGTCTACAACAATGACGATTTCACTCGGACGGTGAGATTTCGGGCGAAATCTTTCAGTCGCAAATGGGCCCCGACATGGTTACCCCCTCCATCCATATTCCAAATCTCGTAGATTGTCACGCCATCAATCAGTCCATCAACTCCAATTCTACGTTCGACGTTGGGGTGGCATAGCTAATGCAAGTTGGTGGTGTAGTTCATTGCCCCAAACTCCCTCCCGTGGATGCCCAAAATCATTTCAAACTCTGCTCTCCTGCCACGCTACCACACTCTACTACGAAATAGAGTCTCTACGAAACTCGACATTTTTCTGGAGGTTCACTTCTCTGCTCTGGAGAGTTGGAGGGAGTCGTAGGTTATCGTCTTGTCATCTGAAAGATCTAATCAGAGCCAGTCAATGTCACTGTTATGAAGACATGTATCACTCTTCATAAGGGATCCTATTCATCGTAGATGGTAGTGTAGGCAGTTGATATGCCATCGTTTATGAAAAAGCTGAGGTGTCGTTGCATATTAGAGCTAAAATAAGCATTTTTACAGTCTGCTACGAAACAAAGTCTCTACAAAACTCGACATTTTTAATACTATTATGGAGGTTCACTTCTTTGCTCTGGAGAGTTGGAGGGAGTCATCTACTAGATCAACCTAGTCCTAGATTTGGAGGCCGTCGTGCTACGAAACTATGTTGGAGGATCGTCGCTCTGCTAAACTCTACTCTTCTTTCGCACTATGAAACTCTGTCGAAGGAGGATCGAAACTCTGCTAAAATCTTGTCTACTGCCACATGAAACTTTGCTGAAGGAGGTGAATGTCTCTAACACTCAATGTCTCTAATATTTAATATTCGATTGCTTAATCCACCATTGCAGTTTGGATGAGCTCGATGAGTATCTGCACAGTTAAAGGTTCAACCCTCAGGCATTACTTAGTTTAGTGTCACATTTCAAAGAAAAAGAATTTGCATAAAGAGAGAGAGAGAAGAGGTTTCTAAAGAAGTTGATGGTTTCCTATGGAGTTATGTCAAGTGTGGTTCCATCTCTCTGTCTGATTTTTTCTCTCTTTTTGATTCATTTACTCCTTCATTTCAACAAAACCATGAAATTTTGTAGAAAGCCATTGAGAGTTTGGTGCAGAGGCATAAAGTTGGTAATTGAAGATGCACAAATGTTATGGAGGTTAGTCAATGTCTTCAAACTCTCCCCTCTAATATATGATAAGGCTTTGAAAAACCTATCCTTTCTGGGCCAACCACATGTACTAGAAACAGTTATGCAAAAATAAAACCAAGATCTTGAACAAATTGGAGATGCGGAGGACAATACAGATAGAGGGAGAGAAAGAAAAAATATAAAACGAATTATGCACAAAGTTATTAAAGCGATCTTGACACTTCCTGAGGATAATTCCACATTCCAAAGAGATTATAGAATTGTAAAAACAAAACGTTGCTCTAATTAGAAGATGCTTGTAAACACTCCTTGTTTGGTTATTAATATTTTTTGTACACTTGAGCCTCATTGACCGATATTTGGTCCCTAGTTAAAATCAAAATAATTTATCTTTTTCTCTCTCATTTTCTCCATATGACTTTTATTTTTTCTGATCTATTATGACTTATAAGTATACAATCAGACCACGAGGTGTTGTTTGTCTTTTGCAAGTTATCCCAGCAACTGGAGCACTACGTTTGACATCTAACCATGTTTCAAGGCACAATAGTTCTGAACTATATACTTATAAATGAAGAAATGTAAGTGGATTGCATAGGAATCCCCCCAAGTTAATATAATTAGTCACTCATATTTAATTATTTGGCATTCACATAGATCCTTTGGTAAGACCTAGTCATTCTCCGACATCCTATGTTATTCTCTAAGGTTGGGGATGGTACTTATAATTTATAGCATGTACCTGTGATGACATTGGATTAACTATGGTGAGATCTAGTTAGAATGATTCGATCGTAGATGAAATATCACATTCTGTAAATAGTAGTTGAGATTCAGAATGTCCAGGTTCTAGACATTGTATAATGTATGTTGGACCTTTTGAAGTACTTGAGATACTTTTAGTCTACATTATGCTATCTTGTGACATTTTCAAGGCATTTGATTTAATTGTTCAATTAGAATCTCATTAAAAATTGTTTTGTGTTTATGTTTTTGTCTTTTCAGGTCATTCAAAAGGATAACATACACGATGGTGAATAAATGGACATTATGCATTGATGTGTCATGTTACCCCAATCCAGGACGAGCAATCATTGCTTATGTCCTATTCAATAATGCTTCGCATGATGTTTTCCAAAGAAATTGGGATATATCTGCTAGGACAACAAACAATGATGCATACTATCTTGCACTTATTGAAGGGATAAAAGAAACCAAAAACTATGGTGCAAAAGACATTTCGGTCTTCACCAACTCGGAACTTATCTGTAACCAGATGAAAGGGGTGTATCAAGTTTGAAAAGTCAATTTAAAACCCCTCCATAAAGAGGAAAAAAACATCGTTGTTCAATTCAAATCATTTACGATAAATCACTACTCAGATATTAAGAGGATGTCGAGTGGTCTATTGTTCGAGAAGATGTATATTTTAGGGGAGAGTGTGAAAGATAAAGTGGTGTCAATGTATATTCCATCCAAATATACTGCTAGACATTATTACACCTCTGGAATATGTATATGTTCGTTTGTTATATTTTTTTGGGTATTTGTCATGGTGTGGCTGTTTCATTAAGGAAGAAGCCAATATGTGCCTCATCATGTAATGACATTGGATCGTACAAAAAATTGTGTTTTTAAAGATGAAGATCTTTTTGGCTCTCTCAATTGGAAAATGTAATGATCGATAGATCTTGTTATAAATCTAATTTTAGTGCCGATGGGAAAATGCACTAAGTCAATTTATGAAAATTTATGATGCTAAGATGCAGTCTGCCTTTATTTTTGATTTCGTATTCCTTATGTCCTGTCATTTAGATCTCCAGATTGGATTTAGTGCCGATGGGAAAAGGCACTAAGTCAAATTATGAAAATTTATGATGCTAAGATGCACTTTGCCTTTAGAACTATTTATTTTAAATTTGAAATCACTGTAAAAAAAAATTAAAAAAGCAATGTCCTATCATTTTATAGGTTTCCCTTAATAGGTTGTATAGCCAGAAATAGGCACAAGCATATTTTATTTTAGTTAAAAATCAGATGACATGGTTGGAAAACAAATATTGCAACAGATAAAATAAAATTGCACCAGACTGCAAAGCATGGAGCTATATTTACAATTTCATATTAAATGTCCTTCCTGAATACTATTGAAAGATAGCTCTATCAATATCTTTTACTATCCCTATTTCAAAATCATGGCATTGGCTGCACTGATAAATAATTTTGGCTTTTTCTTGAGCAATTTTAATAAACTTTTTTCCATGGAAAGAAAATTAATATATGCCTCACCCCATCCTTGGCCCTCTGCCCTCACGGATAAATGAAAATGGGTTGTGGTATTACCCGAACCTAACTTGGAAACTGAGCCTATGTAAACCCTAATTCCACCAACCCACTGTAAACCAAGTCAGGGTAATGTCAAGGTCCATGGTTATAGTTCTCATATATTCCTGACGTATCTTCTATTTTCTTGCAAAGATTAGCTTCAACTTTCAATATCATCAGTGAAATTTCTCCTTTTTCTCCTGTGTCTTAATTTCAGTGATATTCCTCATTTTTCTCCTCTGTCTTAGTTTTGAGTAGTTCCTCAATAGGACAGTTGCCTCACTAGGTTGCACTCACATTAAAACAAGTAGGATATATAAAGGTAAAGTGAAATTGCATGTAATGTTCTGCTTATATTTAACTTAATTATATAACCCTACTTATATAACCCTATTGCTTATCTTTCAGAATTACGGGATCAAGTCTAAGGATGATCAATCCCAAATGAGCTTCCTCCCATGATAAGGATTCCATAGTATTAATACTACTCCCCCTGTCAAGGGAAGTCCTTACAGAAAACACCAATCTTGTCTTGGAAGTGTTCAAACTTCACACGAAATAGAGGCTTAGTCAAAACATCTGCAACCTAATCATCTGTTCTCACATATTGTAGATTTATAGCTCCATTATGAACCATGTCACTAATGTAAAAGTACCAGGTTTATGTGTGCTTTTTCTTATCATGGAACACGAGGTCCTCTGTCATCTTCATGAATCTTTGGTTATCACATAGAATCGTGGTAACCTCCATATCCAGCTTGAATAGATCTGATAACAACTTCTGAATCCATATGGATTCACAATTGGTGGAACAAGCTGCAATATATTCTGCTTCTACAGTGATGAGAGAAATACTGGAATGTTTCCTACTTGGCCATGAGATCATGGCTGACCCCAAACTGAAACATTCTCCTAAAGTAGTATTTCTATCTGAGACACTTCTTGCCCAATCTGAATATATATAACCATACAATCTGAAGTCACGATCTCTAGTATAACTAAGACCATAGTTTATCTCATCACATGCTTTGCAGCTACAAGGTGAACATGTCTGGGCTCAACTAGATAGTCACTCAAGGTGTTCACAACAAATCATATATATGGCTAGGTATTCGTCAGATACATCATTGAACCAATAATCTATCTGTATAGTGTCACATCCACTAACTCTGATGAAGCATAATCCAACAACTTAAAATTTGTATCCATAAGTGTGGCCATGGCTTTACACTCCAACATATTAAACATTTTCACAATTTCTACTACATACTTCCTTTGGTCTATGGAATATTTCTTCCAGGATCTATCATACTTCAAGACCAAAAATGGTGTATCTATCCAAGGTCATTCATATTGAGCATTCCTCTTCTTTGTTTCTTCTTATGATCTTCTCATCATCTGTCAGGAACAAATCATCTATCATATCATACCATGTCTTGGGTACCTGTCTCAAACTTCACCACATATGCTTCGTCTTTATGAGGGGACACATCCAGTAGACTCATAAAACACTAGGGAATGTAACCTTTTCCACGGATGTCTCTCAATCTATCTCTACAATTCGTGCTATAGTCACTCCCCATGAAGCAGATATTTTCTGCTCCCTCTTGTAACTAAGCACGATCCTTCCTCTGCATCTTGTATTTTCTACATTGGAACATTCAATACTGGAGTGACTAGTAGCCATATTTTCTTTTTGATATTTTGTGTATCTATCTATGAATCTAACAAGGTCACTTGATACTAAGACCCATATATGAGTTTCTCATCTTGTTGTAAAGGTTGATATCTCACCACTCTAGGTGGTCTTCAAGATCATCATGTAACTATCTGTCATGGGTGTCTTCTCAGCCGCTACAAAGCCTTCTTAAATCTACACATTTGGTTCTCTATTTAGAGAGTCCCTGCAGATTGCTTAATATACACTTCTTCTTCGATTCCACTATGAAGTGTCTAGAGAAACACCTCATCATAATCAAATCTCTATATCTTGAGAGAAACCTCACTTTGTACATCATCACTTGTTCTTCAGAATAAGTTTTGTCATTATTCTCTTGTAGGTGATTGTACACAATCCTTTCTACAAGTAAAATTTAATTTCATGATTATGTACACTGTATAGTATAACAAGGACCAGAGGTCACACAATCATGAAACTATCTTAGCCAATGCTTCAAAACAACATTCATCTATATCCCACATCCATATGGTAACTTTCTTTATGTCTACCATCTCTACTAGAACATAGTTAAGAGTGTGCACTTCTTTAAAAATGTCAACAAACAGGTTTCATTCTAGATGAGAAGCAATGGAGTGTTGTGCGGTACCATAGGATACTTACCCATCACATGCATATAAGTAGTATATTGTTCATTAATGAAAAAACTCTACCATGCATGATCTTAGGAACATACATGTGTACATAATTAAGCAACATCAATAACATTTCAAATAATTAGCTTTAACTGTATGTTGGGTAGACTCCCCCTTGATATTTGCTTCCTTTCCAGCATGATCTTCTTCAATCTAAAACAACGAACTCGATCTTCATATCTTATAGATACACTAGATCCTCTTGGGTATTGTATTTGGAGAATATCTATTGGTATTCATGTATGGGCAATTCTTCATCTTTGGAGTCCAAATTATGGGAGCTTCTCCTACCCTGATCTTACTAATAAGGGTGCTTCAACTGAATGCTTACTTTAACGCTTTTCTGGAAAATTGTGTGTTGTTGACCCAGGGTTTGATAGAGAAACCATAATTTTTCAACTTTGAAATCTTTCAAAACTAATTGGAGAAAATATGTGCCTCCCCAAGGCAAGTTGAGAAATGTACTCCTTTTCCCATATCCGTGGACAGAACTGTAAAATAACTAATGCCATAGTTTTCTCGACAATAGTGATAGGACCAAAAATGAAAATTCTTGGAATTGAGTTTTTCTTCCATAGAAAGATGCGCCCTCCTAGGGAAAGTTAGATGGTCCTTCTTTTTTCAATTGAAATCTAGAGGAAAGTATCTGGAACGCGAAGCCCTAGTTTCTATAATTTCTTCTATAGAATTGTATGATATAATTTCTTCTGTTGTATTTCCAAAATTACTACTCCTCAACATCTGAAACTTCATCTTGAGGTAGTATGATATGTCTTATTTCCAGCCCCACAGGTTATATCAGTATTGCATTCACCAAGTGGAACTTATTCTAAATTTTAAAAGGTGACCATTTTGAGGACTGGTTCAGTATAACAAACTTGTACAGATTTCTACATGTCACTATTTCAACCTCAGGGTATAAAATTGCACCATAGAAACTACAGTATGTTCCCTATGTTCATCATATAGTGAAATTTTATTTCGATCTTCCTATCCCGAGATACAGTGATTCTCCAAAGGTCACATGTTTATGACTGGATTATGGAAGAGGCTGGAACCTTAATTTGGAGGGATCATATATCCTAAAGTATAGAAAATATGAGGATGAAACTCATACCAAAAGTACATAAAGATTTAATCTTCAGGTTGTCCAAGTTTCAACTTGTGAGCCTTCTCCAAACCCTGTTTATAGTGAAAATTCCAAGGTGACTAGATTTTTCCTTCTAGGGTTTTCAAGCATGAAACCCTAATCTTCAGTAACTGCAGTTGTAGCAGTGTTTCGGTTGCACAAATAATTATTTTAGGGTGGTTATGGTACCATGTTAAGTTTTTCATGGTTATACTATATCTTTAAACTTTTATAATCATAACGATATGAAATATGATCACTAAAAGAAAGACAAGGACAACATGACAAGGTAAACAACAATTTATCCTGGGAAAACCTTAAAGGGAAAAACCCAATAAAACTTCCTCAATATAGATTACCAATATGCAATGACCAAAGAACAAGGTCTCATATATAGAGAGAACAAACTGTAAGCATAATATCCAAAACACCAAAGATACTGGTCCTCCTCCTTCTATGTCCCCTTCTTTCTCTCTCTTGCACAATACATGAGAGAGTATGTGTGTACAAAAGATGGAGGGAACCTCCCTATTTATACTAAACTTCCCAACTAAATTTTACCCTAACTGAGATAACTTATCTAACTAACAGGGTCGACCTACCGAGATGATCTTCATAATAATAATTATATTATTCTTTCTTGGGTGTTATTGACCCGATATACAACTGAGGGTTTACCTCATGAATTTTACATGACCTTTTACATCGGTAACATCTCCCGAAGGAGGAATAAAAATAATGTGAAGTACAAGTAGAATATTTTTCGAAGTTACATTATTTCAACACATATAAAATCAATTGCACTCCAAATCTCAACAAGTTTAACTCTTAAATTTGAATAGTAAATTCCAATCACCTTTTTAGAAAATGCATGCATAATAGTAAATTTCATTCAACGTTTTATCCCATGCATCCATCATTCTTGGATTATTGAAAGGAAACATTTTTTAAAAAGAGAAGACATACCTTGCAATATAATGAATACTTCAAAAGATTTGATAAGTTTGTCTAAAAGTGTGCAATCCCTTTTGACTTTCAGACATTATTAATTTGAATGTTTTTTTTTGTTTGTTGTAATGCCCTTTGACTTGCTGGGAAAACCTTTGGTATGAGAAACCACAACTCATGGGAATCTAAGCCATCAAAATTATCCAGGTATTGCACCCGGCCTGGGCCGCACCAACCCTTAGCATGGTTGGATTTAGATGTTTCCTTCCAAGTGCCTTCCAAGAGAAACAAGTTTTGATCTCGGGACGCCTTACATAACGAAACTCATTTTAACTGTTTTCTCCACTAGAACTTGACATTATTAATTTGAATATTTATTACTAGCCAATCCTTTAAAAAAAATTCAAGCTATGATTCTATAGAGTGATGTCAATGGAAGCAATTCATAAATGATATTAAATTCATGAGTCTTAGCATTAATTTAAAACTATAAGACTTACTCATTTAATTCAAATGCCAACAAAGGATCTAGTTAGATGTCTAATATATTTCATGTGAGTGAAGCATTCAATTCAAAAGAAGACTTGGCACATGTGCCATCAATTCCATTGATATTGAATATTCACATGTACATAGATGTGAAACCTTCGATTTTCTTCGAGGAAGCTAGTAAATTCATAGGGGTGTTTGAAAAGTGAGCATTCTAAGTTTGAAAACACCCACCATGGATGGTCTATCATGTACTTATGAAATATATTTATAGGATATTATTGGTGAATGGTCTATTAGGCACATTTAAAATATGTTAATGGGATATTTGTGGATGGTCTATCAGGAAATTTTGAAATACGTTTATTTGATATTTGGAAATGCCTTGATAGTCTATTAGGGTAGTTTGAATTATGAAAAGTTTCAAAATATTATTAGACACATATTATGTTGGAGGTTTTGCGATCATATGGAAACATATCAGAGTGTGATATAGTTGTCATTGATGGCAACATAGTTCTAAGCATATGATCCATATAAGCAGAGGACCTAGACAAATGTGGATCATGTGGTGGAGATGTGAAGATGTGAATATCAACAAACATAAGGAATTTCACTAGTTGAAAGAGCCAGGAGGATAAAAAAGGAGTTGAGTTGCGATATCGGAAAGTAATCGCCAAGAAGATCATGATCAATAGACGAGGTTGATCGTGGAATAATATCAACGATTTCACTCACAGAACTAGCGCAGATTAATAAAATTCGGACATGTGTGAAAGTTTAATGAAGTCTGCCTTATGGTATTTGAAGTCCACTATTGATCTAGATCTGACGGTCCTCAACGATTTTGTGGATTCAACTAGTAGGTGAGTTAACAATCAGGTTGGGAGAGATATTTTAATGTAATATGATCTATAACATTTGGATTCCACCGTAGATATGTGTGGACCCAGATCCAAGGGTTATCACTCATTTCGTTCGTTGAAATAGGAGGTGAGTTAACACAGAGTTTGGATGTGAAGTTATTGTGATGGACAGATCCGACGGTCAGGTATGAACCCACAAAAGAAGTTAACGGTCAAGAGAAAATACACAAAGTTTGAAAGATAATCTAATGAATAGATCTGACGGTCAAGAGTGAACCCACACAAGAAATCGATAGCATGGAAGGAGTTTTGCTGGCAGAATCCAGAAAGTGGAAAGTCTGGAAAATGTTTAAACAAATGTTGAAAACTTGAGATCTGCATCGCACACCAGATCTAAGATCAATGATCGGGAAATGGTGCACAAGAAATCGATGATGCAGAAGTATTTTTGCAGGTGAAAGGTGGAAAGAAAAAATTGTTGAAGTTGTTTAAACAAACTTTGAAAATCTGGGATCCGCAACCTGCGCCGGATCTAAGATCAACAATCAGGAAATGTTGCACAAGAAATCGATGACATGGATTGAATTTGCAGAAAAGGATGGGTGGAAGTAGATGTTTGATTTCATATCAATGTTTAGTAGAGAGGCCACATGAAATTGATGGTGCAGAAGAATTAAAGTGGAAAAGGATGTGCGGAAGGTGGAAAGAGAAAATCATAGAATGATATCTGAAAAAAAAATCACATATCTGATATCTGGTTTTCTTCTCAGATCAACGGTCACAGAGAGCTCGAAGAAGATCAATGGTCCAGTATGATTGGTGTGGAACCAGTACTTCAGAACCAGAACTACGGAACCAGGACTACGGACACTTTGATATGCAGAAAAAAAAAGTGTGAAAGAAGTTGAGTTGCAGAAAATGACAATAGCGGAAGAAGCCAAATGGCGAAGATGCATTACAGAAAATCATGATTACTCAGCAATTGTACTCCTTGTCTGTCATAAGGCATCGAACAGTTTGATCAGTTATGGAAATGGATTGTCAGGTGCACGAACAGGTAAAGGAGTTACTTATTGACATTTATAAAAGGATGGGAGATAAGAAGAGAAGTGTGTGCTCTCTACAGACAGAGAGCTGGTGCATGGATCGTCATCAAAGTGGGGATTGTAGAATGACAAAGGACTCTGTGCTCTTTCAAAAATATCCAGAAAAGAGACAATGAGGGGAACTACGGTTCGTAATCAAATCCAGAAGTAGATCAGAACAGAGTTGGTATGCATTGTTATATTTGTTTTTCTACATATTGTACTGAACATATTTAAATATGAGAAACAAAGGTGGTATGGTGGTTCTAGGAAAAACATGTTGTCTTCAATGTACAAGTTGAATCCTGTAGAAGTGGAAGTTGTTTCTTTCACTCAGTTGTAGCTGGAGAATGCTATTTTAGTGGGTGCTGGAAAAACATGATGGTTGGTGCACTCCATAAGAAGGATTTTTTAAAACAGATGTTGCAGCCTCATTTGAGTAGGTGCTCAAATAAAAATGAATATTTGTCTATCTCTATCATGTGTGTGTGATTGATAATCATAATCTCTTCTGTTATACTTGCTGCACTATCATAACTATAAATATGTAATCAGTAATAATGGCTTAAATATTGAAAAATGATTTAAGCTTTAGAAATAACTGATTCACCCCCCCTCTCAGTTATTTGAGTAATTTAAACAATTGGTATCAGAGCGGGTTCTTTTTGTCTAAAGGTAGATTTGTAAGCTTAAACATGACAACTTATGAAGGGACTTCATCCAATAAGGTTCCTCTGTTTGATGGAACAATTTTTGGCTTTTGGAAGGTTAGAATGAGAACCTATATAATGTCCTTGGGAGATGATGTTTGGGATGTAGCAGAGACTAGATATGTAAAGCCAGTTGTGCTAGTCTCCAGAGATGACAAGATGGAATGTAGTTTTAATGCAAAGGAAATGAACGCTATTATGAGTGGTCTTGCAGAGGTTGAGTTTGTTAAAGTAATTCATCTTGAATCTGTGAAAGAGTTGTGGGATAAGCTTGTAAACAGTTATGAAGGAAATGAAAAAGTAAAGGATTCCAAACTACATACATATAGAATAAAATTTGAACAGCTAAAGATGAATGAGGATGAGACAGATAGTAAATATTTCCTAAGAATAGAAGAGACTATGAATGCCATGAAGGGTCTTGGTGAAAATTTTAATGAAGCATTCTTAGTTCATAAAATTTTAAGATCTATGCCAGAAAGATTTAATCCCAAAGTCTCAGCAATAGAACAATTGAGTGATCTCAAAACTCTACCTATTAACCAACTCCTAGGTATTCTGACAACCTATGAAATGATGATTAGTAAAGAAAAACACACCACTAGAGAAGCTTCCTTTAAATCAGATAGGAACACTGATTCTGAAATGGATGTGGCTGAGGAAAAAATTGTAAGGAGGTTGAAGAAAGGTTCATGTAAATACAAAGGAAAGATGCCCTTTAAATGTTTTAAATGTGGTAAAATAGGTCATTTTGCATATAAATTTCCCCCCCAAGCACAAGAGGCACACTTCTAATGATGATGAGAATTATACATTCAATAAATACAATAAAGAGGCTAAACACAAAGAAAAGTCTATGTGTAAATGATGTTGATTCTTCAGAAGAGACAGACAATGATTCATCTGGTGAAAATGAAGTGAATAACATTATGCTTATGGCCATACACGATATTTGAAATGAATATACAAAAAGCCACCTGAATGAGGAAGAACACGTGGTTGATATGGAAGGTAAACAAATCAGTGCTCTAGAGGAGATTGACAGACTCGGATTAAAGAAAAGGAAACAAAAACAGTTATTGGTGCAGTATAAAAATATTGGCAAAGAACCAAGAGAAGGTATTTCCCTGTTAAAATTGGAACTATAAGAGGCAAATAAAATAGAAGATCTTATTAAACAACAATTAACAAAAGGGAAAAAGAGACCTGAAGCTTTGGAAGCAGAAGTAGTGGAAGTTAGGAAATATTTGGAGAAACTTCAAGCTCTGTACAACTAGAATCTGTCAAGTATCAAAGCCTCAGAGGAATTGAACAACATTCGCAAGAAGCAAAGGTCTCCATGGTTAAAAACGGGTCTTGGCTATGAAGAAGGTTCATGCAACAATCAGCTAGAATGCGAACATACTATGAAAACAAAAGGAAATGAAGCAAGTACCAGAATCAGAAATTGGAATAGAATTATCAACCTAGGATAACTAAGAAACATAGTCAACAAAAGGGAAGACCTCCAAGATCCAGGTACCAAATTTTTTTCCATGGTTACTGTTATTGTTGCTCTAATTTTGGTCACAAATTTGCAAGCTGTGAATTAAATTTTAGAAATATGCAATCAAAGAACAATCAATTGCTGCAACATAGAACAAGAAAGTCAACAAACAAACAAGAACAACATACAACTTAGTTTACAACTAAGAGAATAACTCATGATAGAAATAACAATCCTTTTGATCTATTGTATAATGAGCCAGAATGTTATGTTTGCCATAAATTTGGACACAAGGCTTTAAATTGTCATATGAAGGATTACAAAATAGACCCAAGAATGAATTACTCTTGTGAAAGTGATAAAGTTTGGAAGAAGAAAGAAAATAACAAAAGTGGCCTAGTCCTTTATGTTCAAAAGCAAAAGGGCCCCTAGTATATTGACAGTGAATGTTCCAAACACATGACTGGTGATAAAAGTAACTTTATGTCTCTAAGTGAAAATAAATAAATAAATGTAACTTTTGGAAATGATGCTCTAGGGAAAATCAAAGGAAAAGGAATGGTCAAGTTGAGTAATGGCAAAGGGAAAGCCCAAGATGTGCTATTTGTAGATGGACTAAAACATAATCTTCTTAGTGTTAGTGAGGCTTGTGACCAAGGATGTGAAGTTTTTTTCCCTTATAAATATTGCAAGATAAATTCTGTACCCTCAGGACAGTTGGTTGCAAAAGCTATAAGAACTTAAAACAATGTCTATATCTTGAAAGGAGAAAAAGAAGAATTCCATCTAAGCAAGTATGATGAAAGTTTGCTTTGGCATAAGAGACTTGGACATTTAAAATTTGATCATATAATAAAACTTGTGAACAACTGGGAAGTAAAAGATCTTCCAAATATATTAAAGCCATATGACTCTGTTTGCAAACCTTGTCAAATGGGAAAACTGACTTGGACACAGTTTAAATCCAATAACTTCACATCGACAGACAAACCACTTTAGTTATTACATACGAATCGGTGTGGACCATCAAGAAAGGAAGGAACAAGAGGAGAAAGATATTTTATGTTGGTCATTGATGATTATTCTAGACGTACATGGGTTTCTTTTCTGAAAGAAAAATCTGAAGCACTTGAAAACTTCAAAATTTTTAAGGCTCTTATTGAGAATCAAACATTAGAGGAAATTTGGGGTCTAAAATGGGCCTTATAAGAAAATGTGCCAAAAATAATTTTTGTGAGTTGGAATTCAAGAACAAAATGAATTTCAATAAAATCAGTCAGCCATAATGGTTGAATTGACATATTTGTCATAAAAGAAAACTATTTTTTTTATTCGTATTTTCGACGTATCTCCCTGTGTTTTTACTCAGATTTCGAGCGGGAGAACCCGTTGGATGTGGAATTTAATTCCACATCCAACGAGTACCCACACTCCATACTTTTGACAGACTCCGCTACCCCAAAAACAAAAAATACCTAAAAAATGTGATGATGACATCATCATCATGTTTTTTTAGGTATTTTTTATTTTTGGGGAAGCGGGGTCTGTCAAAAGTATGGAGTGTGGGTACTAATTGGATTCAGGATTAAATTCCGCATCAAATGAGCTCTTTTGCTCGGAATTTGAGTAAAAACGCAGGGATATATGTCAAAAATACTAACAAAAAAAAGTAGTGTTTTTCATTCTTCCTCCAAGATTAATAACTATTATTTTATTATTTTCCTTAGGAGGCCCATTTTAGACCTCAAATTTCCTCTAATGCAGGAAAAAGATTGAAGGCAGTAAGATCTGATAGAGGAGGAGAGTTCTATTCTAGAGACTTCAAAGAGTTTTGTGATAAACATGGAATTAAAAGAGAATACACTATTCCAGGGACCCCACAACAGAATGGAGTGGATGAGAGACAGAACAGGTAAGTACAACAAATGGCAAGATCAATGATGAATGAAAGGAATATTTCTTAGACATACTAGGTAAAGGAAATTCACATAAATGTTCATATTCTTAACAAAACTCACCTAAGGACGAACAATGATAAGACTCCTTATGAACTATGGTTTGGAAGACCCGCTTCTATCAAACACTTTAAAGTATTTGGAAGTAAATGTTATATAAAGATAATGCTGGACACCTTGGGAAATATGATGACAGTGTTGATGAAGGTATCTTCTTAATATATGCTGCAAATAGTAAAGGGTACACTTGTTATAATAAGAGGCTGCATAAATTGGTTCATTGTATCAACATTAAAATCGATGAAGGAATCCCTGTAAAAGATCTTCAAATAAGCAGTGTTGAATAAAATATAGAAGATACAGTTGAATTTAAAGAAGAACATGTCCAATAATCAGAAAAAGAATATTCAGAGTGAGATGATGAAAGTGCAAACACTCAGATAGATTCAAGACAATAGACAGAAACAAAAGCACCTTCCAGAATTGTTCAAAAGAATTATCCCGAAAGTCAGATAATTAGTGACAATAATAAAGGAGTGCAGACAAGAAGAAAGTTGATCAAAGCTTTAGAACAATCTCAGATTTCTTTCCTATCTATGATGGAACTTAATAATTTTGAAGAGGCCAATGAGGATGAAGATTGTGTTAAAGCCATGAATGAAGAGCTTGACCAGATTGAGAAAAGTAACTCTTGGGAGTTGGTTCCTAGACCTGCAGATAAAAATGTAATAGGCTCCAAGTGGGTGTTTAAAAACAAGATGAATGAAAAAGGACAAATTGTGAGGAATAAAGCTTTCATTGGTCTGTAAAGGGTATTCCCAAGTTTAGGGACAATATTTTGATGAAATGTTTGCACCAGTAGCAATATTGGAAGCTATTAGAATTTTTCTTTCCTATGCCACTCATAAGAACTTTAAAGTGTATCAGATGGATGTTAAGTCATCTTTTCTCAATGGATATCTAGAGGAAGAAGTTTATATAGAGAAACCTGAAGGGTTCCAACTAACAGACAATCTTGAAAAATGCATTCAAACTAAAGAAGGCTCTATATGGAATGAAACAAGCACCAAGAGCATGCTGCTATAGACTGCATAAATATCTACAAGACAAAGGTTTCTAGAAAGGTAATGTTGATAGTAACTTGTATATCAAATTTGAAGGTGATAATCTATTAGTATTTTTGGTGTATGTGCATTGTGGATGGCATTATATTTGGATGTACTAATGATTCTTCTATGCAGTGGTTTGATAATTCCATGCAATTTGAGTTTGAGATGTCAATGATAGGAGAATTGTCATTCTTTCTTGGTATTTGCATTATCCAGAGTCCCGTAGTCTTATTTCTGTCCCAAGAGAAGTATTTGAAGGATATGTTCAAGAAATTTCATATGGAAGATTCATCACTTGTCAGTACACCTATGGTTGTTCATTGTAAACTTAGGAAGGATGATCCCTCACCTAATGTTGATCAAAGAACATATCGTTCAATGATAGGAAGTCTCTTATACATCACTGTTATATA